>OZ001642.1:14936891-15373119 GCA_963924145.1 Pyrausta purpuralis
ACGTATAAAACAGAACGAAACCTAACCACCATAATGCGTGTATTTTATTTTAAATTTATAGTATTCTGAGAAATAAAAGCCCCACAATATGATTATGCGCTGGCTAGAAACTTTTAAAATTGAAACGAAACAGTTTGAAAGAAATAATAACGAGAATGCGTCAAGAATTTTCTGTCTTGCGCATTAGCAATTTGCAAGGCTTATATCCCCCCCGCAACAGCTACTGCGTCCGCGCGTTATAATTTGCCCTCCTCTCCCGCAGCGCGATGTGCACCCAACACAAAATATTTTTTCAAATCGATCTAATAGTCTTGAGATTAGGGCGTTCAAAAAAATCAACTTTTCAGCTTTATAATATTCTAATCCTACAACTATTTTTATGAAGTATATTAAATTATTTTGGGTATTTGGAAATTATGTATTGGCAACATTATTATCTATCTCTTTTTAACATCAGGCTTTCTTGTTTCAACACTCAGTTTCATTCATTCATTGAACTGTCGATCTTCAGTTCTGTCAGTCAGTTGCTGTCATAACCACGCGGTGTTCGTCGGTGTTTTGTCGATTAGCAGTGGATTTAAAATTATTAAAATCACCGTGTTTCGATGTAGTAAATGATATAATAGTGAGGTTGCCTGTTTGACTGTTTTGTTTGTATTATTGTGTTTGTGCCGCATAATGAACTGGAAGATAAACGACTCACTGACTGGGTATAGTTCCGAATTCTGAGAATTTGGAATAAAACATTTTTAGATTTGGTGAGTAATCCTTACTTTTAAATGTATTGTGTGGCTGCAATGCTGCACTAAGCTAATCTACTAATTTTTAATGCGTGTGTACGTGAATTCTGAAAGAATATTAGATGTTAGTTATAAGCTGGTCCATACTGGCTTATTTACCTACCTATCAATAAAAATGAACAAAAAAATGTGACTTAGTGAGCTTGGGCTTGCTAGACATAAACCTCATCTTTTTATACTCGTATATTTTGCTTAATTTAATTAATATTTTAAGTTATCTAAATTCTATGTAGAAAATACATCTATGCAGTACTATTTTACTATTAATATAAATAAATACCTATTACATTGTAGCTTTTATGTGCTACATACTAGGGTCACAGATAAATTACCTACCCTAAATTAGGTACCTACTTTTCTTAGCTGTTATGAACTATAACTTTATCAATTTTAAAATTATAAGGAAAAATATTTTTTACTTTCATTAAACACAGTAGTGAAACAAATCTATAGTTCTTTTTTAGGTTTTCCTCAAGCTGCCTCTTTATTTTTCTCTAAAGTTTGAACTTCAATTTGTTGCATTGAAAAAAGTTAGTTTAAAGTTTATGCACAAATTACATTGTTTAACATATGTAAGCTTGATAATAAACAAAAAAATATCATGGATCAGCATTTATTGCTCTGTAATGTCATTTGATCATATCTTCTGTAGATTGCAATGTGGCAATTTAACAATGACACAGGTATTCTTAATAAATGTTCTCTTAATCCCAATAATTTCTTCAAAAATCTAAGAATAACAGAATAATAAAGTTTAATCAGCATAATTTATTAGGTATTGCGATGCATTCAATATAGTTAAATAAAACTATCTGGTGGTTGGTACAGTTGTAAAAAAGTTAAATGACCCCTACAATTTTGAAACATTATTACTATTCCCATGCATTTAAATCCTAATTGTCTTATTTGAATGCCTGTTACTTTTTAAAATTTGTCTAATGTATTAATTCTTCATGTTTTAAAACGACTTGCTTGCCAAATGCAATGGTATGGACATTTAGATGTGATACATTGTTAGGAAAGCTTTAGCCATCTCAGATAAGACGAGAGGCATAGAACGACCACAGGCCACATGGTAGACAACTGTTTCCAAAGAGATGGAACAGGTTGACTCGACTAACTTGGCACCTTAAAACAAAAAGTACCAACCACAACTGATATGGAAAAGGCAAAGGATAAGAAAAATAAGAAAATATTGTAGGGCTTTTTTAAAACTTTCTTTTTAAGTAGATAACTTGAAACCCTACATTTTCGTGGCCTAAGTGCGAACCACAAATGATATGGGAAAAGGTAAAGCAGAAGAAAAATTAGATAATATTGTGTGGATTTTTTAAAGTAGAAAACTTGAAACCCTACATTTTCGTGGACTAAGTCGCGAGGGTTCACTAGTAGCTTATTGAACAATGCGACATCCAGTGGCGTTCCTCCGAAGTCTGCTGGGATAGGCACAACACTACACAGCATCAGTGTAGTTGCCTCCCGCGGTAATTAGCGGTTTAATCACTAGCTCGCTTGATGCAACCTCGGTTCCGAGAAGGCGATCAGCGCAGCCCGCGAAGGACCGGCAAATTGCCCTCAGATATGTGAGCCGCACGTCCGTAATTGCAAAAATCACTCGACTTGCGCCGGTACGGCCGGCCCTGTGCCATGTGCAACTGATGTCGTATATGTACCTTTAGCGCGCAATTAGCAAAATAATTGCACATTTGTAATGAACCTTGTAGTACCGCACAGGGATAAACTGCCGGCAGTATTATTATTATTAGTTTCATAATACATCCATTTAAAATAAATAACCTGAACAAAAGGCATAAATGCGCTTAAGCATCCATAATACAGAGCGAAAATATGTTATTCTACAATAGAAACCTGGTAAATATGAATATTATCAGATTAAGTATAGTTAGCCAGTAAAGTTTTGACGACCTTCGTGGTCGAGTGGCTAGCACGCTGGTTTCAAGCGTCGCCATCTCGTGAGGTTCCGGGTTCGATTCCCGGTCGGGTCAATGTAGAAAACGATCTTTTCTATATTGTCTCGGGTCTGGGTGTTGTGGTACCACTGTTGCGTCTGATTTCCATAACACAAGTGCATTGGCTACTTACTTTGGGATCAGAGCAATGTATGTGATTGGTGTCCAATATATTTATTTATTATTATATTTAAATAACATCCCACTGCAGGACAAAGGCCTTACCTCAACTATGAGGTACGAGTTTGAGCCATACTCCACCACGCGGGCTCAGTGCGGGTTGGTGGAGGGGTGTTTTCAAGGCAAGCGACTAACTCTGCTGGCAGATGTCATCAAGCCGCCCATAAGGCCTCCGACTAGGCTTAACGACTAATATCAACCGATATTAGCCGAGACCAACGGCTTAACGTGCCTTCCGAAGCACAGAGATGCTCGTGATGTACGTCACTTATATGTTCGGAATGATCACCCATCCAAACACGACCGCGCTGTAGGTTGCTTCACTTCGGTATCACTACCAAAGCACTGCTACCACTGCGCTACTCTATTATCAGATTACTAACTAATAAATAAAATCGTCTGAAAATCAAGCAGATGCAATAAATTATGTTCACTCATTTTTCTATTTAAAGCTCGCATATTGCCAAACATGCAACATGTGAATTTAGTTTATCAAACTTGTATGAAATTACTATCTGTGATTAACTCGGCAATAACTATACTAAGCTATTATTATACACAGGCATTATTACTTTAATTTTACGATATCATCGTATATCGACACCCGTTAATGGCACTTTGGGAATAACACCCTTAAACCACAACTTAATTAAATTTAGAAAATAATTAATTATTAATAGCCCTGTCCTTACTAACAGCGCTGGTAAAAAGCTACAGAAAAAGCAAGAAATGTTCTCGGGAAATAAGTACCTAATCCATTCGGTTAAAAATTGAGCGCGTATGATCGATCAGAGGTGGAATTGTGTAAAGCAATCGTATTCATTTGACAGTTCATAACGTACGGTATGATCTGTCAAACGCTTTGTTCTTTGCCGTTTGACGGATCATACCGTACGTTTTGAACTGTCAAATGAATACGATTGCTTTACACAATCGCACCTCAGATCACTCAGATTGATGCATCAGTCTAGCCTATTAGCTATTACCAATCTAATCAACATAATAATCGATCATAGAAATAATGACCACAGAATTTATAGAGCAAGCAATTTAGAGAACCTAGCGATTCTAGCCACCATTTTCGACGATCAAAATAATTGCAATGAACGGCTGACCGATGTCTAACAAAATGTAGTCGGCATATTGAGCTTGAAGCCTTGCTACACCGAAAAAGTACTAAGTGCATTACCATTGTGTAGTTAATGCCGTTCCGAGAAGTTAGGGCCCAGTCACTCGTTCCATTGCCATATTCGTAGAATTATAGGTCATTCGTTTAGTTAGTATTTCGTTAGAAATACAGACCAAACGCTTTTTCCATTACATGCCAAAATGAATATTTTAAAACTCCCACCACTATTCACGATGCAAACGTTTGGTTGATCAGACCTGATCGAAAGAACTTTGAATTTCTAGGATTCTCTCTTTTTATCTTCTTTCTTAAAATAAATAAAAAACATTTCGCAAATAACAAGTTAACATCGGTACTGCAAAGTCTGAACGTATGTGTATTAAAACAAAAATACTACGTTCGTTTCCGTGTAGTAAATACTGTACTACCTAGTAATAATATTAATTCTAGCCTGTCTGTGTCTGAAAGTTAGAACAAACAATAGCACCAGCAACAAAGGTTGTTATAGGTAGAAATGACGAGGTCTGCACTCTACCGAGAATCGTTAGGGCTGACTGAACCACTATTATCATAATCCTTGGACTTTCTATCGACGTCTTTTCAATTGTTTCTCGATACACCAATAAACTTGTTCGATTGTTGCTTGCAATTACTTACGTTCATTTATGAGAATACTGGAACTTCAAGGAAAAAGTGGGAGTAGCTGTTAATAAATTCCGCTATGCCATTATGAAGGCTTCTAAAAAAAATCAACTTAAAGTTGAAACGCCACTAATCCGGATTATGACCGTATAACAATGTTAAATACTTGTTTTATTGCCACCATTGTTTTGTTGTTGAAATGTAGCCGTAATGTAAGGACAACATTATATCTCAGAGTAAATGATTCATAAGCGGTTTTCTCGGGAGTGTAATGAGTGGTATTTTTATTCTTATTTGTTCAGTCCTACAGTTTTACAAAGTGTGGGATGAGAGAAAATACTTGTGTAGTGGTAATTCCCGCTATCCTCATTTTATACATCCAATGCATGTACACTTTTTGCTGAAACAATATTTTTGTTTTCAAAAAACTTATAATATGTTTATCTTCATGCAAAAAGCACCCATCAATTTTCCATATTAGTGATAATCCGTACTTAAGACAGTAGGTACTATGGCGAGCACGTATAATATTTCAATCTAAATTTTATTGGTTTAAAGTACGTGGTCGGAACATACTCTCCAATTCCAATTTATAGGATTAAATATCTATCTCAATCACCGTACAATACCTAATAATTTGTGGTAAACTGATATAATCATCACGTAATTGTAGAATGAAGCTGTAATTTGTAATAATGACCAACAAATCATAATTTTTCTTAAAATTGGTTTTCTGTGATTGATTATTGTCTATTTTTGCGGAACCTATTTTTGCGCTAAATCGTCATCTTTACGCGTCATCACGACAATCGGTCGAGAAGTCCACATCAGATGTCCGTTACCCAGCATTCAAATTAGAACATTACACTACATGTTGTGAATCCTTTTTAATGTTTTTTTTTGGCAGATGATGGCGTGGCCTCTTCTGACGCTGGGCGTGCTGTCCATCACTGCTGCCACCACGGCAGCTGGCTACTGCTCCGTGAACACTTTACCCACAAACTCCTCATGGATGCAATTCACCAAAGAGCCCGTGCCATTAGAGTTCGGTTTCGAAGACAAGTTCAAAAGCATCCATTGCTGCGTCAAAGGATACAGGAGTATCGAATGGTAAGTACGTTACAGATCACTTTGAGCGTCGTCGGATTGCGACTTTCTTTTTTTACAGACCCTTTGTTCTTTCTCAGCTTATCCTTCGTCTGAAACTGTACTTACAAATCGTGACTTCGTGTTTTTTTGTTTCTGCTGCCCGGCCTAGAAAGATCTACTTATGTTTTAACAATGCAAAATACCTGACCATAAGAATAAGTATCAATGCGCGGTTGAATTATTTCCATTCCTTTTTTTAATGAAATAAATATTTTACCACGGTATTGATGACAATTAACAGCAGTTTGTGCTGTTTTGTTCTTATTGCTGCATAGTTTTTGCCCTTGTTAATAGCCGCGATGCCATTTTCAATCGCAACTCGATCGTAATTTACTGTACCTAGTATGTACTAAGCATTTAGCTAATTGGATGGACAGAAGATTTGAGATTCTTTCAAGCTTGAAAATGTCGGGTGCTGTATGCCGTATAGTTTTTAACTGTGGCTGATCAATATTTCAGCCACGACGTGTGAACCATAAACGCAGATATAGATTGACGAGCAATGCACAGGTGTGTGAGGACAAGAGACTAAATTTCTGAGTAATTAAGGCTATTGTATGCACAAAAATACATCACTTGTTTATATTAGCGGCAGACACTGTGTGTGGTGGAATACAACTATACAAATGTTATATAGCTGAAGAGTTTGTTCGTTTGGACGCGCTAATTTCAGGATATACATACAGAACCGATTAGAAAAATATTTTTGTGTTGTATAACTTATCGAAGAAGGCCATAATCAACGATACGGCTGCCTGTTATGAAAATAAATATTCCTTTCGAGAGCTTTCGTTATGTACGCAGTGTTAACCGTTAAAAATACATAAAAGTCGTATATGAAGGGATTGTTCCTTTTAAAGGTTCTACTATAAAGTCCGCGACAGCATATGTCTATCTTACATGGTTTACTCCCTACATACTTTTTATGTTCATTAATTTGATAAAAAATAATATACTATTTCCATAGATGTTTTGATGTACACGGGTATTTATTCTTATCAAAATAAATTATTTATCAATACGAACATTTCATTTTTAACAAATTTGTTTTGCGTTGAAATATTTTACGCCACGCAACGCAACGCTGCCGCGGCAACGCCGCGGGGTCCGCCATCCATTATGTACCTAGTGAGTCTTTATAAAAAAGAGTATATATTTGCTCAAAAATACATTTTATGTTTGTACTGAGAGCAGTTTTTTTCATGGATTAAAATTTTATGAGGATACCTGATCGGTCACTTTCGATCATAATTTAGTTTATGCAAATTAATTAGTACACGAGAAATGACCACTAAGGAACAATGCCTTAAATCCATTAAAATGGTTAAGTTTTTTAAGATAATTTAATTTAAAGATAAAGATAAGATAATTTATTCAGATATTTCCGTTGATTTAAAATTAAGCATATTTGAAGACTCACACTGTTTTTTTGCTGCATTTCATTCCTGTTGCCGTATGCCGTATGATAAAGTAAAAAATTTCGGAGAACATAATTATTTCCGGTTTATTTTCAGCTTTCAGTAAAATCTATTCTCAAAACCTATCCAGGTTCATCTGTGCATTTTATATAGAGTTATCGCCTGAATAACATACATTTGCTTCTCTTACTAACTACAAAGTAAGCTGTAGAATCGGTCCACAAGAGGTGTCAAATAAATTAAATTTTAATTGCCTTTCTAATGAACCGATAAACAGAAATTGTCGTAAGTAACGATAATCGCTTTAATAACCAATTCGCCGTCAACACATTAAACGTTTTTCATCGTACAAATATGGGGTTCCAGTGTATGTAATTAATTACTAATTAGTGACATTCCATGTCATGCAACATGGGGCGACGCTCAGAGGGGGGGCAAAGTTAGCTTTTAAATTGCAAATCTTATTGAGGTTGCATGAAATAAAGCATTATATTGTATGAAATAGAGTTAAGAGTGAAGAAGTTATCCAAAAAAATGCTATTAGGATTAAAGATCCCATCATTAAAATTAATGATGGGATCTTTAATAAGTTTTAGTTAAAGTTTAATAAGTTTGCTGTAATTCTCTTACTAATACTAAATGGATTCACGTTGGCCGATAAATAAACATTTATATATTTTTTATTTAATACAGACATTAAGGCGTTGGAAATCGATCAGACTAATAAGTCTATCATAACTATTATTTATTTAAGATGCCACTCTGACACCAAAAATGCGGTGCGTGTAAGCTTGCTACTGTTTAACATATGTATGCGATAAGCAAAAAGTTTTCTTGCAAAAAGTAATTGTATCGATCGTTAGGGCAACCGGCGTCGTAAGCGTTAAAATTAAATAAATAAAAAACGAACCTAAATTGATGCTACTATAATGTACTCTTTACAAGAATTCTCGATTCCGTGAAAAAAATAATTGACATTAATTGGTTAAATTCAATTATAGCGACTATTGGATCACCCTCGTACTAACCCTTGCTGGTGTTTTTATGCTGGCCGGTCGAGCAAGTCAAAAGGTTTTGAAAGTATAATGCACATCAATATACGCAGCATGATTGCACCTGGTGCGAAAACAAGTGCGGTTCTCAGAATCGGTGATTGCCAGTCGTTACTCCGTCCGCCGCGCCCCGCTCCTCCGCGCCGCCTCGCATCTCACCAGCCCAACCTGACATTCTATCAGCAAAAAATATTACTCACTGCTATCTAGACACACACGTTCCCGCATCCATTATCGAACATCAAATTAAATTTGCCCATATATGGGCACTGCATTGGCTATATTTTCCTAAATTAAGCACCTTTATGGCAAAGCTCCTCAGCATGGAGTGATTCCGTGAGCTGCTCTGCTTCTAATTGACTGATGATTGACATCCACAGCCGTTTTAATGTTAATTCAGCCTATAAATGTACAAATGAATACTAGATAGTGACATTAAACCATTATGCTATTAAGATTAACAAAATATTCTTGCGTGAGTCATATTATAGCTCTTATGATATGGAACTGCGCGTTGCGTCGTCGTGCCAATGGATTATATCATTCCTTACTTGTGCTGACTTGTTGTATTAGATTGTATTGCAAGACATAATATCATTGTCACGAGTTATCGAGAAATAAGTTATTCATAAAGCAAAACTTAGAACATCGATGCTGACAGATAGAACCCTTTTTTTGAGTTAGACCTTGAATACAGCCGATGACCTATCACTGCTACCGTGTCTAATCAAGATCGTTGCTAATCACCACCAAACTGCCGAGCGATACAAAAGCTTCATTCGCTTTTAAATGTCCAAAGTGCGTTTAGAATTTCAGACACCAAGAAATTCTAATAGCAGCATGTAAAATTTTAATAAGCTGGAAATCCATCGTTCCGTTTCTAGTGCCATCTGTAATATTATGTCTGTGCACGGTGCGTCCGTTCTCGACGACTTCATAAACGCCTACATTGGTAACTCTAAAATAACCTAGCATATTACTGTGAAACGTGTCGTAGAGCTAACGTCATTATTTTGCCATAACGACACGACTACACTCGTGATAGTTTACTTACCGGAGACAATTCTTAGAAACATGAACATTATTTCCTGTGTTATAGTTTCCTACAGCAAAAAACACTTAGCGAATATTCAAATCTATTAAAAAAGCGCGTCAATGTCTGCATCAGCTTCTGTATATAAGTGTTAGTTTTTGATAAAAACAAATTATTCATCTCAATAATCTGTCATATTATGCAGATAAATCTGAAATCAGAATAAGGAAAAGTCTCACTGATTTTTCTTTGTTTTTTGCCTGGGTCCATTGTGCTGTTGAAAAACGCTCGTTGCATTATTCATTTAACGTTCTAACTTAAAAGTGGGTGGGACCTGTAGGATAATTTGCAGGTTTGATGGTCTCTCATCTCATCGTTCAAGCGTAGAGCGAGAGTGAGGAGGGTCTCCGCTGAAATAAATAAATCCTTCGCCGCGGCTCGCTGGAACGGGTTGTATCTGGGCCTGGGAATTTTATTTTATAACCCCACTTTTACTTTTACCTTACACCGCCGCCCATCAGGTTAGCTGTCTGTCAGTGTCACTTGACTCATGTTAACCTTATTATGAGGCTCATTCTTTCGAGCTGGTTATTCGACTGTCTTTATCTCCACGTGCTATAAAAACCGAGGGTAATTTGCCTTGTGTGAATTTGCCCTGTATTAGCATCGTTGCCAATGATTTTTCACGTGTGCATAGTTGTGTAGATAACGAAACGGTGGCACGGTATGCGGAAAACGGTTTGGAAATTTTGTTTTGCTAAACTTATTATCCAATTGAACTTTGATTCTGTTGATGCCAGTTCGTTGTTTCTCGCTTCGAACAAAGGGCCTAGTGGATGCGGGTGTACCTGGTCGTTGGCGGTCGGTATCTGCGAAGGTATCGCACGTCGCCGCAAACCTGTATTGTGGCGGTTCCCGGAAGGCTCTTTGTTGCGCGCCGGCCGCGGCCCCGCTCCGCGCTTCGCGCGCGCAGACCAGTCCGCTGCTGTGGGAATGATGTCTCCTGCTCTTTTCTGGGTTGCCCTCGATTTTCACCGTTTCACTATTTTACATTTGTTACCAACAGTCCAAAAGCTTTTATAAATTTTACAGCTAAAATGCCACCTTTTCTAAAAATTCAGGATTTAGTTTTGCAATGTTTAAATACATTTACACAGTATACTTATATATATATATCTATACAGTTTTTTTTTTAAAAAAATCGGGTCAATAACCGCACTGAAAGCTACAATTGTATACAGTTTATCACATGTGCGGATATTTTCTTGCAAATTGTGATTCATGATCATCTTATTCCGGGTATGCAGTTTTTATCTTACCTTCGTGATTGAGGGCATTGGGGATATACCTACTATTCAATTTCATCCACGAATAAACTAATACTTATCTACTGATAAATTGTTAACCGCATTCAGCTTTGAATCGGTATTATTAAATCATTGTACCTTTAGATGGAGTATGTACTGTATTTAATTATTCTTACGTCACTTTTTAATTAGCTAGATACCTACTTTAACACTCTTGTAGCTGTTAATAAACAAGTAATCCTAAACTATATGCATGCAACTTTACCTCTGGCTTACACGCTATGATATCCTTAAGTCTTTGTTTTTATCGGTTACTAGGAATCCCTTTATAGTTATGCCATATTAATTAAGTCATAATAACTACCTACTCATACAGGGTATTTACGATTTCAAGAGGTTTAACTGGTATTGCTAATCGACTAGTAATATCAAAGACATTCAATCAACTGGAAAAGCTGCCTTAACATGAAGCCATTCAGTTACTTTATCTATTTTTCACACCTTACTTTCAAACGTTGATGTGTCAATAGAGCTCGAAGTGACCGTTCGACGGATACCTTAATGAAGTGGCCATAAAATTACAAAACGACCATAGACATCCCACCGGGTCTGTAACAAAAACCGACAGCTTGTCCTGACACGTCCAAACGACTCGTATATTGAATCGATTATATGTTTTTAGAGTCGACCCTAAAACAGTCCCCGTTCAGGTAGGAAGCACATGTTGTTTTACAAATCGCTGATTTGCTTATCGGCTGATCTGTGTAGGTACTGGAAATCCGCTTGATACGTTTGAAGATGTTAAGTAGCTTTTACTTTAAAAGTTGCTCGGTTTCCTTTAGTAAGATCCGTTAGTTCAAAAAATTTCTTTGGAAGTTCTGACAAAAAAACCTTTTAGTACAAAAGTCTTTAAGAACGTCCATCAAACACTTCAATCATCAGCAACTTTTTTGCAAACGGTTGTTACTACTGTTTAAACATGTAGGTCTGTGAGTGTTACATACAGGCAAAGTCAAGATCCGTTAAGCGTCTTTAATTGAAAGTAAAATACGGGTCCATCTCTCGGTGATATACCATGCGCAAGCGCACCGGGCGCAGGAGGTCGAGGACTCGCATGCGCACGGCAGCTTTCACAATGGACCGTTTTATTTATCTACCGTATTGATCTTACTTCGCGGCTTACTATTCTCTTTTTTCCCCTTGATCCGTGGAATACAATTCTTTTGTAAATATTTTTTGTTCACATATTTCATTGTAACTGTTACGATGGGACAACGAGCTGTTCCGCGTGAATAGAACCCTCAATTATATTGTATTGTGCCAACATAAGAACTTCTCGCTCCCGATGGCTCTCGGGTGTGTGTTTAGTAACTTCGTCACGGTATATTTATTCGCTACTTGAACTGTTTAAAAATCTTAAAATCGCATTGGTTTTAACTCCGTTACGGTGGAGCAGATCTGATCATCCTGGAAGTGTTTTGATGCAACTTGCTTTATAAATTTACGATTGGCAACGGATTTTCGGTGTCGGTGTAGTTTTTTTCTTTGAGGTTTGTGGAATTTCCTTGGTCGGGTAATTCGATCTGCGGGTCCATTCATGATTTCATCGCGCTGAGACTGTCCCGCGGCTAGGGCGTGTTCACATTCCGAGACGGCCCGCCGAATGCCACACAAATTAGTCTCCGTAACTATCCATCTACCTGACAGGACGATCTTGTCTCTCACGATCATTATTCGTCGTCCATCGCGACATTTATGTATGTTATACATTCCTTTCGTGATAATAAACGATGAGCCATAATTCATTCTACTCACTATATTTAATTAGAACATACAAATCGGTGTACTTAAAAATATGACTATTATTATGATAGCGGTCCGGTTTTGTTTTGACGGAACAAATACGGCGATATCAACAGAACTATTGTGTGAACAACAGAGAGTCGTGACTTCGCCATGCAGCGTGCATCGACGCCGTTGGAAAGCTGGCGACCGGTAATGATTTCAAACGGAAATGTCAAGTTTGCTGAGATCGGATGCTTACTGCTTGCTTGGCCACCCCACCACTTGGCTCTCGTTCACACGAGTATAGCCTTACACCTATCATAGATTTTACCATCCCTTATTTAGGTTATATTCAATAATATATGCGAATGCATGCAAAGTTATTGGATAAATTGGATGTCTTTTTAAAGGATCACAATATAGAAAGCCTATTCACTGTGTCCTATAATTCTTCATGTGTATGTCTTCCAATAACAGAAATGGTAAAGCAGGAAACTTAGTCTGACCGTATTCTATTCCTTTGCTTATTCTAACTATTCATAATACAATGCACTGAGACCACCGGGATTGTCGCTATCAAATATTATGTCGATGTCACAATATAGACATTGTAACGAGCTTCGGAAGCCCCGCGAAGGCTTTGGAGACGACTGCAATATATGAAACAATGATATGACCCCATAAAAATGGATGTCGCATTATGGTTTCTCCCGCCTTGAATATTTAAGCACTCATGTCAGGAATGTACTTTTTGCGACTCATACGCACGCTGAATGTTTGAGTCGCGTCGTCGTGCTAAAGCTCCGTCTGCGTCGAAAACTAATTCAAAAACGTCGCATAATTCATGCAACAATAGAGATATTGCACGGTCGTCGATTCGTATTGGTTTCGAGAAATGTGGCGCGAGAGCTCGTTAGGCCGTCGGCGCACGTACGACGAATGGCTTCATCGTGGAAATTAACATTCGGTCAGCATCCCGGCGGCCGTCCCCCGCGCCCACGTCAACGCAAATATTGAACGTTCCTCAGGACCTCCGCTGAGGTGTGTCGCCTTCTCACCACACAATCATGTAAATAACCTGCTTTTTTGGTTTCTTTGTAACACTAGACAGCTAGTTATAGTTTCCCACATTAGCTTTTGTTTCTAATATTTCTGGCCAGAGATTTTTCGGTGTTTAGCTTACTTAAGGGACTGCATATGTAATTGTGTCATCGATACTATAAACATCCGGGAAAACTAAATCATTAATGGATTGGCCGCTAATGGAAGTGATTTAAATCAGATCCATTAAATCAGTCAAGTCATCCAATTAAAACACTATTTTAATGATTAAGTCTTTTGAGTATCCTTCGCAAATAATAAAATGATAACTAACTGTGAATATACATATTATAGAGGTAGAGAGAGAAGTCGTGCATTCAAGTTAGTAAGCATAGCTGAAATACTAGCACTCTGCTGACACATAAAGTAACTGTCATTTTATATTGAACCTTACGTATGAAGTGATTACTATAACGTTTAACTTCATTTTGTGTCTTATTTAAGGTGAGTGAAGGTAACTTATAGTGAACCCGATGTAAGCGGCGCGTGAGTCATTCGACTTGACGTCATTTCAGCTACACTATTCAATCAATTATATTTCGATGTCTAGAATAAAAATGTCTCTATATTTATTTATAATGCGTATTTATACTATATCATCTTCCTTAAAATGATTAAATATCAATCAACAAGTCAGTAAATTCATAGTTTCCGAGTAACTGACCGAATAAATTTCCATAAGAAACAGTTGTCCGAACCATACACTACGGTTCAACAGTTTCAGTTAGGTACTAATATTTTATTAAATAGCATTATTATTAACTTATTATTTTTTTATCGGGGAGAATGTGATTCTCATAACTAACCTTCTGTTTTACTTCTTAGATTAAAAAATATCCATATAAGGCAGAAACTTCTGTGCAATAAGTTTAAAAACATTCCGTACTATTTGCACTCCAATTACGTCCATGTACCCATAATGATACGTTTTTGGATAGTAGGTATCAGTCCAATCCGTAGCCGAGTGCAGCGCAGAGGCTGGTAATTGTTGCTGGGCTATTTCAATAATTACTATGTCATGCTCGTAATTTACATAAGCTTTTTGTCGGGGCTATCATTGTTCATTATAATAAGTGAGTGCAGCGAGCCGGTCCGGCAGTGCGCGGGAATTATCCTACCTAATTCAAGGTTGCGGAGCGCATGCTGCATGCAAACTCGGATCTTGCGCCGGTTTCATTCGATTTTTGCGTAATATGACCATTTTGAAGTATTAAAAACACTGGCTATCAAAGGCTTCTGAAGTGAATCACAGTATTATATTGAATTCAACGAATTGTAAGAAAAACATCGACACATCATTAAAAAGTTTTTCCCAGAAACAACAGCAACTCCAATCTCAACTCCTAAAAGGTAGTGAATAGGATTCATTTGAAAAGATTTTAAATCTTTATAAATGATTTGAACATCCATAAAAGTTTATAAGAAGCTTGCTCAAAAGTCGAGAATAAAGGAGTGTTATTTTCTATTTCTATATGGAATCACTTGTAAACAATTTTGAAGCTTGATAAGATCTTGCCTCGTTGTTGATTGGAACGCGTATGTAAATCGTTAGCTCATCGGAACAGTGGTTTTCTAACGACCACAATGTTACGTCTCGTTGCGCAGCAACTGTTTTATGTCGCAGTGCATTGGAGCGCGCCCTCAATTGCGCGAGCGCAGGTGCTCAGAACCACATATCTCTGGGGCGCGTACGAGATTGGCAAGCACCATTTGCTACCGAGAATCCTAATTGCAGGAGTGAGTCTGCCGATACAAAGGCTGATTAGCGGGAAGATGGTTGCGTGCGCCTAAGATCCGCCGCCCAGCCCCGCGGCTGCACCCGCCATCTAAACGCATGCGATCACGCACATGAGCTTTCTAACAACGAATCCCAGAGATGAACAATGCACACACAGTGTGATCTTCGCTTGCCTACGTCTGCTAATGAGACCAAATATCGAAGATCAAACAACATCAAACTGTTCAGTCAGAAACAAAAGAAATGTTATCGTAAATCGTAATGTGCTCTATCGCACGTGCATCTTGGCAGCTCCGAGGCAGGGACTTATTATGCTGTCGTCGTGTGTCGCGCGTCCGTCGGACTATCTTCTGCGGTGGCCAACATACATTACACAACATTCACATTATGCCTGAATAACATACTTGTGCTGTTTTTCTTAACAATTTGCTTTCACTCGCACAGCGGTTGTTTGATTTGTTACTTTTTAAATCCGTATCCGGATGACGTCAGGCGATTGTGATTCGTAAAGTACGTAGAACAGTGCCTATCGAGCCGTCCGTTTCGAGCTACGCGTTGAGCAATGCTATGGGGGGTGTATACGTCCGTTTCGCTCCAAGAATGATCATTATCGTTAAGTTTTGAGAAAAAGGGTGGCGTTCGAGTTCGTGCCATCCAAATCGATCATTTCACGCACCCGTCGTGCATAATGAAACGGTCATTTCCGGCCATTTCGCGGAATCGAATATTTAATATTTCGCACAATCGAGTCGCCGGCGGTCGCCAGGGCGCTCCGGCGGCTCTGCACCGCCATCTATTTAGTATTCTTCGCGTGACACAGGGCAATAATAAATTCTTGTGCACTTGCAGTTTCACGTAGTGCCAAGAAACCGCGAACGGCTACCGAATGTATAATGGACATTGTTCAATGCATAACTTTACCTATCTCTCGATCTGCGTATGCGCAAATGGAATTTGAAATTTTATGTTGCTATTGAATGTGGTTTGGAGGCGAGCATTCTTAAATAATACTTATCTAGAATTGGCATATCACTGTTATTGAATTCTATAATTGGTAGAGTTCCTGTTCCGGGTGTGTCATAAGCAGTACATTCACTTGAATTTAAATACAAAGTATTAATATAATTCAATACCGGTAGCTGTCCGACGCCGATGTGGACGTCCGCTCAAATATAACCAGAACGTCGAGCTAGCTCATAACGTAGTCACGAGCACGACACAACGTCTTATTTTATTCTTATAAATTAAACGGGAGAGAATAAAACCATCATTAACTTTCAACGCTTCCCCAGTTATTGTTTATCACTAAAGAAGCTACATGCAAAATTAACCGCCATCTTTGCGATTTCTTCAATCGAAATGCAATTCAAGGAAATCATACCAACTGCATCTCGCTCGCATCGTGTGTATCAGGTATCATTCATTCAGCACATTCCGGATAACTTAATAAAGTGAATATTAAAGCCTTAGCGCAATATCATTTACGTATAATCTGATATTATCCTAGATCCGGGTTTGCATACTTAAATACGAATCTATTTTTTTGTCACATGATCTAATGAGTATTCGTATACAGGTCAAGCATCATTACGTAGAACAGAATCATTGAGAGCACCGCTCCGCGTTCTGAGATGCCACTGCAAATGAATGTTGTCAACCCTGCGCTTCACAGTTACTCTCGCGCATCCATATCGGCGTGTGGGATTAGTATTTTGCCGGGAAAGTAGTAATCACGTACAAGAATCGGGTTGTAGTTGTACAGATGTCAAGATGGCAGCGAGCCGTGTTCCCAGGCGGCGGCGGCATTCTTTGCCCATACGCAGACCCACCTGGCTGTTCCGGGATATGTCATTAAGCTTGGACCACATCTTCGTGAACTGTTTGACTGCAAACGTTTATCGGCAGATGCGCAATTTTATGTACCGACACACACAAACATCAAAAATTAAGCTTTGATTCCGAACATTTTCAGAGATTTTCGCTTTTTTGGAGAGATAATGTTTTTACGGTTTAAGTAGCTTATCTGGTAATATAACACTTATTTACACGCTGACTGCTATTTCTAAGACCTCTGAAATAAACTGTGTATAGCATTAAACAATTACCAATGTTATATTCCGATGAATCCCTCATCCGAACTATCAAAACAATTAACAATGCAAAGATTTTCTGAGAATCAGCTAACATGCTGCTTGGCTCTCGGGGCGATAAAGCTTTTTGAGTGATGAATTGATCCATTAGTTTAGCGCTATAACATTGCCGCAACCGATAATAAATTGGTTGGTCTAAAATGAAACTAAGAACTATGATTATTTAACCTATTTTAGGTTTACATTCCCTAAACATGGGTTTTCCCTAAACACAAATTAAGACCGCACCTCAACCGCTTCTTGCATCTTTTGATGACTACGTCATAGTCATCATCATCATCGGTCTACGTGTGTGTAAAAGATACGTATACCTATTACGAGCGTAACAGGTCTTTGAGTTATATAAAAGAAAACCCTTTTTACAACATTTTGCAAAATCTAAACGAACGGGGAAACTCGCACCCTCGCACGTAGCTGGGGCGTATCTACGAAATACTAAGCCGTAGCTATTATGCTACGAAGTGGCGACCTGGCGTTGGTTGTTTTGACTCGCTAGTATCTCAATAATAAATTGATTTTGTAGGATTTGGCTATTTTTTTATTGTTATATATATTTTTTGGCATCGGTATCGTTTGTACTACCACCCCTGAGTAGCTCGTCGCTGACGAAAACAAAACCCTGTTTGTTCTTAATTTATGTTTTATAAATAACATATAACATATGTAGCAAAACTTTTATCTATGTTTTTTGGTTGAGTTGAAAGTTTCATTCGTAATTTTCAAATAAATTACGACAGAGTTATTGTTGTATGGTGTCGTTAATCGCAGATTTCCGCGTCCCGAGCCTGGACTCGTCCTTACAGTTGTTGCAACTTGTTAGAAGCCGCGGCCGCTCATCGAGATCACTGTGCGGTTTCCAGTTCACCTGTTATGCGATCGAGTTTTTCCCCTACCCAGTACTTTGCGGTTCTTCTAAACGCTCTACTCTCCATTGAACAACCATTCCCACCGCGCAACCCTAAACCGCAACTGTATGCACAAACACTTCTTCGTAGCTATCGACTCTATGTTATTAAACTCGAGGAATTCAAACTCGAACATGTGGTTATTCTTTACATGCGGATAATTACTCATGTGGTAGTAACGAGTAACGGTTGCCATCCTCCGACTGTATCCTGTTCTTATAAATAGCTGTTTTATATGTTAAAATGCACTTCAGTCGAAATCGCAATAAATTACGGGTTTATCGCGATTCATACGGCGATGGGTATTGCGTGCGCCCGATCCGATACGTTTAACAGGCGAACTCAGGACCGTTAGGTGAACTGCGCAGGATGTATTTAAGCGCATGTATCATCGACACGCATTAGTAGCTTGAGCAAATACAATTCAAGGCTAGATCCTAGATTAACGTAGAAATACACGTAAGCGGTCCATCAATACAAATCCTGCGGTAATTATCCTGTTTTATGATTAAGAGCTCTATCACTTAAGCGCCTTTAGCAGCGCGACGGCCTTGCGACAGTCGCGCTGCGGATAATTTCATACATAAATGGCAGCGGCGTCGCGCGGCAGTCGCTCAGTAGCAGCGCGGCTGTTTATGTATGGTTAAAATGCAACTTGTCGATTGTCTGCTGATGTTCCGCAGAGCAGTTATACACGTAACGTGTCATAGAAACTTAGCAACCGTTCCGTTTGAGTTGCTAGTAATGGCATAGTCCATTTAGCTGAGAGTGAGTAAGAAATCATTGGTCTGGAAATTGACGGTAATAATTTTCCATGCCTTGTATATCACGTTATCCTATAATTAATACACCACTTACAATGTAGGTGCTATTTACTTACAATGCTTGTTCTTCGGTCTACGTTGCTGGTAAATCATAAATACTTGCTACATTTGAGGAATGCTTTTTTAATGTTGCATATTATACATATTCAGTTTTCCGATTCCCATAACGAATAATTGTTATTATTGTCATCGGTGCGTGACTGGCAAACGTATGATTACACAGCAATGTATGTAAGGGAGCGCGGTGATTATGCGGTGCGTGTGTGTGCGACAACTGTTCGCAACTCGAGTGTAATTGCAGTAGTTTCAGAGAAACTATCAGCAGTGCCTCGACAAAGGGTTGGGTGGCATCCTCCTCGGGCGGTGTCATTTTGGCCCGCAGCCGGCTCCGCTAGCTAGCCCTAATTACTTATTCGTGGAATGAAACGCAACTCGTTCATTAGCTGCTCTACTTTGTTTTCTCACTAATTATATTTATTCAATATGATTCCTGCAATCGGCGTTTCCCGAACCGTCCCTAGCCGTTTTTCGTAGGAATCGGAAAATCGACTTAATTGGGGACAGCCTGGAGGTCGTGAAGGTGGGAGTGCAACGAACTTTTTCGCAATCAGTTCAACACTATAATATCAGCTATTTTTTTAATAATCTGCATAGTTAAATGACGTGAGACGTTAGCTGTCTCCCACAAAAAACCGGACATAATCAAAAGAAACAATCATCTTGTTGCTTATCATCGCGAGGTATAATTCTAATTACAACCTGCGTGACATCATCACGATCATTTGGATTTTCCAAATACGGGTATACGTTCTCGGTCTCGTACCTAATCTAATGGCGTTTAGGTCTATCTATAAGCCCATTATCATTTTCAAAGTGAGCATTTAACGTATGGCTAATTGATGCAAAGTTATGTGATCGGTGACAAATGCTTCGAATGGCATGTTTATAAACAGTGTGCTAGCGATAATTATACGGGTTCGACGCATTTGTTTTACATGGCGGATGAACTTCCACTGTATAAGTAATGATCGTAAGACATTATGTCCAGACCAGATCCGAATGTTCATGATTATCAGACAATGCTTTGGTACTAGCAAAGGCGAATACAGTTATGGAAAATTATTGGCATTCGGTAGAAATCTCGTCAAGATTGACAAGTTAAGTGTTGTTTCGTGATACTGAACGAACAAAGAAAGTTACGTTTGGTCATATTATTATGTCGTTACATGGCATGATCTCGTCAGTCCGGTGCGCAGTGAAGCACTCAGCGGAGGCTTGCGCCGCATTTTTGGGTCGGCTGCGCCTGCTCTGGCACCACTGATTCATCAAAAATTTAGATCACGCCAATAAAACTAACAGCGTCCGGATCGACTCGAGGGCTCAGTTAAGTTTTTTATGATGTGTTTTTCTATAAATATTTTAATTAAAGTCTTCTTCTATTTCAGTCAAAAATAAAAGGATTTAAAGTTCAGTTCTTCTAGTGCATATCTTATTACAAGTTACAGCTAGGTACTTATCTAGTCTCAACAGTATTGTGCAGCCAGTTGCAAAGATCACAACGCTAATGCCAAATGGCAGCGTGTTAGCCTTAGCACTGATATTGCTAAGTATTGATTTCAACAGCATATAGTCGTGGCCATTTTGTATAATCAGTATTTACGAGGCCAGTTTAGTAAGAGAAAAATAAATAAAATCACTTAAATAGGTAAGTACTGAAATGTACCTAATTGTAAACGTTATTTGATTAGTCACATTATTTGACAAATATATATTTCAAAGCTACTTACCTACACAATTATTGCATGAATCACAGACGAAAAGATATTAACATAAATGTAAATACCATAAAAATTAAAAAGATTAGTTGGTAAAGAAGAAGCCTTTAAGAAAGTTTAAAAGTTCATAGCCATACCTAGTACTTACGCTGTAACTTTACCCGTTTGCTTTCGAATGTCATGTACCTATTACAAAATAAATCGCAATAAATTGTAAGTAACACTTGAGCATGAATCATAATTATAGTAAGTATTGTAAAATTTCTAAAGCTAGTCTCTTTTTGGAATCTCATCCCAAAATGATTATGAATTTCGGCATAATCACCGCTATTTCGTCGGTTGGTTTAAATATGTTAATTTTTTCATCGTAATATTTTTGTTTTGGCAGCGATCCCACGGGACCACTGGATCGAAAATGCGGCGAGATTGGGCACGTGAAGGAAGGCAGCCGCGGTCAAAGACCGGTTCTGGCGATTTTCGAAATGTTCGCGGGATGGGGGAGGTCCGCGCGCCGCGGCTGCTGACCTCATCGCGGTTTTTGTTTCGCAGACCTTCGTTATCTGCACGTTTAATATGCGCTACATTCATTAGATATTATTCTGAGACGTATCAATCTTTTTCCTTGTCTTTTAAAAAGTTACGGTTATGATAATGTTATTTATTTGGAAATGGAATAATCCTGTAATTCGCACCATTGTTCGTTGTTGTCCCTGGTCCGATTTTACCAACGTCATAAGACTTATCTGACTCTAAGTATAAACAACCGGTTTTAAAAAGGCATTTACATAAATGATGGCTGACAAATAGGCGACGTTTTCAAATGACGCGTTTTATATTGTATTCGACGAATATTTCTTATCTCACGTTGGTAAAATCGGGCCTGAATAAATTATACCTTCAACGATGCCGTTACTACTTACTACTTAGCTTTTACTACTTAGCAGAATAAATATTTATCATACATATAGTTATCACTGATTCCCACGAATAACTAATAAGTAGCTACGGGTACGTACATATGTAGTTGATATTTTTGCAAATGATTCAAGACCTATGTAGGCTATAGAAGTTTTTATCAAAAAATTAAATGTCGTCAATCATCATCATAACTCTTCGAACAGGATTTTCAAGGGGCACAAATGCCGATGTCGATAAATGTATTGTCCGATATGGCATAGCCAGATAATAAAGATGTCCTGTCTGTCTGATGTTGCCTTCTGTTTTGTTATAAAACGTATAAACAGTCAGAGATCATTATCTCAATAATTACTGATATTGTTGCCTTATTGTGTTGATGGAGCGAACTCCGTCAGACAAAAAAGGCAAAGGAAACCATAACATTTTTTTTGTTAGGTACTCGTATTATTAGTAACTACATGATGCACATAATCTTACTTGCAGCACCAGAAGACTCGAGTCGGGCCTTAATAATGATTCAGTGAGAGATAACATTATCGTATCATTCAATAAAGAGAATAGATTACGAATTAGGTTACACAGGCTTTTGACGATTCTTGGAAATTACTTCGTAATGTATACTTGCATTATATGAATCCTACTGATTCTGGTTTTAATGGAACTGTAGAATGTGATAAATAGCCTGACCCGTTTCCACACTTTGTCATTGCTATAAGAGATTTCGATAAGCATGCTTCAATAATAAGTGTGCGAGCATGAGTCAGTCCTGGGAAGACGATAAACATAACATATTAAATGCGATCTCCCAGGGATGAGCAAAAGTAGCATGGCTTCCGTAAATATACTCTCTGGCGACCGTTTCCGAGAAATGGTTGAAATAGCCAGAGTTGTTGTTGGGTTCGCTCGCGGAAAAATGTTTATCACCAAGGTCGATCGGTAGTACACGTGCCCGATATGGTACACAAATAAAAGTAAAAGTTAAACTTTTTAAAAGGTTTTCACGAATCTTTGTTATTAGTAACGATTAACCTACATTTCGACCTACGGTTCGAAGTTTTCCCTGTTTCTCTGTTGGTGACACGGATTTAGATCCAGGTTTCTGTGGTTGAGTTTGTTGTATGTATTCGTTAATCTGATTATACCTCCTGAGCTTTCGTTTGATTTATGAAGTGCTAGTTTAGGCAAACCACGCCCGTCTTTGCTGAGTGAAAAAAATGCTTTTTGCTCCAGCACAAGCACACAGACGGCGAAGCAAAGGCGCAAACCTGAACTCTATTTGAACCAGGAAAAAGTATATTTTGAAGAGCACAGTTTTACAGATCACACATGGTTTACAATTTTAATCAAATACACTAGGTATACCGGGTATCGTAGCCTCCTTGGTATATCAGTATTCTAGACACTGACCAATCGCGATGATAGGATATCTTAGACATGAATCGCACGCCCCGCCCGCTTCTAGGAAACAATCCCGCGTGGCCTTGCGATGAAACATCGCTACATGTTTGTTTTCCTTTCTAACGATTCAAAATCGGCTCCCGCAAATTTTACAGTTCCTCGGAATCGTTAGGTCCGCGCGACGTATTGTTTGCGCAAGCTCGTTTCGTTGAACAATTTACAGCTGTTCAGTTTAGCCGCAACGCTAATGTAAATCGAGATGAGGCGAACGATGTCGTGTATAATTGCCCGAACGTCAATTCGAGTCGAGTAGGTACCATAATTTGTTCTTCGACGTGGATTGGATGTAATCGTATATTTCGCGGAATCGCGCTGTCGTTGGCAGCTGCATTGCGCCAGAAGCCGCGCCGCACGCCGGAATGACGGGCCATTAGTCGTTACTGCGAATTATTTCCTGCACATAGATGTGCAGACTGGGTTTCACCGGGAAATGACAATGCCGCGGATGTGCCCGCGTGCTTGCCGCAATCTCTACATCGCGCACCTGCACCGTTACCGCGCGGCGCCCGCCCCGCCCCCGTCCCGTACACACCGACCAACAGATGGCGAATTTAAATTCAAAGAGAACGTAATGATAATATAATGGAACGCGATAACATCGCTCTTTTTGCTAGTATTTACCCTCTTACTCGGAAACAAGGAATTAAATTCATGTGATGTACGCCACAGTGAAAAACTTATTTAACCTGTGAAATTATTATCAAAGAACTGGAACAGACGATAAATATGACATAACACGTATATGGAGTTAAGTCTATATTTGAAAAATAAAAACGTACTTACCAACAGAAAAGGTAGATAGTCTAGTAGATAGTCGCAGTCATTTGTGTTTAAGTTTGTGGCATAGGTCTTATCTCACTTCACAGTTTAAATTCCACATTTCCCGTGCAAAAGTTTTCCCGCGTCTGCACAACGTGGTAGATATCCTACTTAGATAGTTACTTCGTACAGTCAACAACAAAAGTAATTTACCTTCTTCTTTGTGAAAGGTTTCAAAAAGTATTAGCTGCCTGTACTCAAATACTTGACTTCAACTTAGTCTCAGAGCCCACCAGCACGAGATAAACGTCAATGCGATTTTTATGAAAACAATAACACAAAGAAATTCAAAATATGAATGTCCTCCAAGTTGAATTCAACCAATTTCAATCAATATTTCCCATCTGCGTGCGCGGGAGATATAACATGAGTGCTGCTGAATGTGTTGGGTAATACACGAATGCACTTATTTCCGTCACTCCAAATTCTAGTCTCCATTTCTATAAAATCATGCAAGTTAAATAAGTATGTATGTATTTTGCTGACGTACAGGGTGTTATTGAAGGCTTCTCCTTCCGCCAACGAGTATTTAAGAAACATATGAAAGTGTATTTTTGAGAGATGTGGATTTCGTTGTAATAATAAAATTAAAATCAATAAAGCATCTCAATCTTAATCTCAAATTGGAAAACTCCATTCCATACCACATTATCGATGGTTTTTTGTTTGATAAAAGTTCAACAAACTTTTTTGCACTCGGATATTTGCCCCCATGCATAAGTCCTGTCTTTGTTGCTGCGTCTGATAATGCTGATGATATTCCCCTGCGCTATTAACAACACGTTATAGTAAAGAACAGTACAATATTTCGCTATCAAATCCATTAATATACCTCACTAAGTACTATAAAAATAAATAATCAAATTAAAACAATGACTGGCGCTTGGTGCATGGCTCTTGTACTACACTCAACGGAGCGAGTGCAGCGCGGAACAATGGCCGTGTTCCGGCGGCCGTTCCGCGAAAACGCTTTGTCTGCTGCACTCACTGCGATTGTCTGTGTATTCTATTCTACGCCATATTTTATACTGTTTTATATCTCAACTGTGCATTGTAAAAATTATAGCTTCGGTGTTCTGCTGTTGCCTGTTTAAAAGGACTCTCAGACCACTTAACTCCGATCACATTTTTAACGAGTGGTTTTAATTTTGAATTTTAACTAAATGCTAAAACTACACGAATTACATCACATAACTACATTACATACTATGCTCTATAATGTACCTGATCTACAATCACAGTAATGTTCGGTGTGTTTAATAAGCGTTAGTATTTATTTATTTTTAACGATACAATATGATGTTCGTTCTGGCCTGTTCAACTACTGAAAAAATAATTAAATTCAATTCCCTTTGAGATGAAAATATTTTTTGCCGTTTCTCTTCTAAACACTTCCAGTGGTCTCAGTCACCGGTGTTGGTTGGCCTGTTCATGTTATTGGTCCATATCTCATCACGGTTTACTGGGGTGTGTGCCTATTACTCAATGTAAACAAAAACATTTCTGAACTGAATCTTCTCATTTTTCATCAGGTTCAAAGATGGCGTCGCGTATCCCTGGTCTGCAGGGGTATCCAACCTGATCCTGTACCCAGAGGCGGCAAACCAGACGCTTTACACACAACGAGCTGCAAGAGGGGACTCCGGCAACTACACGTGTCGGATGAGCAACGAGACGCACAGCGAAACGCATACTGTCAGGCTCGATATACTAGGTAAGCACCAAAAGACAAATGCAAGTTGAGGTGACAAGGGTGGCCAACCTGATACAGAGACCAGAGGCGACCAACCAAACCTACACTAGGTAAGACCTAACATAACAGTACGCAGTTTGTGTCCAACTTGACTTAAACCTGTACCCAGAGGCAGGCCACCAAACGCTAAACACATGGCAGGCAGCTCGTAGGGACTTCTTCTACACGTGTCGAATGAGCAACAAAACGCACACTGTCAGGCTCGATATACCTACAAGGTGAGCACCAGATGACAAATTCAAGGTGACGTGTGTCCAACCTGATACTGTGCTCAGACGGTATACATGAAGCGAACTGCACATTTTCTGGCTTAATACTAGGTATAGAAAAACATGAGTATTTTCATGAAGGAGATACTGCAAATAAGCATATTAGATAAAATAGCTTCCAGCATATCAGAGCTATGCGTATGTAGAACCATAAATATATATTTTCACTCAATGTGTAGAACATAATAACGAAACAATATATGGTATATCCGCACCGTAACTAAAGTAAATATGACGGTATTTATCTATATTGTTGACGATATTGACGTATCGAGAAAGCATATCCATTAAGTAAAGTGCTGCTCTTAAAGCTGGAACTGAATATCGCATGCTAGAGATATATGTGTCGTCACTGGAATGGGCTTTTCGTTGATATCGATTGGGCGGAAATTCGACGCACTAAGATTGAACATGCATTTTCATGTATAATCCTGACTAACGATATACCTAGTAAGGAATGTAGATACCACGTTTTGTACATGAATTAATGCTATAATCGAATAATCTTTTATATTGACTGTGTTTGATTTTGTGTTAAAACACGCATACCAATTCAACAAGGTACTGTATTCGTTAACCTAAAAGCCTGAACATTTCAGATTTACTACGATATTGAAATCTAAAGTCCGCTTTTTTGCTAGTCCTATAATATAAACAATCTTTTTAAAACTTAAAATATTATCAGTGAATAAAAATAATTTACTATTTGATTTAAAATATATCAATATTCATCGATAAATTACCTATGTAAGTTGTAAGTTTTTTTGTTTATCTTATTTGAAAATGATACATTTCGTTAAAAAGGAATGTCAAGATTGTTTACCATATTCGACTAGCAAAGAGAAACGGACTGTACCAGTAACCAGAGTGCACTCGAAAAAAATCTTCTAAAATCAGCTTTATTGGGTTTTTATAGACGATAGATTTATATCAATGGGTATAAAAAGGATCGAGTAACTATCAAACGAATAAATGAAAGAAAAACTTGACATCGTGTTTCAATTATGATAGAAAATAGTAGTAGTCGTACTATTGTAGGAATGTTTTAGTTAGATAGATCAAACCGCAAATATTAATCAGAGCCAAACCAGCAATTACAGTTTGGTAACGCAATAATAACATACTCGAAAGTAATTTTGATTTTTGCTTTAGATAAACATATATATTAGAAAACAGTGAAAGCGTAGCGTGATAAATTGCATATAAGTTTGTAATACAGAAGCGGCTATTGCAAGGAAAGGTTTACGTATAGCATAGCCGGTTTGTGTATTAGAAAACAATGAAATCACACAGAATTGCTCTTTCGCAGAAAAACCTACGAGTACGCCGCGAAATATGTTCATATCGAAGGACCAGTGGGTGGAGGAAGGCGCCGACTTGCGACTCTACTGCGAAGCTCTTATTGGTAAGTGTCTATTATGAAGTTTAAAAGAGTAATTTGTCGACCTCCGTAGTGTAGTGGCTATGCACGCTGGGTTTTAAGGCGTCGCTGCTCCGGGTTCCGGGTTCGATTCCCGGTCGGGTCAATGTAGAAATCATAATTTTCTATATTGTCTCGGGTCTAGGTGTTGTAGTACCACCGTTGTGTCTGATTTCCATAACACAAGTGCGTTGGCTACTTACCTACTTTGGGATCAGAGCAATGTTTGTGATTGGTGTCTAATATCCAAGTCTTAGTTAAATCCAGTTTTCTTATAAACTTAGGTGCTTAACATTTCAGCAAACAAAGTTGTTAGGCCTCAATAAAAAAATAAACCACAAAAAATGGCGCAAAATAAATTTTATGAGATTCAGTTACAAAAATACTTTTTATGAGGGAGTGTTATAGACAAAACAACAATTTCATGCGATTTTTACTGCTGATTGCGTAAAGCACCGTGGTCGTATTATATTTACGAGTATAATTGAACAATAAAGACATATTTTTATGCAAATTAGCACTTTGACGATAATATATTATCTTTCCTACATCAATCGAATAGAAAAACGACTCTATTTTCGTAATCATAATTATATTCTCCTCATTGTGATAAGATATCATTACATGATAAGGATGTCTTAATAATACATTATTCTACAAATAATTATCCGTCGTATTCCATTGAATCTCAGCAGCCATCGATCTGTCCGTTGCTAGGCATGATATTTGCTTCTCATAAATAGAATCTGAGAATATTGGAAGAGACTCGTCTCCGTGTTTGTAGGGACCTATAATTCCGAAGAAATTGAATTTGTGCTGTCTTGTTGACCCTCTTCTGACTGACGACTCCACTGCTTTAAGGTTATTGGGTTGTCTTATAACTTCAGCATTTTGGCTTATACAAGAGGCTTACCCGTTATTCGATGCATTCCTTTCGAGGGATTAAAGTAGAGCTCATATGCAATAGATATTGTTATTTATTAAAAACGTTTAAGATTATTACTACCTACAAGTTTATGGTTATTTAGAGAATGTGTTGAGATGTTTAGATAAAATAGATGAGATGTTTAGGTTAGAGAACACTAAAATATAATGAAAATGAGACATTCACTCAGAAGCAAATTAAAAGTCAAAGCACATAATCTTAAATATTTTTAAAAAGTAATCACTATCGGCAAGGGTAGGTACACCTACCTACACCTACACTTAAATATAACCCTTCCAAGGGCATGTATCGAATTATAACTGGTAACCCTGTATAACTGTTACAGATGCAAACACACTTTCAGCCACTAGGACAGTGCATTCAGTAGATATGTACCCGGAAACCGATAGAATATTGTGAGTAGAAATGGCGCCACACAGACATACAGACGGTCGTTATTCCAAAGCGCCATAGAATTCGGCCTTGCTGCCCAATTCGGAGAAATTTAACGGTTCGGGGGTAATGGTGGAGATAAATGTATAAATTCTCGAATCTCATTTGGGTAGTGACCCCGGTTTTTATTTCGATAGTATTCCAGGTGTTTACTATTTATTTATTGTTTTTTTTGTCAGCTGTATATGTATTATGTTGACATGCATTTAATCGACTTCAAAAAAGAAGAGGTTATCAATTAGAATGTAATTTTTGTATCTATGTTACCTCTTAACTGTCATATGTGAACCGATTAGTTTTTTTTTACCTACTTAAAGAGTTTACTTTCTAGTTGATCCTATTGTTGCCAAATCGGGATCTGATGATCGGATCTAGATGTAATCGAGGGAAACCCTCAAATTGTAAAGAATTGTATAGTGTTTTGTACTAGTATCTTAATATGTAATGTCTTTACGCCTGAAAGTCACCATTTTGTGTAGCTGAGCTGATGGTGGAACTCCTTAACGCTTAGGAGTTCAGTGAATATTACGCCATAACTTATTTACGCTACTTTGTAGTTTATTGAGGACTATAGTCAAAAGGTGCAACTCCACTCCCTCCTCTTCCACTCCTATATACCACAAAAAATGCAAATAAAATTAACTATTACAAAAATAGAGTTTATCTCAGACTTTAGTGAATTTCGTTTTTGAAGTCGGTTTCTGTTTGTAAAATACTTTTATAATTAAAATTAGACAGTAAAATATAATATCTGCATTATGTATCTCGAATTCTTATTCTAAAAATGATATTTTCTCTTTAATTGTTGTTTCTTTGCTTAGTACCTAATTATATGATTTTACAGAATGCTAAAAAGGCGTTATTATTTAGGTAATATGTATTAAAATATACGAGAATACATGTTTGTTACCACAAATTCATTACAAATTGTTCGTTTCGCGTGTGAATTTAGTATCCAACCTCAGTTACGAGAACACAAAAGATTTATCAGAGCTCTGAGAATTTCATTAAAGTGCCCTACGAAATGCTTGTCTCGATTGTTAACATCCAACAACAATGCTAGTTAGTGATGAAAGCTTTCGGCTAAACATTGGAATAACAGTTTCTATTATCTATTTCTTGGACGAAATTCGCGGTATTATGCGGCTTAAATGGTAACATTTTGTAGAAGCGTGATTGAACACTTTGTAGAAGGCCGATTATAGTTAAATTATTTCGTATTTATCAAATTACTAGTACCTACCTTTTAACAGTTTTGGGACTAAAGGTACATTACTGTATAAAAAATTGCATTCTGATTCCAGAATGCATCCTTCCGTCAATTTCATAATTTCATTTCAAAGAAATGACTCTATGACTGAAATTACTTTTCGTGTTGTTACTACGGAATATTATATGTATTAAACTAAAAGCCCTTATAAGTAGGGTATGTTACTTATGGGATAAGTTATAATAAGAATTATAAACTTATCCCAAAAGTAACATCACCAAATTTTTGTAAGGTTAGGTATGGATTATATTTTTTTCTGTGTTTAACAACTAATTATTATTATTATGCTTACTTCTACTTATTTATAAACTGGTAATCTGTTAATTGAGTCGCCAAATATGTACATGCTAATATGTTATATATGTTTACCAGGCAGGTCATACCTGGCGGACGCTCGCAGCGACCTCCGCTGGATGCGGGTGTGGCCCAACGGCACCGAGGGCGACCTACTGCCGTCCCAGACCGAGGTTAAGACGACACGGTGAGCACACCAACTTTAACATACTTCACTTGGGGTCAATTGCACTGGCTTGAACTATGATAAAGTATCAATAAAGTCTGGAAAATAGAATAACGGTGGAGAGTCGGGGGTAGCCACTGAATGTGGCGGTAGTTCAGGAGTGACAGTTGTTGACATTCTTGTTAAGGCCTTTCTCAGCAGTGGACAAACAAAGTACTGGTTTTTGTTATAATTTAATTTGTTTAGTTCACGTTTATTATCCTTTATTTTAAGACAAGCGGTCCCCCGCGACTTCGTCCGTGCGTTTTAAGTTTGCTTTCTCCCCTCCCGTCGCAGCCTGATAAAGCCTTCCTCAATAAATAACCTATCAAACACTTTTTAACCGACTTCAAAAAAGGAGGAGGTTATCAATTCGACAGTATGTTTTTTTTGTATGTTTGTTACCTCATATCTCAGTCGTTTGTCAACCGAATCGAAAAAAAAAACACCTACTTAGAGGGTGTACCTTCTAGTTGGTCCCATTTTTTCTATTTTGGGATCTGATGATGGGATCTTGGTGTAATCGAGGGAAACCCTAAGCTCAAATTTCAAAGGCACGTATAGTGTTTCTTTACTAGAATCTTAACGTTGACGTGTTGTTACGTCTGATAGTCAACATCTTGTGGGGCTGAGCTGATGGTGGAACTCCTTAACGCTTAGGAGTTCAGTAATTATTATTAAAAACAGATTCCTTTTATTGAAATAAAAGGAATCTGTTTTAGGCAAACAATTTCTTTTTGGAGTCGGTGCCATCACTTTGACCATCAAGCATCCACTATCACAGCACCGTCTCCAAAAAGAAATTGTTTGCCTAAAACGGATTCCTTCCCTTTCAATGGTGAAGAGTTTATTTAAGTCTTTTTAGTGCATTTTGGTTTTGAAGTCGGTTTTTACTTTTTTTTTAAGTTTATTTTATTTTTTTCAAATTGGTCCAGTAGTTCCTGAGATTAGCGCGTTCAAACAAACAAACTCTTCAGCTTTATAATATTAATATGGATGTAAGTGAGAGGCCAGCAACCATAGTTCGGGCAAGCTCGCGTTTTAGGTACTTAAGCTGCGAGTATTATTTTGATGCGGAGTTATTTCCATACTGTGATAACTTCTAAGATATTTATTGAAATCAAATGATGTAAAGGGCAACTTTGTTCAAAATGAAATGCTCGTGATGATGAATAACGATGAATGTATTTATTTTGATAAGAATATGTATAATAAAACCTTCGAAAATAGAGCATTATTTTTTAACAAATTTATTAACATAAAAAAGGTTGTAGTGAGTAAACCTTTTAAGATAGAGCTATGCTGTCCAAGATTTTATTGTAGAACTATTAATGCAGAATTATCTCGTCACACATGATTTTTGTGTAACTCAAACTTTTACGCAGCGTAGGTACGCAGCGGAAGTTCTCAAAGGGAAAATTTTCCCCCCTGTTTTCGTAAATTTTTTCGTTGCGGCGCTGGACTCATGAGTCTTACCTTGATGCTGTATAACTTAAAACCTTCCTCGATAAATGGGCGTTTATCTAACGTATTTTTTTTTCGAATCGGTCCAGTAGTTTCTGAGATTAGCGCGTTCAATAAACAAACAGACTCTTCAGCTTTATAATATTAGTCTGGAAGACTTACGGCCTATTTAACAATGTCCAAATAAGTAATGCTTACCTTAATTATTCGTTGGTTAGTGCTTATTTTTTGATACTGAATCAGGCCCTTATCTATTCGAAAAAACATTTTTTGTGTTGGATAGCTTATATTGAGGAAGGCCTAAGGCTATGCAAAACAAAACGCTGCGACGCGAGGGGATCCCCAACAAACATTTAAGTCACATAATAGCAACTTGTGCTGGCAATAAGCAGTTTAAAGCTTCGTAATGTTTGTAAAACGGCTGACGTGAGAGCTTTATGTTGAATAATAGAGTTTTTGAAATATTATATTTCTATAAGCTTGATAACTTCTGTATTAAGTTGATTACCTTTCTCCAAGCTGAATAATGGTCGTAAGTAGTACTTTAAAGTAAACCATATTCAAATTAAAGCAAATGAGAATGCTAACAGCTGTATAGTAGCTGAAGATTCAGCATTGCTCTGCATAACTTTGACATTACTTTCAATTATACAGATTATTTCTGAATAATCTGTTTCATTTTCACTTTAAGTTGCTTAGCACATCAAATTATTTTTACTATCCAGAAGCTGAATATTGCAGAATTTTTAGCTATTAAACAGAAATCGATTGTCTAAATTGTAAATGAGACGGTCTTATACCTAACTTACACAGATAGAAGAGCACAAATACCCTTTTATTCAGTTTTAAGTGTTAAATAATATTAATTCTGGTTTTTTGTTTTTTTTTGTTCTTGAAATGTTTGTCATGAAACCTTATTATTTTAAGGCCGCTACGAAACACCATTATTCTAATTCACCTACTATACTAGTAATAAGAATGTTATTGCTTATATATCACCTATCAATTATCTCCAAATTGACCATAATCACTTTTATCTAATGAACAGTATAATAAACTGCTTAAGAGTATCAAGTTGAGTAATATTGGAACTGTTATTCAAAAATGAGTTATGAAATGTACTTTTATCCATATAAGATCTGAATAGGAAGTCACATACTAACTTTTATGCAGAATTAAGCAACAAAATGCTGGGCAAGCGCGTTCTTAATCAAGATAAACATGACGCCATTGTCTAAACTATTTTTATAAAAGTAAAAGCAAAATCACGTATCAAAAGCACCATTTTCACGTCGAAAAATGCTTTATGTGATCAGAATGTTTTATCTTCAGTATTTTACTACATTATAGTACTTAAAAAAAAACATTGTCTCTTGCTACGATATTTTCATTGCCAGATCTGAATCTAATATAAATCGATGTTCGAAACATTTTTGGTCGTTTATTAAGTCTAAAAGAAACACAAATGGTATTCCGGACATGATGAAATTGGATAACGAGATTGGCAATGATGGCCAGACTATCGCGAATATGTTCAATAGCTTCTTCCAGTCGGTGTTTGAAACTGAGCTTCCTGACTCTAATTTAGCTGCCGAGGAGACTGTCAACTGCGTCATTAATAATATTCACATTACAGAGGAAATAGTAGAAAAGTATATGTCTAAAATAAACGTTTCTAAAGGTGTGGGCCCCGATGGATTGCATCCACTATTTTTGAAAACTTGCAGCAAGCAGTTAGCGTTGCCTATAACATTAATTTTTAAATTATCATTATCCACTGGACATATGCCCAGCGTTTGGAAACCATCATTTGTGGTACCTATTTACAAGTCTGGCGACAATACATAGCATACGGAACTATCGCGGAATCTCAAAATTATCAATAATACCAAAGATTTTTGAAAAAATAATATGTGACTCTGTATATCCCGTACTTAGCCCCCTATTAACTGTCTACCAACATGGTTTTGTATCTAAGCGTTCAACTGAGTCGAACCTTTGTGAGTTCCTTGACCTGGTTCTGGATTCCATGGAGCAGGGATTCCAGGTAGATGCAGTTTATACCGATTACTCTAAAGCTTTCGATAAAATATCTCACTCACTGCTAATAAAAAAATTGGAAGAGATCGGTATTCATGGCGACCTGCTCGGATGGACGACGTCTTACCTCAGGGATCGAACGCAGGCGGTAACTATCAAGGGTTTCACTTCAAGTTTCATCCCTATTTCATCTGGTGTTCCCCAGGGATCCCACCTTGGGCCCTTGCTTTTCAACGTTTTTATAAATGACGTCATCAAGTGCTTTAACAATTCAAAAATTTTAATGTATGCTGATGACACAAAAATTTTTTCAGTTATTAGATCAGCAGATGATTGTGAAAGGATGCAAAGCGATCTCTTACGCTTAAGCGAATACTGCACTGCTAATAAACTGTTACTTAATGTAGATAAATGCTTTACCATAACTTTTTCAAGAAAAACGGATCCTATAGACTTTAACTATTCACTTAACGATAAGCGCTTAAAAAGGGTCCAAGAAGTTAGGGATCTTGGAGTGCAATTGGACTCTGGCTTGTTCTTTGAATCCCATGTCAAGAAGATTACTTCGAAAGCCTATAGACTACTTGGTTTTATTTTTCGTCAAAGCGTAGACTTTGTTAATGAGAAAACCCTAATTCTATTGTATAACGCTTATGTTCGATCACAGTTAGAATACGCATCAGTTGTGTGGAATCCTCAGTACGCTACGTATATCGACCTTCTGGAGAACATTCAAAACAAATTTGTTAGACGTTTATCTTATAGATTTAAAAAATGTAACACTAATATTATTAAATCTCTAATAACCCGCCGAGAACATAGGGATCAGATATTCTTATACAAAATCATTAATAATGTAGTTGATAGCCCGTACTTGTTAAGCAGACTTTCTTTTAAATGTACTAAGTCACGAACTCGTCATAAGAGTACTTTCGATGTACCCATTTGCAGGACTAACTACCGGAGAAATGGTTTTATTGTCAGAGCAACAAGCAAGTACAACTCAAGCTTCATACATATAGATATCTTTCATGAGAAGTTATCACGATTTCGTTTTCTGTTAAAAACGAATGTGTAGTTGTGCTATAATTACTATTATTACTTTGTGAATAAGTGCCATCTTTGGATGCAGTTCGCTCGCCAGTGCGTCGGGTTATACATTTTTGTTGTTAGCTAGCCCATATTACAACTACGTAGATACCGCAGTGTTGACCCCGGCGTGCTGTTGTCCGAACATGCATTTTTTTTTTTAAATCTACAGTATGTTGTTAATATTATTTCATCAGATTGTCTATTTGACTTATCTTGTAAAATCTAGCAGTGGAAACGCCTAAGGCTAATGTGTTGTGATTTTAATTTTTACTTCTTAAGAATTATTGTAAAGCTGTTGTTTCCTTAATAAAGAAAAATAAAATAAATAAAATAAAATAAAAATGCATAGAAAATATTTCACTTGTAAAATTATTAAAGACCAAATATTAACGAAATTGTAGTTAATCGTGTGGCGCGTGAAAATTAACAATCAAATATATATATGTTTTCACAGTAAAGTAGCGTGCGTTTAAAAAAAGCACGTCTAAATCGTGAAATAAGTATGTAAAGTCAATACTACCAATTTCTTCTAAATATTTCTGACATCCAACGTTGACACTGGTCGTACAAAGCAAAATGTCTCATTTTATGATTTTATTTGAATTATTTCTTAATAAAATTACAATTTAGACCTGCAATTTGAATAAAAACTGAATAGCTTAGCTCAAATATTACTAACTGAATAAGATTGTTATAACTGCTGTTTTAAAGGTAATTCAGCATTTATTCAGAAGATATCCATCTTCTTGTACACTTATTCAGATACTATATGGCCATTATTCAGCGGTTATCCAAATTAAAGCTAGTTAATCTGTGCCCAAACCGCTTGAATATTGTCTGTATAAGCGCTTACACAGACGTTATGTCCGCAACTTAAGCGACTTAAAGTCAGTCGAATTTCTTTTATGCAAATATTATTCAGCTAATAAATGTTTGTTGAGGAGGGAGCATACTCAAAACGTGCGGACGTAGTCGCGGGGACCGCTACTTTACTCAATTAAATATGCATAAATGTTTCTTACGTACCGAAGACTTCCACTCCTAAAGTCCGTTTCTTTTTGCTTGACGAATATTGTAAACAATCTTGACATTCGTTATTACCGAAATAATATATTTTAAAATGAACTAAACACAACTCTCCAACAACAAGGCAATTCGGCATTTAGCACAGTCATCTTTTTAATCAAATAGTAAATTAATTTCATTTGCTGATATTATTATATAAGTTATTAAAAGATTGTTTACATTATACGACTAGCAAAGATGAACGGGCTTTAAATCAAAACTTAATCTTAATAAATCCTTATCTCAGAGCTGTGTTGTTGATCCAGGGAGGACGTGGAAGACATAATCGGTTCGTACCTGCGCATCGAACGCGTGTCCGCACAGGACTACGGCATGTACGCGTGCGTCGTGCACAGCAACGACCACGTCGACCGCAAGTACGTCACGCTGCACTACAAGTGTGAGTACCAACGTTTATCCTTTTTTAGGGTTCCGTAGCCGAATGACAAGAAACGGAACCCTTATAGTTTAGTCAAGTTTGTCTGTCTGTCTGTCCGTCCGTATGTCACAACCTCTTTATTCTGTAACTGTAAGCGTCGCATTGTTGGAATTTGGTAGAAATATGTATCCTGTTAACCGCTTAACGTTCCTTATACAAAAAATTAAAAAAAATGATATTAAAGGGAAATACATGAAACTAAAACCAAAAATTTTTTTTTAAGCCAAACCCATGCCCCGGGGTCTTTAGATAGGTCTTTTTAAATGACATAGAGGTTTCTAAAACTATTTTCATTTAAAGTCTACCGTTTCATAGCTAGACGCTTCCAAAGTGGTAAAATGGGCGTCCCTCCCTATCTAACTTCTAAACTAAGCGAGTGTAAATTTTGAAAAAACATATAATGTACACATATGGAGTATACTTTACATTAAATATGGAGTATACAGGGTGGCCAAAGCATCGAAGTCCATTTTTTTTGGAAATATTACATCCAGGGCTATCCAAGTATACCCTATGTATGTTAGCCGAAGTTTCGTAGATTTCGAGATATTAATATTTTCGCAAATTTAAGTATTCTCAAACAAATTTTATGGTGATATCTCGTTTTTTTTTTAAATTGCAGTTTGATGCTGGTATATTTAATTTACTGAGAAGAAATTATGAGCTAGCTGAAACTACGACTCAATTTTTTTTTAAGAAAAGCCTCGAAATGGCTATCATATATATGCTATATTTGAATAGACCTGGATGTAATGCTTCCAAAAAATTTTTTTGGATGTCACTGTTTTGGCTACCCTGTATACCAGGCTCGGTGAGGCTTCTGCCCAGCAGTGGGACGTTTTTTACATGCTAACTTTACTTTACTATACTAAACTCAAAGTCGTGGCAGTCCGTGCCATAAATTAGTTTTGAATCAAGGATGCGCACGCGCAATATACTGCATTATCTATAATACAAAATGCATGCAAAACCCTAATTTCAAACGCATTATCGATAAACGCATTTAACAAAACACGCATCTCTGTGTCTGTGTGATATCACTTATAAACAGTGCAACTGCAAAAGACGTCTCATTTGCACGTTTTATTGCCCCACCTGCCAGGAGTCCTTGGGCTTACTATAGTCTTGGACCAAAGCTAGGGTAACAAAGTAGATCTACATCTACAAAGCCAGATTATCATCACTCGTCCCACTGGAACTGATTCCAGAATATAAACCTGTGGCACTCAATGTGATACTATGACACTGGTCGCAAACGGTTGCTTACACTTTTACGTATATTTATGAAGCATTGTGAATAACTCTGTCAATATTAAACAGAAATATGAACATTTCAAATTGGAAACAAGTGCTCTAACACTAAAACCAATTTCGGACTGCTCCGATGTCTATACATTTTATCATTCTAGAAGCTAATAAAATTAAAGTCAAATTGTTCTGACCAACCACATTTTCATCAGCACCTCCGAATTCTTTCTTATTTTGTTTTTACCGACTTCAAAAGGAGGTAATCAATTCGACCTGTATGTATGTGATATCGTTAGAATTGGTTGAAATTTGAGTATGTTGATATATGTAAGGGTTCAAATACGAATGCGAAATTTCGTAAGTGTATGTATATCTGTATTTTTGTGTCAGGATTTCTCGAAAATGAGAAGTCATTGCTAGATGATTCTTGTAAGTAATTTTAATAATTTAACCGCCATAAAAAAAAAAACTTATGTCAAGCTTACGTTTATCAACAGAGTCTACGTACATTAAACACCAACTCCAAAATAATTAGTTTTTCCCAAATTGTTGTGTAAGTTTTTGTCGTCATCGGAATTAAACATTGATAAGAATTAAGGAAAATTTAGAAGTTAAGATCCAGCCCTTACCTGATTATTCAATTACATACTCAACTCACTAAATGTCTTATTAATTTTCAGTTAACGGCCTATCGGGCTTATCTTCGTGGTCGAACGACAGCAGCATCCCATGGCGGCCTCTAGTACTCGGCATCGTGGCAGGCGCGCTGCTCCTAGTATCGCTGATCATGCTTCACCGGCGGTATACGCTGCGACTTCTGCTGGCTGCGAGACAAGCTCGTGCTAGAACCGCCACCGCTGCGCATAGAGCCAGAGGTAAGATTATAAAAAATGGCTTAGTGCGAGTCGGACTTGCGCACTGAGAGTTCCGTGCAACTTTAACTAAATTAAGGGGTCCTCTTATAGGCAAAATACCACAATATTTTCTTGATAGCAAAAAAAACTTTGTTTTTCTTAGTATTTGTATGAAGGACAAAGTAATATTTGATCTATTCATACCGGTTTATAAAATAATATGATACTGCCTTTTCTAATTTATAGTACCTTATTCATGTTTCGTGTGTGGTTATAGGTACATGAAAGAACAAACCCATGACTTACGTAAAAATATTCTCAAGACAATCTGACGCATGCCGATTTTATTAGAATTTAAAATGTCTTTACCTGTATATACAAAATTATCACGAAGTGTGACCTCATGACACAAAATGAATCACAATTCTTGGGCTTTCCAATCGGCGCAAGGTCAAGAAGAGAACCTTCTTAGAAAAGGTTCCGTTATTTTCTGACTAAATGCAATCTGCATACCTAACGTAATAGCGGTCATCGGGAGGAAAAAAAGGTGAATAGTTAATAGTAAACTGATTTCTCGTCTCCTCTCACACTAATAGTTGTCAGGGAGTTATTGACAGTTATTTTAGAGATATATAGGTAAGCAAAGGTTTTTTTATTTCAATCCATCCATCAGCTTTAACCGATTTCAACAAACAGAAGGATTGTAATTCGTCTGAATGTTTTACGTAAATATATTCATCTGACAGTTATATTATATCTACCCATTGTAATTAGAGCACTATATGTAGTTTGATATGGAAATATAATAATAATATTGAAAGCGTATCGTATTACTTTTATAATACTTTGAACACTTGACATTGCATTGTGCATGTATCTATTAGCATCTTAAATAGGCACTAGAGTTATTAAATGTCATGTTTCAAGTTACGGAAACATATTTAATGCGATACAATTAGAACCTGTTGACAGCCTGCGAGATGCAAACCTGAGTTTGTATCAAAAAAATGTCATTTTATTTTACCTGTATCTAGGTTAAAACAACTTTATAGGAATCGGAGCGTTCCCAATACACTGCGCGGGAATTATTGTGAAAACCACTTTAAGCGCTTCTCGGTAAAAGTGGTCGGCAACATAATTCTGCATTTATTATGTGCTATCATCCGTTTCCTGAAAGTTAAAAAACATATCTATAAGCTACGGTGCAAAACAGCGATGGACTGGTATTGAGGTTCATAAAAATTACATGAATATTTCATTTGAAGCGATGCAATTTTCCCGTAAACGCGAAGTTGTGTTGAGCACCATTGATTTTCACATGTTCGTATTCTATTATATGTACAGAAGAATTTTATTGTGGTATCATAGTTTTTGAAAGTTGATAACGTAATTATCAAATGATATGTTATTCTTATGCCAAATGTTGTAATTGGTTGGTGCGCTACTGATAAACTTATTACAGGAGTTGATATTGGTCAGGGCAGTAACGTAATCAATAGGTACGGGTTTTAAGCAAGACAACACATATTGCATTGTATTTATGGTCAGTTTGACAACCCGTCTGGTGTAGTGGTGGAGAAATCGCCTACTACGCAGCGGGTTGCGGGTTCGATCCCCGCACAATACAAACATTTGTGTGCATGAACATGTCTGTTTGTATAGGTCTGGGTGTTTTCTATGTATATTATGTATGTATTTACAAACAAAAAAGTATTCAAGATATACGTTGTCTGGCACCCATAACACAAGCTTTGAGTAGCTTACTTTGGGACTAGATGGCAATGTGTGGAAATGTTCAAAGGATATTATTATTGTTATTTTTCACAGTTTTCTGATCTCGAAGACAGTTTGCCTTCGGTATTTATAGTGCCAGTGTCACGGGCTTAGGCCAAGTGAACTGCACTTTCGGTTGACCCTGTGGAATTAGAGTCGTCCTGCAAGAACTCCCTAACTATTCGGCATGTGTTGAGAATCGCCGGCATCTTGCATTGTTTTCCGGAATGTCGTGGTTGCGCAGCGCGGTAACTGAATGCTTATTAATCATTATTATTATTATCAGTTCTAGAGAAGGAGTTCGACGTGCTGGTGTGCTGGACGGCGGTGGACGGCGAGCTGGTGCGCGGCGCGCTGCTGCCCACGCTCGCGCTCAAGTACAAGTACCGCGTGCACACGCTGCAGCTCGCCACGGAGCCCGACAACTGTCAGTATTATCTGATATTTGTTTTTGTTTTGATAGACCACAAAAGTCTTTTTTCAGGATAGTTTTATACTCTAATTTTTAATTAGATAGACCAGAATGACAGCTTCATTTGACCTTTTTATTTTTTAATGTTGCTAGCGTAGTACCAATAGTGTTAACTGCCTCGGTGGCGCAGCGGTAGGAGGGTCCCTATCGATCCCCGGGTCAGGCCAAAAATATATACCTGAGTTTTTCTGTTTATAAATTCTTAGAGTAGCCCGGAGTTACGAAATTGGCGGTGTTTAACCCCCGTGCCTCGGATAATTACGTAAAGCCGTTGATCCTGCGCCTGGACTCTCTCCGGTCGTGTCAGATTGCTGTCCCATCGGGCTATGAGAGTGAAAGGAATAGAGAGTGCACCTGCGTTTGCGCACACACTTGTGCACTATAATATGTCCCGCGCAGTCAGTTAGTCGTTGTGACTGGCTACCGTAGTCGAAATCGGCTAGGGGGAGTACTACTACTACTACTACCAATAGTGTTGTAACAATTCAATTGCACGCGATTAATTGATCTTGTAATATGACTTTCAATAATGTGATTTTGTTCTTTAGGCTAAATAATACATGTAAACATTACAAAAAGCTATAAATAAACGATATAATAAAACAGGTTATAAAAATGTAGATACTTTCTCTTGCAATAGCCTATATTTTTATATGATTTTACATATTATTGATTTTTCACGCTTTTTAAAAATAAATTATTAGAAAGAATGATGATCGTTGTAAGAAGCATAATTTTTATAAACATATTTTTTTAAATATTTTATTATCGAATTAAAACAACAATTGAATGAAATAAAATTTTCGATTATTTAGGAACAACGCCATTTTTAAATTTCGATAAAGTGGTCACCCACTAAATATCATTTTGGTCTATCTAATTAAAGATCAGAGTATAGAGAGAGGCGTGTCGTGATTATAACTCAGTTTAAATTCCGCGGTTGTTTTCGCGCGCCACGGTCAGCGTTATACTATTATATCTTATGTGACAGCGGTTCACCGGTCAAGCTGAAGAATTTGTTTGTTTGTTTGAACGCGCTAATCTCAGCACCTATTGTGGACCGATTAAAAAAAAAACTTTTTCATCTCCTGTTCAGAAAATTAATCTTTCAGTAGTTTCTGTGCAGATAGTCGGGTGGAAAAAAGCTTTTCCATCTCCAAGGGGAAAAGTACTTTAGTTTTAATTGCTACGGTCAAACATGGAGTCAAAGATAGTTAAGTCACATTATATTTTTTAATTAAAAGAGCTTTTAATACGTTTCTGCTTAGCCAAACATTACAAAATGTGTTTATTATGATCGTTAATAAAATGAAGGATGTATATCTACATGTATATATACAGGGTGAATTTGTTATCAGTACCGAAATTTTGTGTAAAGACTCCACTGATGAATATGAACAACTTTTACTATGGGGGCAATAGTAAAATCGAGAAAAAAAATTCAGCTGTTCCATACAAAAGTTCAATTGGCGCGCGGTCAAAATGTATAGAACAGCTGATTTTTTTTCTCGATTTCACTATTGCCCCGATAGTAAAAGTTGTTCATATTCATCAGTGGAGTCATTACACAAAATTTCGGTACTGATAACAAAGTCACCCTGTATATATGTATATCTACTATTTGAGTTGGGTATTTATCGAGGAAGGCTTTAGACTATTGAACATCATGCTGCGACGGGAGGGGAAAGAGCAAACTCGAAACGCGCGGACGCAATCGCGTTGGGTTCATCGCTAGGTAGTCAAATATAAGAGAATACTGCTCAGAATCTCCAGATTGATTTAAATCTTGTTTAACATTTCAGTCGAGCGTATGTCGGGGTCCTTGTGCATATCCGAATTTAAGGGGCTTGCTAGCATATTAATAGTTTTTTGACGACCTCTGTGGTGTAGTGGCTTAGCACGCTGGTTTCAAGGCGTCGCCGCTCCGAGGTCCCGGGTTCGATTCCCGGTCGGGTCAATATAGAAATCAAAATTATGTATATTGTCTCGGGTCTGAGTGTTATGGTAGCACCGTTGTGTCAGATTTCCGTATCACAAGTGCATTAGCTACTCATTTTGGGGTCAAATCAATGTATGTGATTGGTGTATTTAAAAAAATGTTTAGAATGTTTTTAATACTCACACACGGTGACCAGTGGTATTTAAAAAAATGTTTAGAATGTTTTTAATACTCACAGTGTCATATTTTCTATTCATAGAGATGAAATAAGAAACCAAAAATTTGCGCACATTCGGGACTTAAACCAGCAACTTTTTGTACCGTGCTATCTGTCCGACCTTTCGAAATTTGTGGTCTCTTATGGATACGTCATTGCGTGACGCTTAGCGCCATCTACCCGTCTGTTTATGCGACAGTGGGCTTAAGCAGTTATTCTTTACAGAATAAATTCAACTTGGAAATTGATGACGCTTCGCTATCTAATGGTTTAGTCCCGGCCGTGCGCAAATTTTTGGTTTCTTATTTCATTTTTATGAACAATTCAAGGGGCCCGGGCGACTGCGCAGTGTCCCCTTGTGATATAGAGTGAGCTGATGTGGTGGTGTCCGCTCGGCAGGGTACAGCGAGGTGGTGGGGCAGCTGTCGCGCGTGCGCAGCGTGCTGGCGGTGGTGTCGCCGGCGCAGTACGCGCCGCGCCAGCTGCTGGCCGCGCTGCGCCAGCTGCGCGCGCTGCCGCTGCCGCCCGTCGTCGTGCTGCTGCAGGTCACTACCTTATTTATATTTTTTATTTCTATTTATAACGATAACCAGGGTTTACAAGTGAACAGTGAGATACACATTATATCATATTTAAACCACTTATTTTATACTAATATTAGTAATAGCAGTAACCTCCAAACCGATTTCAGCTATGGCCAGTCATAACGACTGACCGACTGCGCGGGATATATTACAGTGCACAAGTGTAACAGCAAACACAGGTGCACTCTCTATTCTTCTCACTCTCATAGCCCAATGAGACAGCAATCTGACGCGACTGGAGAGAGTTAAGGCGCAGGACCAACGGCTGTACGTGCTTTTCCGCGGCTCGGGGGTGAAACACCGCCAACTTCCAAACTCCGGGTTACCCTAAGAATTTCTGAACAGAAAAACTCAGGTATATATTTTTGGCCCGACCCGGGGATCAAACCCGGGACCTCTGGCGCAGTCGTCACTTTGAAGTGCGACCCTCTACCGCTGCGCCACCGAACCGCTGTCCCATCGGGTTATGAGAGCGAAAGGAATAGAGAGTGCACCTGTGTTTGCGCACACACTTGTGCACTATAATATGTCCCGCGCAGTCGGTTAGTCGTTGTGACTGACCACCGTAGTCGAAATCGGCTAGGGGGACTACACTACACTAATACAACTCATTATCCCCACTCCAGGACCTTAGCGATCGAGTGAGATTACTGCGAGTTCCATCATCTCGTTTTTTCATTTAGGAATCGTGTGCTAATAGAACACGTTATCCCCATTCCAGGATCTTAGCGAGCGGTTCCATCATCTCGCTTTGCCATTTACGAATCGTGTGCTAATTTATTTTTTATTTTATTTTTATTTTTCTTTATTAAGGAAACAACAGCTTTACAATAATTCTTAAGAAGTAAAAATTAAAATCATCACACATAAGCCTTATGCGTTTCCACTGCTAGATTTTACAAGATAAGTCAAATAGACAATCGGATGAAATAATATTAACAACATACTGTAGATTTACAAAACATGCATGTTCGGACAACAGCACGCCGGGGTCAACACTGCGGTATCTACGTAGTTGTAATATGGGCTAGCTAACAACAAAAATGTATAACCCGACGCACTGGCGAGCGAACTGCATCCAAAGATGGCACTTATTCACAAAGTAATAATAGTAATTATAGCACACTACACATTCGTTTTTAACAGAAAACGAAATCGTGATAACTTCTCATTAAAGATATCTATATGTATAAAGCTTGAGTTGTACTTGCTTGTTGCTCTGACAATAAAACCATTTCTCCGGTAGTTAGTCCTGCAAATGGGTACATCGAAAGTACTCTTATGACGAGTTCGTGACTTAGTACATTTAAAAGAAAGTCTGCTTAACAAGTACGGGCTATCAACTACATTATTAATGATTTTGTATAAGAATATCTGATCCCTATGTTCTTCTTAAAAAAGTTATGGTAAAGCATTTATCTAAATTAAGTAACAGTTTATTAGCTGGGTGTTTTCTATGTATATCATGTATGTATTTACAAACAAAAAGTATTTAAGTATTATATCCGTTGTCTGGCACCCATAACACAAGCTTTGAGTAGCTTACTTTGGGACTAGATGGCGATGTGTGGGAATGTCCAAAGGATATTTATTAGCAGTGCAGTATTCGCTTAAGCGTAAGAGATCGCTTTGCATCCTTTCACAATCATCTGCTGAACAACAACTGAAAAAAAAATTGTGTCATCAGCATACATTAAAATTTTTGAATTGTTAAAGCACTTGATGACTTCATTTATAAAAACGTTGAAAAGCAAGGGCCCAAGGTGGGATCCCTGGGGAACACCAGATGAAATAGGGATGAAACTTGAAATGAAACCCTTGATAGTTACCGCCTGCGTTCGATCCCTGAGGTAAGACGTCGTCCATCTGAGCAGGTCGCCATGAATACCGATCTCTTCCAATTTTTTTATTAGCAGTGAGTGAGATATTTTATCGAAAGCTTTAGAGTAATCGGTATAAACTGCATCTACCTGAAATCCCTGCTCCATGGAACCCAGAACCAGGTCAAGGAACTCACAAAGGTTCGACTCAGTTGAACGCTTAATAGGGGCTGCTTAAGGCAAGCATCAGACGGAGTAACTTCCAGTGATAATAATAAAGATGGTGTCGTGAAGCGACAAATGTGGAGAAGTAGAAGAAGGTAAAAGAAAGAGGTAGAAGAGGGAATAGAATTTATATTACAACAAAAAGAATACAGTACCGAAAAATGAGATGAGGTGATGTCTGTATGAATGTAAGTAAAGTGCAGTGGGCGTGAGTAAGTATCTTCAAATCTTCAATAAGTATTGTCCTGGGGCAGCAAAGGGCGGCGTCGGAGTGCAGGGCCGACACAGCGGAGGTAGCAGCGACGCCGATGTGCAGCGGTGACAGGCGCTGTGAAGAGCAGTGACGCCGATGTGCAGCGGTGACAGGCGCCGTGAAGAGCAGAGACGCCGATGTGCAGTAATGAGGGTAACGGGCACTATATAGAAAATGTTGTGATCAGTTGGAGTGCCAGAAGTACTTGGTCTCGGATCCTCTTCCGAGAAGGAGACAGGTCCCTCCCCTAGAGCGAGGAGGTGTTACTGCAGTCAATGTGCTTGGATACTCCTCCGGTGTCCGGTCCCTCCCCTAGCGTGAGGAGGTGTTTCAGTAGTCACCGGCGGTTCTTTAAGACTTCTTGAGGGAAGATGTAGAGTATTTTTGAAGTATAATAGAACTGTTCGAGCTTAGAACTCGGAATCGAATGAAATGAATGAAAAAAATTAATGCTTATATAGGGGGCCGGGGCCGTTCAAATTTAGATCGAGGTAGGTTCAAAAATAGAACATGAATACTGGTGGTTTACAGAGGATTAAACCCGAAAAAGTAATAAACTTTGATAGAAGTTGTCAGACTTTGAAAGATATTGTCATAACAACGATGTCAATAAAGATAAAAATACTGTCAAAAAGTAAGCAAATTACGAAAATACAGGAAAACGAATCATCACCCAATGCAAATTAAAGGAAAATTGCAAACAAAGGTAAAACACAACTATTTTTACAGTATTATGTAAAGAAAAGTAGAATAACAGAGCTTTGAAAGTTTGACATTTTTAAATTCACAATAAATATTGTTCAAAAAGGATTAGAAAACATCAATAATCCAAAAATACAGAGTAATAGTAATAAGAAGAGTAGAAAGGCAGGTAATGCCTATAGTTTAATGTCTACAGTACGACTTTTTAGGGAGAAAATACGAACTGCGTTATGGTAGATAGAATCTATGATTAACTCTTATGTTCGTGTTTACAGCAAACGAACCAGCAATCTTTGGATGAAAGCATGGAAAAACAAAGATAATGTGATGAAAATGTTAATGTGGATCCGATGAATACTAAATATATTAAGGTACTCAATTTATTACACGTTATAGATGTACAACGGTACAATGGATGTTGTCCGTCCTCAGGTAGCGACAGGGGACCAATGCGTCCCACTTCACATGAAAAGTTCGAAATTACTAGATCAAGATGTCTGTTATTATCATTCATAATCCCATTGTATTGAAGAAAACCAGTAAAACACATAAAAGTATATAGCTGAGAAGACAAGGTATCAATGGATGGATTTGACAGATAATAATTATGGTGTGTAAAGTCTGGAGTTACTAACCATAACGCCTTTCTGATGTTAAAATCGCCAACTATTAAAAATTTATCATCTGGTCTGTCGACACTAAAATCTGATACATGTTCGAAAAAAGCCTGCTGAGAGCTGATTTGTTTCTATCGGTACGGTACACATTATATCGCGAATCAAACAGTTCAGCATCGAATATACCGGGTAAAAGCCACGTCTCCCCAATACATATAATATCATAATTACAGTTAATCAGATTTTTATAGAATATTTTGGTTTTAGACCGAAGACCACGTACGTTCTGATAAAAACAATTAATATTTTTATAATTCACTATTAAAATGAAGTTTATGTTTGTAACTCTGTATATCGCACAAGACAGAAATATTTATAATTGAAACAATTTTATTTTATTTATTAGCTTATTATCAGCGTAAAGTTTTGAGTTCCCGTTATTCACTTTGTCAATGTTTTGAGACTTAGTTAAAAGCAATAAATTTGCTAAACTTTGTTTTTGTTTCAAAGCGTGAAAAGTGCAGAACAAATTATAATTTGAAGTTAAAATACGAAACAACATGTTAACAAATAAGACCCATAAAACACAAACATTCATAGCATCGGAGAAATAATCTTTTTAAGTCACAAACATACGACCCACTCGTAGACAAATTATTCACTACCACCTCCCGATTCGCAAATTAAGACAACAAGTTCCAAGTATTTAAAAGTGCATTCGTAGCAGATGCGATAACACTTGGCCACCGTATATAACGAGTGAGTGCAGTATACATTGCCGGCCGCGCATAAGACCCACTGCAGTTATTAGTTAAGTGCACCGCAATAGTAAATGCAGACTGTGATATCATAGGCGTGCCCCGCGAGTAAGAGTAGGCAGGCACACAAGCAGGTTTGAAACGAAAGCCCTTGGTGCTCAAACTTTCGTAGGTGGCAAACCAATTTACGCAAAACAATAAAATACAAAATCGTACCTTATTAAAAGTAGATATTCTTATGAGATAACAGTTCGTAATATTATTCCTTATACTATTCTTTTTAGCGATTCTTCAGAGGTAATGTGTATAACTGGAGATTTTTCTGATTTCCGCACCATTACTGTACAATTTCTCACCCAGCAGAATGGATAATTCTTCTCCTTTGCCTTGAGCTTTGCTTGCTGGAAAAGATGCTTGTTTCGTGCGGAAAGGTGGTCGTTAAAATAGATCCGCCCTGTCATACCAGTGAAACCAATGTCACACGCTTTGATGTCCTTCAATCTACGAAGGCATGCTACTATTAATAGAACACGTAATCCCCATTCCAGGATCTTAGCGAGCAATTCCATCATTTTTGTTATTTTCTTATGTTTTATATTTTATTTTATTGTTATATTATATTGTATTGTTTTTGTTTCTTGCTGTACCCACAAGGCACCCTCTGAAAATCAGTGTCGTGGCATGCATCTTGCGGCCACGATTAATGCTGAGAGGGTGCCTTTTCGACTCATACTCGATGTTAAACGTATAAGAAGTGTGTGTGTCTGTTTTATTGTTTAGGTGTTTACGTGTAAGTGTTTTTTGTATATGTCTGTGAGTCGAATAAATGTATTTTCTTTCTTTCTTTCTTTCTTATCATCTCGATTTTCCATTTACGAATCGTGTGCTAATAGAACACGTTATCCCCATTCCAGGATCTTAGCGAGCGGTTCCATCATCTCGCTTTTCCATTTACGAATCGTGTACTAATAGAACACGTTATCCCCACTCCAGGACCTTCCGAAGCTGAAGCGCGAGGCGAAGGAGAGCGGCGAGCGGCTGTCGGACGTGGTCTCCGGCACGCGCGTGGTGGCGTGGCGGCACGTGCACGAGCGCGCCTTCTGGACGCAGCTGCGCCTCGAGCTGCCGCTGCCTCCGCCCGCCACCGCCCAACACGTGAGTACGCAATGCTACACGTATAGCTCTTTGCTAGTCGTAAATAGTTAACAATCTTGAGTTTTTTTTTAAACGAAATCATTTTAAAATAAGATACATACAAAATTCAAAACCTAGAAACACAATTTATTGTTAGACATTGAGATCTTCATTATTTATTAGTTAATTAGTTTTATTCTAAAAAAATATGTTATTTTAATAAAAAAATATGAAAAAAAAGTTTATTAGCTGAAAAACGGACTTGATGCATCCTAGCCAACTTTATTTTCAAAATGGCCGCCGATGAACTTCTGGCATCGATAACGTATTGCCAACAGATGAGTGCAAAAGCGCTTTGAGCAACGCTAAAGTCTCACTCTCTTTTGTACATTTATGACTATCTTCGCGTCACCTGTACTTTCTCTGTTATGTCCTATACTTGACTACTAGAGTATATATACCGAAAAAAAAAAATTGATAAAAACAAATCCAGAAAATAAGTTTCAATAATGCAATTAGTGTTTTCCAACTATGTTTGAATAATATATAGCATATATAACACATGTAACTATTGGTTGTCACATGGTTAAACCATTCGATACGGCGGCGACATATTAATGTTATGAAATGATAGCGGTCCCCCGCGACTTCGTCCGCGCGTTTTGAGTTTGCTCCCTCCCCTCCCGTCGCAGCGTCATGTTTTATATCCTAAAGCCTTTCTCGATAAATAAGCTATCCAACACAGAAATATTTTTTCAAATCGGTCCAGCAGTTCCTGAGATAAGCGCGTTCAAACAAACAAACTCTTCAGCTTTATAATATATTAGCGCAAGCGCACGTTGTACTTAAGCTGCGAACATTATTTTGGTGCGGAGTTATGTTAAAACTGTGACAGCTCCTAAGATATTCATTGAAATCAAATGATATAAAGCGCAACTTGGTTCTAAATGAAATGCTCGTGATGATGAATGTATTTATTTTGATAAGAATAAATACCTGTGTGTATAATACACCTCTAAAAATAATGCATTATTTTTTTACAAATTTATTAACATAAAAAGGTTGTAGTAAGTCAACCATAAAAGATAGACTCATGCTGTCGCGGACTTTATTATAGAACTCTTAATGCTGAACAATTCTGTCATACATGATTTTTGTGTAACTTAAGCGGTTTCCGCAGCGTACGCAGCGGAAGCTCTCAAAAGGAATATCTTTCTCCCGTTTTCGCAACATTTTTCATTTCTGCTGTGCTCTTGGACAAGAAAGTACACAGTTGGAACTAACTGTAATGCTTCAGCTTAATTAGCTGTGGCATACGGACGGACAGATCGACAGATTTGACGATACTATAAAGGTTCCGTTTTTTGCCATTCAGCTACGGAACTCTAAAAATGGACAGGCTGACGGCAGAACGCCCATTTTTACTGAGAAAGAGCCCTTAATTAAAGGTTATGACGTAGTGATGAAGGGTAAAGTTAAAGAGGCGATTAGTTGAATCGAGGCTTGTGAGAAACAATATAAGGAAGTAACAGTATAAGGTAGTATTCACGTTAAAAAATATTGATAGAAATTTATTTTCTTGTCCAATGAATATTTAAACCGAATATGTTCATTGACTTGTTCAAATAGATAAAACTTCAAAGCTTCATAATATACAACTTTTATCGTCATTAAGAGATTAAATTGACTATTTTTTAAAGTGTCCCCAATTAGATGACTACAACTGTAAATAAAGCCATAGTTACGCCGCGCGATGTGTAAAAACCCTGCAAAACCTGTTGACGTGGTTACCTAAAAAAAAACCGGCCAAGTGCGAGTTGGACTCGCGCACTGAGGGTTCCGTGCCAACTTTAACTGAATTAGGGAAACCACTTACCTACTTCTACTAAGTAAAATACCACAATGTCTTGTCGACTACAAATAAAACTTTGTTTTTCGTAGTGTTCAAAGTTATGTTTGCGGTTGTTGGAAATATCTCTTAAACTACTCGTTCGATCCCGTCCGAACCAATTTTCGTTAAAAGTATTTATTAAGATCTACATTACATATTTTTTTCAAAATTTACACTTGCTTGGTTTAGAAGTTAGATGAGGGGGGACGCCCATTTTACCACTTTGAAAGCGTCTAGCTATGAAACGTTAGATTTTAAAAGAAAATGGTTTGAGGAACCTCAATGTCATTTTAAAAGACCTATCCATAGACACCCCACACGCATAGGTTTGACTAAAAATTTTTTTTTTTGGTTTTAGTTTCATGTATGAGCCCCCCCCTTAAATGTCATTACTTTTTGTATGAGAATCGGTAAGCGGTTAACAAGATACATCTTCCTACCAAATTTCAACAGTGTAATGCTTATAGTTACAGAATAAAATGGCTGTGACATACGGACGGACAGACAGACAGACAGACTTGACGAAACTATAAGGGTTCCGTTGTTTGCCATTCGGCTACGGAACCCTAATAAAAACGACTGAGATTTTTTATTATCTAACATATACCTATTTGTTTCAACCTCTTAAAACAATTCATTGTCCATCTTTAGCACTTTATTTCATGTAAATTAACCGTTTTTATTTCTTGATTACCAGATCCAAAGTGACTCAACGGAAAACAAGAACTCGTGCTCGGGCAGCCTGACGGCGCTGGTGTGAGCGGCGCGGCCGCGACTCAAGACTGTGAATAGTTAACTTTTATAATACTAAACTTTATATCACATTATTTTAGTTACTTAGCTGTAGTATAAAAAAAAACTAAATTCTGTATACAGTTTTCTAAAGATCTCGACATCTTTAAACCCTTTCGATGTTTCGACGGAAATTCTCGTATCAAGATTTCTCTTTCTCGTGCCAAAGGGAAGTAACGAATTTTTATCATGACAATGTATTTCTTATTTTTGGTTTCGACTTAATATGCTATTTATTTTATTTATCTTCTTGAGACTTGTCACATGCGTTTCAACGTTTAGTCGTTCGCTTAGTTAAGTTGTCTGCGTGAGTGCCTTGAAACACATGTGACTCTAGTGGGCTGGCGACGTGTACATACGGCTATTTTAGGGTATTTCATATGATCCTTCCTTTCTTCCAAGTCTGTATTCTGTTGGATTTAATGTTAGTAGGATATTCCCCGATCTAAGATCTACTGTATGTATAGACTCGATTTATATTTTGTATTCGCTTTGAGGCCTAAAAGCCCTTTTAAGTCTGAGGTAATGTTGTTTGTTAACAGCAGAATGTGATGTGAAGTAGCGTCCAGTGGACTGTGATAGATAAGGCTTAGTAATTCTCGGGAGTGGTGGCTGCTGTTAATTGAACGAGGTTTTATATAAAATGCACTTGAAAAAAGCAAATGTGTCTGACAAGGAATCGAACCCCGTGTCTTACGCTATCGACAACGACAATGTGTCGGTGGCAGAGTGGCATAGGCATACGCCCGGATAGCGTAAGACCGTGTCTTACGTGAGTGACGACGAATCGAACCCACGGGGTTCGAGTTGTTTTTTCCAGGTGCATTTAATATTATTACATTTGTATAGTGACAAAACACTATAAAAACAAAAAATATAATTATGACACCTAACACCAGTGAAGAAAGGTTTACACTTGATAAAATCTGTAACCTCGTTAGGTCAATTTGAGGATTTTGATTAGAGTTTTGTAAGAATAATAAAAATTGTTGTAAGAGCAAACTTTGCGCTATACATAAAATTAGCGTCGTATTATTTTGTTTTTAAATTCGGAGATAAGATTTTGTTTATTTAGGGCTCCTCGAAACAATTATTATTACTCTTACATAGATGTGTAAGAAAAGGCTGCAACTATTTGTAGGTATGGTTTTCTACACAATGCGAACTCGCCTATTTTATCTTCCTCATGATAAACATTTCAGTATTGAATGTAAATATAGTTATTGTTTTAAGATTACTCTTACATTGTTCACAATAAATCGCTATAGTTAGAAGTCCAACTAAGCTGAACAGGATTGTAGAATAATTAATTATATCATAGCGTTACAATTTACTCCTACATTCCTTTGAATACATATGTTTAATGTAAACATTGATTTAATGTAAGACATTTGTGAAATGCGTATCAACTGGAAAATAAATAACTATGAAATATATCAAACCTGTGTTTCCTTTTTTAAATTATAATTATTTTATTAGTTTTGGTACTTATTTAGGACACTGAAAACACCACAAATGTAGCGGTCATGCACGTGACTAAAATGCCGGCCGTCGCGGGTTCGAACCCGCAAGGGGCAAATTTTTGTGTGATAAGAACGAACATTAAATACATACTATCTTAACATATTTACATCCAAGACATAGGTATTAAAGGAGACGCCCCCGTCTTAATTGTTGACTACACAGAACATTTCTTACTTCGACAGTAGGTATTTTGTCTGGCGCATATTTATTATTTATTAAAATAATAATTAATAAATAAAAACATTAATGGCAATATTTCTTTAAAAAATTGAGTACTCCGTTTAGCTTAATTTTACATATAAAATTGACAATTGACTATGTGTTTTTGCGAAGACTCCAGTAAATCTCATACATTTTAACACAGCCAAACTGCGTTCCAGTTTTGTAATTGTAACTTTGTCTAGTCTAGGGCCCCCGACCTCTGTTTTCTTTTAAAGGCTTTTAGTGTAGGTACTATAGGACATTAAAAAAAAACAAATCGACACAGAATAACTATATTTGTTGTAATAACAAACAACAACAGATTCTTAGTGCTAAATATAATTCATGTTTTTCTAAGTAACAGGCACAGTTTACACATTTTTCAAAAAATGAAATTATCACATTGATATTAAAAATTAAAAACTGGTATAATCACTCAATAAAATAACATGCGCTAGATCATAATTATAAAAATAACAATAATTAAATACATTTTTATACAAACAATAATTTCCACAGAATAAATTTGAAAAAATAAAATCATGAAACTAAGTACATAGTAAGGCCACATTCATTAAGTAGTACACTAGCACCGCATACAAAATCAGTCGTGGTCGCTACAGATCTCAATATATTCGGATTCAAGAATAGAAATTTCAGAAAAAATAATTTAGAAACTATAGCAGAGAATAATTAGAAATTCTATAAATCGTCGTTAGTTATTTTTACTTGCATAATTTTGGTATCAATTAACGTGTAAATTACGTAAAAATCTCACTTGTAGTTTGTATAATTCTCATCTAACATTAAGCTATTCTTAAAAATAGTGGTTTGTATAATATTAACTAATACATTCGACAGAATAATTATTGTGACGTAACATCCTTTTCACATCCACGTACAACACATGTCTTATCTCTTCTTTTATAGAAAATTAATTTTTCAACACAGGCGACTTGGTACGTCTAAGTAACGACTGGGAAGGCAGTTACGTAAACGAGATGTAACAAGTACCATTTTTAAAGTTATCTAAATCTTAGGTATAATTTATTGTCTTTGATACTAATTGGTTCGTGTAATCTCATAAGCTCAGCGTAGTACGAAAACAGAAAGGGTCGAAAGTAATGTAATGCATTAGCTTAACAATTATAGAGATTACCATTTAGAGATGTTTATTTGGAGATTCATGACTCGCTGACGCATCTATCTGCCCAATTCTTACTGTTAATCATTAATTTACTATTATGGCAGTAAATAATATTAAAATATTAAAAATTCATTCAATCATCGCACAAAACCTGAAGTCGCCAGTATGTGTGATGGTGTATTCACACCGCCTGGCGGCCATGCCGCTCATGCTGCGTATTTTCATTAGTATCCGACAGTTCTTGACGTAGGCCGCCGGCTGGTGTGGATGCACCATAAAGTTTCTAAATCAATAATAAAAACTGACAAACTATACAAAATTGACAATGTGGAAATGGTCCGAATCAGATCCGTTTTACATGTCTCAAAGATAGGAACGTGTAGGTAATTTAAACCTATTAAGTAACTAAACTCTTCATCATTGAGTGCTCCCGGGTTGAGGTTCTTGAGGCGTGTTGTATTTCTTCTCATATGCCTGAAATAGTAAAAATGTTTCTTATTCTACTGATTAACATCCCCAAACCATCATCATTCTACCTCTGTCAACATCGTAGACACTGGCAGAGTCAGAATAATGATTAAATCTAGAACTACGCGAAACCTGAGCAGCGCTAAGTGGTAAAATAGATATGGTATAGATAGACCATACACCTTTCGGCTAAACCCGGAAACCGTAACAAAATGTAAAACATGATGACAGCTAGCAAAATATACAATTATAAAATTCTTTAAGAAAAAAAAGGTGGCCATTTCGTTGTCTCTTCTCCTTAACTCTTTACATGTGTCCTTTCTTTAACAAATATTTAAATGTGAAAAACTTGTGCGTTAAATGCTAGTGTTCAACGGTTTAATTATTCATAATTTAACCGTTCATTATTATATTTATACCGTTTATTTATTATTATTATGTTAGAAATGTATCTATCCTTGAAGAACTAAAGGTCACCAAGCGCCTGCTGACTACGTGCCAGGAAAGGATCCGAAGTTTCTTTGGGCACATAATGCGATCCCCTTTGCACAGCCTGGAGAAACTTATCATTCTCGGAAAAATGGAGGGGAATCGCGCTAGAGGAAGAGCGCCAGCTAGATGGGTGGACCAACTCAAGGAGGTGACTGGAGGCCAGATACAGGGAGCGGTACATATGGCGCAGAACCAGACCGAATGGAGAAGATTGACATACAGTCACGATCCTCAGCATTGAGGTAAAGACCAGAAAGAAGATGTTAGAACATCTACATTAATATTTTACATGTATTATTATATTGGTAATTTTATTTATAAAGATAAATAATATAAACTAGGTGCAGAGTTATTGCCGTAGTTACCTGCAGCGCGACGCGAGCGAGCGTGTCGGCCATGGAGCGGCCGGTCTGCTCGACCATCCCGCGCAGGACGCCGCCCTCTTTCTGGAGCAGGTTGTGAGGGTGATCGAACTCCACCATCTGACCCGCGTCCATTACTAGCACCTGTTATATAATATGAACTTGATTAGCAACAGTTTACATATGTTAGAATAGTTAGATACGGGATTGCTACCATGTACCTTATTATTTATGAGTTTCCGATATTTCGGCACTGTTGCAAGCGCCATGATCACGGAGTTACTGAAGAGAATTTGCGGGTGGGTTGTTATTGGCAGACATATCGGTCTACCCTCCTTCGAAGTCGTTTATTCCGCTCGCCGCCGGTACCATTGTCCACAGACTCACTATTTTCTCGCATCTTTTCACGACACACAACACTGACAGTATCTGTTCGCGAAACAGCACTATGTTTATTTACACGGTTTTTACACATACGAACCACTGGATTCCAGACACTTGGCACGCTACGGAACCGCCGAATGAGTGAACATATAAAAGCAGTCAAAAACAATGACAGACATAAATCTGCTATAGCGGAACATTTATTAGAATCCGGGCCGAATCACTGGATTGAGTTCCACAACCCTCAGATCATCTCGACAGAACGCCACTACATACCAAGATTGGTTTGGGAAGCAATTGAAATAACTAAATACAAAAATTTCAATCGCGAGGACAGGTTTAAATTGTCAAGTGTCTGGAATCCAGTGGTTAGTATGTGTAAAAACCGTGTAAATAAACATAGTGCTGTTTCGCGAACAGATACTGTCAGTGTTGTGTGTCGTGAAAAGATGCGAGAAAATAGTGAGTCTGTGGACAATGGTACCGGCGGCGAGCGGAATAAGCGACTTCGAAGGAGGGTAGACCGATATGTCTGCCAATAACAACCCACCCGCAAATTCTCTACAGTAACTCCGTGATCATGGCGCTTGCAACAGTGCCGAAATATCGGAAACTCATAAATAATAAGGTACATGGTAGCAATCCCGTATCTAACTATTCTAATGTAAGTGACCATGAAAGTTTAAAAAAAAGTTTACATATGGTACAAAAAAAAACAGTGTGTGAGTTTCTGGCAGAAGGGATGCATTCGATTTAAATTATACAGAGTGTTTTGGATCGGGCTCCACACTTCACACACGTATTCTAGAACAAATGTAATAGATAAAATACTATGCAAAGGTAAGCTGCAAAAATTCAAAGACATTTATCTTGTTAGAAGTTGAAGTAATTTGTCTGAGCATATTTATGTACTATCAGTAAATTTGCTTAGGATAATATACTTTGATTTGTAATTTACCTTATCCGAATCCATGACAGTATGGAGTCGATGAGCAATAGTAAGTACAGTACAGTCTGCGAACTTGTTTCTTATTGTAGTTTGAATCAACGCATCAGTTCTGTAAACAAATAATGTTCAAATTAGTTTGAGCACTATGAAACACTGCGCATTAGCGCCGAAAGCATTACATACTTTCAAGTCGAACGTCAGCATTGACATTATAGTGTGGAAGATGACTACGATAGGTCTATTCCAGAAGGGTAAAGGCGGACTAAGATGGACTACGGTCTATTCCAGATGGGTAAATCGGACTAAGATGGAGCGAACTTGCCTATAGCCGCTTGAGTGCGACTTTTTTATAAATAGTTTTTATGTTTTTTTTTGTCATGTACTGTCGTGACACCACGCACTCAAGCTGATATGAAGCTTATTTAGATTAAGATTTAGCGAGTTTCATAAAACTGGTTGTAACTGTATATTATGAACGAATAAAAAATGTTGAATTTGATGGCACATTCGACTCATGTTGCATATGTTTCAAGTCATGTTTTCATTAATCATTTGTAAGCTTAAAAATAGGTGGTTAAACATCACAACGTAGCAACGAAAATACACAAAAATTAAAATAAACATATGCTCCGCGATACAAGTATACCCATTCTCGTCACGTGGTCTGCATGACGTCACGTTTCTATGGGTGCGTTCCATTTTACGGCGCCGCTTGCGGGAAACGCTCACGGCATTCCGCGGATGTCAAATGGAATAACCCAGAGAGCAGTGAAGTCACACTACGTGATTAGCGTTTTCGGAATTTTAAAACATAGATTGAAAAACCATTACTTATTTTATGAAAATATCAAAAACATGGAGTTACTTTTAGAAATAAAAATGTTATTTGAACTTCTCGCCATATATCCTAACTACCTATATATAAATCATATTTTCGTTTTATTACTATACCCTTTCAATCTGTTATTTAACTTTTGACAGATCACTTGCATAAAGTTTTGTGATAAATTTTTGATACAATGTACTACAGGGAATATCGTACTTCATGGACGGGCTCCGCCCACTTAGAGATGTGTCATTCGAAATTAATGACCACAGTGTATAAAACGGTTTTGAATTAACTCTATTATATTAATAAAACAAACAATAAAATTATTGTAATCATATTTTATATGAAATCGTGTAAAAACCTTTATTATTATGCATTAAAATGTCCTAAATATCTCTATTCTAAAGCATTAGTAATTTGCGTAATGAAAACAGTTCCATCGTACTCTTACCTAGTAAAGGTATCGAATTTATTCGCTGCAAATTACTGAATCGAAAATAATCCTTTAAAATATATAATAAAATTACGAAATTATCGATAAAATAATAATTGTGAACTTCTTCGTGAATAACACCCATCGATAAAAAAAAGAAATCGAATCGGTAACGGGTCAGGGTATCACTGTTTGATTATGTATGAGAGCTTAGTTTTAGCTCGGGAAACGAGAAGATGAAGTTGGATTTTAACCTTTTTATTTCAGACTTTGTTAATATTTAGGCATCTATTGCGATTTTGTGTTGAAATCATCATAATAATGTGTGCTATTAAAGAAAACAATGACGACAAAGTAAGGCGTGCTCTGATCGCAGATCGCGCTCTCTGATTCGTATCGTTATTCTCGTGCTAAACTTTCATCTTGAGCATTGAAATGCAAACACTAGACCAGTATTTCAATGAGTTAGGTTAGGTTAGGCTAGTTAAGTGTTAGTTTTATAGTGGTAAGTGTATATTATTGAACTTACTAAAGAAGAATTATGTATATAGCCGAAGACGTTCAACATGTACATAAAAAAACTGGTTAACTGTAAGTCGGACTCGCACACTAAGGGTTCCGTGCCAACTTCAACTGAATAAGTGATCGATTTACTTCCACTTAGCCAAAATGCCACAATATTTTGTTTACAGCAAATATGTTTTTCATGATATTTGTATGAATAACGAAGTTATGTTTGCGGTTATTGAAAATGTGCTCTACTCTATCTCAAAATCTACTAGTTCGATCTCGTTGAAACACAGTTTGTACATCATGTATTTTTTTAACCGACTTCAAAAAAGGAGGAGGTTATCAATTCGTCTGTATGTTTTTTTTTTGTATGTTACCTCATATCTCAGTCGTTTGTCGACCGAATCGAAAAATTTTTTCGCCTACTTAGAGGGTGTACCTTTTAGTTGGTCCCCTTTTGGGATCTGATGATGGGATCTTGGTGTAATCGAGGGAAACCCTCAAATTTTAAAGGCACGTACAGTGTTTCTTTACTAGAATCTTAATGTTGACGTGTTGTTACGTCTGATAGTCAACATCTTGTGGGGCTGAGCTGATGGTGGAACTCCTTAACGCTTAGGAGTTCAGTAATTATAATGACGGAACTTATGATAGGTAATTTATAGCTTCTTAAAAAAATAGAATCATAAGGTGCCATCACTTTGACCATCAAGCATCAACTATCACAGCACCGACTCCAAAAAGAAATTGTTTGCCTAAAACGGATTCCTTTCCTTTCAATGGTGAAGAGTTTATTTAAGACTTTTTAGTGCATTTTGGTTTTAAAGTCGGTTTTTACTTTTTTTTAAAGTTTATTTTATTTAAATTACACTCGCTTAGTTTAAAAGAAGTTTCATATATAGACCCCCCCCCCCCCCCTCCTTAAAAAAATATTATTTTTATTTTTTGTATGAGAATCGTAAAGCGGTTAACAGGATACATCTACCTACTAACTACTAATAGTTTCAGAATTAAAGTGGCTGTGACATACGGACGGACAGAAAGACAGACTTGACGAAACTATAAGAATTCCGGTTTTTGCCAATTCGCTATGGCACCTTAAAAAGTATGAGAGCTGTCAATAGTGAAACAAAAGGTTGTAAAGAGTAAAGTATAGGCAAAGGTGACTGACTGCGGGTCGACGTTGGCGGTGGCCTCGTCGAGCACGAGCAGGCGGTTGCGGCGCACGATGGCGCGCGCGAGGCACACGAGCTGCCGCTGCCCGACCGAGAAGTTGCCGCCGCCCTCCGAGATGCGCGAGCTCAGCCCCGCCGGCAGCTCCAGCACCGCCTCCTTCAGCTCCACCTTGCCAACGAATTGCGATTTATATAGTTCAACTCGAAAATCGACGAGGCAATATGATAGGACACTTGATATGACATGACAGATTTTCAAATAAATATTGAACCTCCGTGGTGTAGTGGCTAAGCATGCTGGTTTCAAGGCGTCGCCGCTCCGAGGTCCCGGGGGTTCGATTCCCGGTCGGGTCAATATAGAAATCAAAATTTTCTATATTGTCTCGGGTCTGGGTGTTATGGTACCACCGTTGTGTCTGATTTCCATAACACAAGTGCATTAGCTACTTACTTTGGAATCAGAGCAATGTATGTGATTGGTGTCCAATATTACTTATTACTTAAAAAATATCATAGAAGGAAAAATAGAAGGAAAGAGGGGAAGAGGACGGCCTAGGATAAGTTATTTCGACCAAGTGAAGGAGAAAATTAATGTCATGTCATATCAGGAAGTAAAGGGTAAAGCAAATTGTAGAAAAAAATGGCGGTTACTCCACCGACAAGAGCGCGGCTCTTAAATTGAAGAAGAAGATAGTTTAACTCATCTATGCGCGCGGCACTATGTAGTATGTATGGGTAAACCTTATATACAGGTTGTTGTTTTGGTCAGCGACAAGCGACTCAGGGGTGGCTGTACAAACGATACTGATGCCAAAAAAAATATTAAAAGTTTTTTTTGGATATGGAAATAACCCACAAAATCTTTTTTTTTATCCGATACAGCGATCGTGTCAAAACCACCAACACCAGGTAGCCTCTTAGTAGCTTACTAGCTACAACGTAGTATTTCGTAGAAAAGCGCTCGCTACGCACTAGGTGCGAGTTTTCCCTTTCGTTTTGAATTTTTTTTGAATGTTGTGAAAAGGTTTTCTTGTATAAAACTTGCTCAGAATTTAAAGATATATTTTTTTTTGAATAAGCATAACTCATATTATCATGCCTGAGTTGGATGTCACTGACTAAAACAACAACCTGTATACACAGTGACATTTTAGCGTGACGAGAGGTAGAGGCAGCGTCACTGCCACACAAATTAAAGGTGTATAATTACTAGCGGACGCATACATTGCTCCGCGCGCACAGATGAGTTGAACGATCTATAGTAGCTTGTCGTTGATTAACCTTCGATTTATAAAGATGAAATAAGAAATCAAAATTTGCGCACGGGCGGGTCTTGAACCAGCAACTTTATATATTCTTTATTTCACAAACAAAATGAAGTACGAAATGCGACTTAATGCATTAAAGCATTCTCTACCAGTCAACTATTGGGTGAGGCAGAAACAGTTGAGGCGGCGTAAAATAGCAAAAAAAAAACTAACATAATGAATGAACGACATATACTTACATAAATACTTTTTAAGTAAACCTACATAAACATACATAAATATAATAAAATCCATACTTCACGCTTTTATTTATTTTCATTGAGAAAAAGATTGCGTACAGACTTTTTGTACACATATTTCTGGCCAACAAATTTTGCAACTTTCTGGCCAACCGGGCCAAACGCTTTTCCAATTGAGCCGCAATCGGTCCTACCGATCAAAATTTCTGGTCTCTTTTGAATACCTTCTTCATTACGAGAGACCTGCGCTGGTTCGAGTCCGGCCCGTAAGCAATTTTCGGTTTCTTAATTTATCTTTATGAATATAAAAAATATGACACTGTGAGTGTTAAAACATTCTAAACCATTACCTTCAATTGATAATAAAAAGTAACTTTAAAACGCAAAATTAAACTTGTCCAAGATCCCCAAGGAAAAATAATAATGAAATATTTTGAGCTCGAGATAACCTTATTTCTGTAGGTTCTTATTTGGTAATTAAATATAATAATAATAAGACGAAATACTACATATATGGCGAATGGAGAAGGTATTCATCGTGCCACTGGTACTGTCCTGTACAGGACCTGTCTTCCCCAGATATCTAATTACAGCATTACGTACTCTTGACCTACCTGAATACACATACATATCTATGCAGAAGGCGGCCATATTAAACACGTGCCGCATCGTCAGGAAATTTTTACAGGACGACAACTCCACACAAGTAATTTTAGGCAATGAAACCCACTTGGCCTAGGCCCGTGAGTTTCATGATACACAGAGGCAGATAATAAGACATATTTTTATGTGGCTTGAGATTAAAAATATAAAAACAAAAATACTAATAATAATCCCCTTAGCCGATTTCCGACTACAGTAGCTAGTCACGACTGACCGACTGCGCGGGACATATTACCATGCACAAGTGTGTGCGCAAACACAGGTGCACTCCCTATTCCTCCCACTCTCATAGCCCGATGGGACAGCAATCCGACACGACCGGAGAGAAATCAGTCGCAGGACCAACAGTTTTACATGCTTTTGCGAGGCAGGGGGGTGTAACACCGCCAACTTCCAAACTCTGGGCTACCCCAAGAATTTTTGGACAGAAAACCCCAGGTATATCTTATGGCACGACGACGGATCGAACCCGGGACCTCTGACGCAGCCGTCGCTTTAAAGTGCGACCCTCTTACCGCTACGCCACAGAGGCAGTTGTCGTAACCAAATATAAAGGTTATACAGAATATTATAAATGCGCCAAGTACTGTACCAATTTTATTGAAATATACATTGCAGCGATATAGATGGAAACCCTAGTACCTGACCCTAATATCATAAGTAAGATTTAACACGAAAACCAAAGTTGAAGTGAGAATTTGAGGTAGTTTATAACTAATTAACTCGCTTATACACAGAATACAAAATAGAGTATTAAATACTACGTTTGCATGTGTACATCCGATACTAAAGTCTAGTTGAGTACGTGTGCGGGTAGTTAGTTACCTCCTCGAGCGCGCGCCACAGCACCTGGTCGGGGTACTCGTCGAAGGGGTCGAGGTTGTGGCGCATGGTGCCCGAGAACAGCACCGGCTCCTGCGGGATGATGGACACCTGGCTGCGCAGCTCGTGCAGGCCCATCGACGCCGTGTCGCGCCCGTCGATTATGATCTCGCCTTCTATTGTCGTCAGCCTGGAGGATTGTACAAAATTACTAGCGGACCCAGCGAACTTTGTTTCGCCCCCATCCTCGTCTTGCCCGGCCTCGTCCCGCCCAGTCCCGTAATTTAAAATTTTTAGCGGTCTCAGAGTAACTTAGGGGTATGGAAAATAGATGTTGGCCGATTCTAAGACCTACTCAACATGCTCACAAAATTTCATGATAATCGGTCAAGCCGTTTCGGAGGAGTACGAGACGAACATTGTGACACGAGAATTTTATAAACAAGATAAAACAACGTTCACGCGTTGATATCGTTCTCATGGTGTCCGATATTTCCTAAGATTTAGCCCTAGCCTAGACTGAACTCCAAAGAATACGAGGTATATGTATCATAGCTATAGCCATAAGCCATAGTCATTCAGATTAACGAGGATATGTGTGGGATAAAAAGGCTAAAGCTAAGAACATAGATATTTAAAAAAAAAACATTGTTATTTCCCGAAAATTTTACACTACAGTCCGTTTTTCTTAGCACGTCTTATATTGTAAACAATCGTGACATTCCTTTTTAACGTAATTATCAATTTTAAAATGAAATAAACTAAGATCTTTTTAAAGCAAATAGTTTATTAATTTTAAGCACTGATATTATCTTAAAAGTTATGAAAAGAATGTTTACATTATTGGACTAGCCAAGAGAAACGGAGTATACCTAGACTGACAAACACGAGTCCATTAACACAAAACTATAGCCAACTGGATTTTAAAACTAAAGAAGATCAGATAATGACGGTACTGGTGGCGCAGCACAGCATTAGAAGGTTCCTAGACTGACGAAGTGATACTTCGAGTGGTAAAGTGCCATGTCACCTGTACCGTTACCATGAGTTTACGACGGTTTTACTCGCTAGCGACGACGTAAAAAAGTCTATGGAAAACTGCACAGCGCCTCTTGCGGTCAATGGCAGAACTAAAATTTTCCATACAACAAGTGACGTCATCGATTGCGAGTAAAACCGTCGTCGCAAGCGTTACAGCTCCGTTGCTGTACATGTAAATCTAACAGCAAGCCACATGGTGCTCTGTAACAACGTGTGGCGTGGCATCGCTCTAAGGCTAAATTCGGAGTTAACAACCGAGTCGTGCGGCCATAATACCAATAGAGATAGTCATATGTAGGATGCCGCTTTATCGGTTCAGTTTGACATGAATCTTTCGACCAACGGCAAAAATCAATCAATCAATCAATCATTTATTAATTCATAAACACGGGTATTACAGGATCTCACACACAAATTATTATTAGTACAGCCATGATTCACCTTAAAGGTATATGAATATTAGTAAAGTTATTTTTAAATTTTGTCGTCGAGAAATATTCTTAGGTCATAATACACTTTTTCAGCAAGGAAGCCACTGAGCGCAGTTTTAAATCTTTTGACATCTGTGATTGACCTGATGTTTAATGGGATTTTATTGTAGATCTTTGGTGCCATGCAATTAACACTTATTCTTCGAAGGAGGGTTTTGCATCTATGATTAACTTTTATGGTGACTTCACGACGACTCCCGACAGTACTCATTTCAAAATTCATTGGGTTATTTCGTATAAAAGTTGCAACCTCGCATATGTACATGCACGGCAGAGTCAAAATTTTATATTTGCGAAAGTACGGTTCACATGAATCATCCTGCTTTAGGCCAAACATGGATCTAATGCACTTTTTAGCGCTTTAAAAATGCTTTGTCTTTCAGTAGTATTAGCCCAAAACATTATCCCATACCTTAAAGTGGATGCAACATATCCATGGTAGGCTGCTAGGACCGTTTTAACATTGGCGACCTTCCTTAGATTATATAGGGCATAAGAAAATTGATTAAGTTTTTTTATTAGATTATTAATATGAGGTTTCCATGTCAACTTATTATCTATAGTCAGACCCAAAAATTTGGTAGTTTCAACCTCTTTAATCGAATTCCCCGAGTAGTTAATGTCAAAATTCAAAGGATCATTATTCCGCTTGTAAAGTTAATTATTTGTGTTTTCGTCAAATTAATAGTCAGGTTATTCAATGTCAACCATTTGAATAAAGATGTCAGTGTATTATTAATGTCAAGATTTATATTATTATCATTATCATAAGTGAATAAGACCGTACTATCGTCAAAATTGTCATGTGATGGTTGATTACATTCGGGAAGTCATTTATATAAATTATAAAAAGGAGAGGTACCAATACACTTCCCTGTGGTACTCCATAATTTACTTGATTTTCTTTGGATATGTAAATTTTGTTTTCACCAGTATTAGAGTCAATTTAGGATATATGCGTAATTTGCCTCCTATTGCTTAGATAACTCTCGATTAGTCTTAGAGCGTTGCCTCTTATACCATATCTTTCTAGTTTATTAAGCAATGTTTTATGATTAATATTGTCAAAAGCTTTGGTCATATCCATAAACAGCGCTAGTGTTGGCTGTCGGCTGTCAACGTTTCTTACAACCCTTTCCTGATGTTTTGAAAATAGGTTGTTGGTTTCAAAGTAATCGTTTTTTTTTATGTATAATGTTTTCTATTATCTTTGAAAATATTGAAATAAGTGAAATAGGACGATAGTTTTTTAACAGCTTTTTGTCATCCTTTTTGAATATTGGAATAGTTATTGCCAATTTCAATATATCTGGAAAAGTTCCCGTTTCAAAACATAAATTTATAATGTAACACAAAATTTGAGCTATTACATTCCCTACTGCTTTGATAATCTTAGTGGAAACATTATCAAAACCTACACTATTAGTGTTATTTAATGAATTTATTGATTTTACAACATCTAAGGGAATAATTGGGGACAAAAAAATTGAGTTACATTGACTATGTGGGATACTAGCATGTACGGGCTTGTCCTTATCAACTGTTTCTGATGAGTTAGTAAAAAAGGCGTTAAATATATTTGCAATTTTTATTGGTTCAGTCACCTCTCTATCGTTACATAATATACTTTTAATCTGTTCCTTAGGCAGGCTGCTGTTATACTTATTAATTATTTTCCACGTTGCTTGGGACTTATTTTTTGACTGAGCTATATAAAAGTCATTTTGTGCCTTTTGAGTAAGATTGATTATTCTTTTGTATAATCGACTATAGTTAGTAAAAACTGATTTATTTATTGTGGTCGGAGACAGATAATATTTCCACAAAAGTTTACGACGCTTTTTACTACATAATTTAATTCCCTTTGAAATCCATTTAGGTTTGTTCACAGTTGAGATTTTTACTTTAATTTCTGGAAAACATAAGTTGTAAAAAAGTGAAGCTCGTGAAATAAGTTGAATGCTTTATTTGGACAGCTTGTCTTATAAGCTTCACTGAAACCTAGACTTTTGATGCAGTCCACAAATTTCCTTATATTGTCAAGAGAATAATCTCTACGGTAAGTGTGCCAATATTTTAGCCGACACACTTTTTTAATTGGTATCTTAAGAATTTGAGCAGAGTGATCGGAAACCGCTAATTCTATGACTTTTCCTTTTACCCAGCGAAAATTATGTATCATGTTATCTAAACATGTTTTACTGCGAGGTCTCGTGGGTTCATGAAATTGGCATTTTGTATTGTATTTAGATAGTAACTGTTTAAAATCTCTGGATATTTTATCATTTTTTAATACGTCAATATTGAAGTCACCGCATATAACGAACTTAAAGTTGCTATTATCCGTAAGAGAGCTTAGTATATTATCCAGTTTATTAAAAAATAAAGCAACTAGTTCAGACTTCGACCGAGGAGGTCTGTAAATACAGACTATGAAAATCTTATGCTGTGCTAATTTTATTGCCGAACACTCAATAACACCAGGTATCGATTGGTTACTTAAACTGCTCACATTTTCGTATTCATGGTGGTTTTTAATCAGAATACAAGATCCGCCATTACGTTTGTGTTTGCAGTAGGAAGACCCAAGTGTATAGTTTGTTATATTAAGGTAGTGTAAGTCACTTGCTATCATGTTGTGTTCGGTTATGCCTATAATATCTATTGGAGTATGTTCATCTTTTAAATTTTCTAGATTTACTATTAACGAATCTGATTTAGAGATAAGGCCATCAATATTTTGATGAAGAATGTACAACGAGTTAATCACGAAATAAATGGTCAGCTGTATCGTAGTCAGATTTAGAATTACACTCAATGGCCACATCGCAGTCAGCTTGTGAGGTTGTCAAAGGAAATGATTCAAGATCAAAATATATTTGCTTCATTACAGTTTGGAAAATATTCCGTAATCCAAAGTTATTTACCCTGCCTGTTGCCTTTGAGAACATTTCATAAGTTAAATTTACATTAGAGTCATAAAAATATACATTATGATAATTTTGAAGTTCTACATAAAGCAAGCTATTAAATAATTCAATTTTATAATTGTGTATTGGCGCCCCGAGTACATATGTAGGGGTACATATTATCAAGTTGGTAAAGTCAATTTGTTTAATTAAATCCCTAATTGTATTTATAAGTTCAATACAGTTAATGTCCTTTATATCAGCATCACCTAATACAATAATGCAGTAGTCGTTCATATTAAAATTCAACAATTTGCTTCCCAAGTTATTTAAAAGAACCTTAATGCTTGCATTAGGCTGAAGGTATCGACAAAAGTTGAAATATTTTGTAAACGTATTTTCAATGAACCGTAATGGGCCTGAATAATGTCTATTACTTAAAATACATAGTTTTCTCTTAGAATTGTTACAGGATTGTTTAGTTAATTTCTTTGGGCTATCTACGTTACAGGTTGCTACAGGTTGAATTGTACAGGGTTCCGGTAGAGTTGATGGAGAACTTTTTTTGTTTTGTTTTTTCTTCTTTCTTCCTGATAGAGTGGTGTCGCCAGATTGTTTATTAGGGGTTTGCTTACGCGATGCAGGTTCTTTTATCAGTTGCTTTAGTACTTGGCTTTTCCTTTGTTGGTCGTCGATAGTTCTTTGCAAATCTGTGACCTGTAAGTTCAATCTGTCTATTTCCAGATGGGCACTTGCTAGCTGTGTTTTAAGAAGGTCGATCTCATCACGTAGCTCCTTGTGTTCAGCCATGTTAAGATCCGGAAGGCTCATGCGCGTGGCGTTCAGTAAAGTCATGGAGTTGTCATCCATGGTGTCTTCAAACGTATTGTTCTGTGGCTCCACCGAAGAAGCGCGAAACTTATTACGTTGACGCGTTGTAACATTTTCGTCAATTGTTGTACTGGTGTCAATGTTATTAATTTCTGACACTGAAACAGTTCCTGAGGTAGTTGATGGCTTGGGTACATGTTTTATTTTTATGATGCATTTATCACATCTCCATTTGTTCTTCTTTCCTGCGTCCATGATATTAAATCGTACAAAAGGAACATTTGCACAATCCAGATCTAGTTTTAGTTTGCATTGTGAGCAGGTAATAAATTCTCGCCGCGGTATTCTTTGCCTACATTTGTCACATTTTGATTTCATTGTTGTTTTATCTTTAGATGAAGACATTTTTCATGAATCGAAACAACAAACATAAACTCAACACAAAAAGATGTCGGTACTAGTGGGGCTCGAACCGCTAACTTCAATATTCCGTGTATTGATCCTGAAGTTGTATGTAACTCGGCTATGCGTGCTTTGAATCTTTTGTCGAATTTTGTAATCGGTTTTCAATTGAAATATATGTTATAGTTCGCATGCACACCACGGTACGGTGCCCTATCTGCACAAGTATTAATTCAAGATCACGGGGAGTATAAGTTTGAGCTGTTGTCGTAAGATGGCGTTATAGGTAAATTGAAACTTGTAAACAATGATGCAAAAAGACAGCAGCGAGGGATCGAAGTCAGAGTCAAATGTTGTATTGCAGTCCAAAAAGAGATACGCACTGCGCTACCGTGACATTATGATTCACTGTGTAAAAATGGTAGTGATTGTTTATATTGCTTATTTGAATCAGTCAAAGACGGTTAATATGAGTCATGTTTATAGAATTCGCACTATTTTGCGGGTCACTTTTGAGTCACTTGTTACACTTTATCACCAATAATTGTAAGTTTATTATTTATAAACATTTGATATGATGACTTTTTGTCAGTTTTTATGAAACTTATCATGCAATTTGTCACTTTTTAGTCTATTTTCTTGTTTATCCGAGCTATTTGTCACCATTTTTTCCACACTGATTTATTTATACAATAAAGTGGTTTGTTTCTGTTGATAACACTTACACTCGAACTAAACTTTATTTACAGTTTATTTGTATCGTTTATAAGTATTAAAATGTTCTTTTTCTATTTTTGTTTAAAAAAATCACACGAGCTGAAGTGAACGTGACGGCAGCGCCATCTACCTCATGCTGTCAAATTCAAAAATGCGGTTTCCAGATAGAGTGTAACGAAATCTCCCCAATCTAACAAGAGATTTTCCGATTCTTTTTTTAATATTTGTACGTGTTCTGTGTAAACGATTAAAATGATGGTATTTAAATACCCTTCAGCTAAACTCCTTAAATAAAGTTATATTTTATATTGGTTTTTATTGTTAATACAATTGTTATACAACGTTACCGACCAATTACCAGTGAGAAATTCCAAATACCAGTCCCATTTGTCTTGGTCGTGCAAACAATATCAGTTCATCATTATCAGCCAACCGACGTCTACTGCTGAACATAGGCCTCCCCCACGGTTTTCCACAGCGACCGATCACAAGCGGTCTGCATCCAGTGTGATCCCGCGATCTTAACAAGGTCGTCAATATCAGTTAATAAATAAAAATACCCTAATAAATAAATAGACTCCTTATATCAAGGGAGATTTTCGTGCACTGTCTACTCTCATTGAATGCTAGCGCCCCCCTGTCAATGTCATCTAGAAATTCCTTGTCGCACGGTAATTAACAGCGAGATTTACATGTCACTGACACGGCTCAATTGACAACACGTCGACTACCTAGTATCTAAATTCTCCACTCACCTGAAAAGCGCATTGATGAGCGAGGACTTGCCCGCGCCAGTGCGGCCCACAATCCCGACTTTCTCCTTAGACTCGATCTCGAAGCAGAGGTCTCTCAGTACGGGTGGCTCGCCGGGCGCGTAGTATAAGAACACGTGTTTGAACTCCACGCGTCCCGCATCAGGCCAGGATGGCGGAGGCTTCTTGTCCGGTTCTGATGTTAGAGGGGGTTCCGATTCGATGTTTGAGTATTCTTGTATTCTGGAAAAAGGGGGTAATTATGGTTATTTTAAGTGCGACGAAGATCTAAACAGATTTTATCAGAACTTGATAAACAATATTGAACCCTGTGCGGTCTATTTACATACATCTACATACATACATAAATTACATACAGTGTAATTCCATTGACGACCCGTCTGGTGTAGCGGTCGAGAAATCACCTACTACGCAGCGGGTTGCGGGTTCGATCCCCGCACAATACAAACATTTGTGTGCATGAACATGTCTGTTTGTATTGGTCTGGGTGTTTTCTATGTATATCATGTATGTATTTACAAACAAAAAGTATTTAAGTATTATATCCGTTGTCTGGCACCCATAACACAAGCTTTGAGTAGCTTACTTTGGGACTAGATGGCGGTGTGTGGGAATGTCCAAAGGAAAGGATATTATTTAGTTCAAAAACATATTATTAAGGTATCTAGATGGGCGGTTATGTCTAAAACCGTAACCGTAGGTGTGGCAATAGAATAGTAGGTAGAAAAATAATACAATTCAAACTACATGTTTAATCAGGTATCTTTGACAATGCAAAAATGACGTGACACGTCTATAATATTACTGAATCTAGCAAATGTACACAAAACATACCTCTCAACACTAGTCATCTGGTTCTCCAGCTCGGTGGACTGGCGCATGCCCCACTGGAACATGCCCGTGAGGCCCATCGCCTGCGTTATGGCCAAGCCCACGTTGCCTCCGTGTTCAGCTAGCAACAATAACTACTTATTAGATTTATCATCATCAAATGTAAGAGATTTTTTTTACATAAAAACTCAAAATTAGCGAAGATAGTGTGGTGGTTTCACTCTAGCCATCCACACTGCAGTTTAAGAACAGGGGGTTTCACGCCTCTTGATACCCAGTCGAAAGCCTTTCCTGATATAGCCTTCTGCTGGAACTGATATTGCTGCTACTCAACACGGGCAACGCTTATTTGATGGAGCCGTTTAATTGCCATAGCAAAGGATCGTTCACTGAATATTGCAGCTTTTAACAGAGGAGCCCATACTCTAGACTCTACTAGACTCCCCCTACATTTTAGTAGTCCTGCCGCTATTTGGTCGAGCTAAGCTATAGGCTACTAGCGGGATCACAAGTGACGGATAGTAAACAGCCATCAGATATGGTGGAGCTGTGAATATGTTGAATTAAATTGATCAGTTACGTTATACTAGTCTTTTTTTAAAGTGATTAAGTATTGAGAGTGTGCTCTATTGTTTATTTCTAAAGAGATGATAAGACCCCACTTACTTTGTCCGAAAACGAGGAAGCTTAGTGTTACAACTCCAATGTACACGACGCATACGAGATCCAGCCAGAATCCGAAGGCACGTGAGCTGGCAATAAATAAGTACCTGAAACAAAAAAGGTAACCCATAGTTATAGTTAAGGCGTATGTAAAGTCTATGATTACATGAATCAAGAAATTAAAAATAATTACTGGTTTGTTTTTCGGAAAGTCGTGATTATTCATAACGTCAAAATGGTAATATGAACTAGAGATAACAACAGCTAGCAAACTCAATAAAAAAGTTGAAACTTACAAGTTTGGCCCGTTTTTCTTGGCTTGGCGAATATTGTAAGCAATCTCCTTATGAATTTTGAAATAATACCAGTGAGTAAAATTAATTACCTTTTTGATTAAAAGGGATCACCAATGAATTTCAAGATTGTCAACAATATGGCACTCGCAAAGAAAAATGGAATTTAGTAGGATAACAGTATTGTTTAGACATCGTCCATTTTGAAATGCCATAGAGATATATTTAAGAGGTTTCAAAAAAATGGAGATTTAAAACAATAAACTTTTTTTTACTAAATAACAAAACATTAGAAAATGTCGACTCACCAAGCCGAACTATGCAGATCCTGGTGGTTATCAAACTCTCTTATAAGTGCTTCCTGCGCGCCGAACGCGCGGATCGTGGTGATGCCCTGAAGAGTCGCGTTCAGGTGGGAGAACACCGGACTGCGAGCTGCGGACAAGCACTCACTCATAACATGCTAGAGGTATTCGCTGTGTGCGAAATAGGTGGGGGGGGAGGGGGGGGAGCAAAAAAAAACGTTGGAGGACGTATGTCAACACATCTCTAATCATTTTAGTACACAATTTACGTAGCCGTGAATTATATTTAACTAGCGGTCCCCCGCGACTTCGTCCGCGCGTTTTGAGTTTGCTCCCTCCCCTCCCGTCGCAGCGTCATGTTTTATATCCTAAAGCCTTTCTCGATAAATAAGCTATCAAACCCAGAAATATTTTTTCAAATCGGTCCAGCAGTTCCTGAGATAAGCGCGTTCAAACAAACAAACTCTTCAGCTTTATAATATATTAGCGCAAGCGCACGTTGTAATTAAGCTGCGAACATTATTTTGGTGCGGAGTTATGTTAAAACTGTGATAGCTCCTAAGATATTTATTGAAATCAAATGATATAAAGGGCAACTTGGTTCTAAATAAAATGCTCGTGATGATGAATGTATTCATTTTGATAAGAATAAATACCTGTTTGTATAATACACCTCTAAAAATAATGCATTATGTTTTTACAAATTTATTAACATAAAAAAGGGTGTAGTAAGTCAACCATAAAAGATAGACATATGCTGTCACGGACTTTATTATAGAACTCTTAATGCTGAACAATCCTGTCATACATGATTTTTGTGTAACTTAAGCGGTTTCCGCAGCGTATGCAGCGGAAGCTCTGAAAAGGAATATCTTTCTCCCGTTTTCGCAACATTTTTCATTTCTGCTGTGGTCTTATGAGTTGTATCTTTATGTTATATAGCCTAAAGCCTTCCTCGATAAATGGACTATCCAACGTAAAAAATTTTTTTCAAATCGGGCCCGTAGTTTTTGAGATTAGCGCGTTCAAACAAACAAACAAACTCTTCAGCTTTATAATATTGATGAGTATAGATTCATAAGTAAATATTGACACTACAGATTACGGTATTAAATAGAATTAATAGTATAAAATAATATAAAGTATAGAATAATACAATATTTAATTGAAATAACTGTAGGTTTATTACTTTTCATAATGATAGCCAGCTATTTGTCATTTCAACGTCGTACAATAGTTTGAGGTGGGGTCGCGCGCGGCTCCAATAAAGGTATACAGATATTATGACTTAAGTAGCTCTAACATTTTAAGTTTCTGTTGCTTCTTGATAAATGTGTATGTGTAGCAGAAAGAAGAGATGAATTCTGTTTATTCATTGCTTCGTCACGCTTTTTATTTTTATTTCTTTACCTCTAAAAACGAGGTACGATATAAAGAGACAAGAAAAAAAGAGAGATAATAAATAATTGTAAGTTATTAGGCTGGACAGCGAGAATGATATAAGGGCTAGGAAAGAGATGGAGAAGGGTATGTAGGGGGTCGTTTCTTCTCTTTCCTTTTTTTTACTTATCCTTCTCGATAATATAATGGAGTTAGAGCAAGCAAGGGATCCGAATACACACAAAAGAGATTTTGGGTCGTGTTATTTGCTTGTGATAATGGAGTGATCAAGTGTAGACAGTGACAAAGCGCTCTGTCATAAATTATTCATATCAACACATAAAAAAAACTTGAATGGAGACTTGAAATGTGAGATGCCTAGCCAAAATTATATCCAAAGTCCGTTTTTCTTTGCTAGTCAAACATTGTAAACAATCTTGACATTTCTTTTACCGAAATGACTAATTTTAATAAAATAAACACTAAACTTGCAACTTATATAGGTAATTCATCGTTAAATACTGAGATATTTTTAAATCAAATTTTTAAATAATTTTATTTACTGATATTATTTTAAAAGTAAAAAAAAAGGTTATTTTAATTATTGGATTAGTGAAGATAAACGGACTACATAATGTCTGTGGACTTGTATCTCAGAGATGACTCACTCACACCCTCGAGGCGCTTGATGCTGCGCGAGGAGGCGAGGTAGAAGATACGCAGCCCGTAGAACACCACGCCGATGGCCAGCGTCGGCAGCAGCAGCCAGTAGTTCACCACCGCCACCACCACCACGATACCGATCAGGGATAGGCCGATCTAGAACAATTTAAAAAAAAATGACATGGCATATGGATCCGAAACATGGTTTTTAACTATAGGCCTCATAAATTAAAAAAAGTAAAAACCGACTTCAAAACCAAAATGCACTAAAAAGTCTTAAATAAACTCTTCACCATTGAAAGGAAAGGAATCCGTTTTAGGCAAACAATTTCTTTTTGGAGTCGGTGCCAAAAAAATAATAACAAAAAAAACACACAGTCGAATTGATAACCTCCTCCTTTTTTGAAGTCGGTTAAAAAGAATATTATGATTTTATTTTATGGGTAGATATACTATGCAGTTTAGTACCGCTACCACCACCACGATACCGATCAGCGATAGGCCGATCTAGAATAATTAAATAAAACATCTTTGACATAACATATGGATCCAAATCATGGTCTCTAACTATAGGCCTCATAAAAAGGAATATTATGCTTTTATCTTATGGATAGATATTATGCAGATTAGTACCGCTACCACCACCACGATACCGATCAGCGATAGGCCGATCTAGAACAATTTTAAAAAAACTTTTAATTTGTTCATTGACATGACATACGATTTCGAAACATGGTCTCTAACTAAAGGCCTCATAAAAAGGTAATATTAAGCTATTATCTTCAGTTTAGTAACCGACCTTGCGGTGTTGTATGAAACGGATAGGTTTATTAAATCAACCTTATCTACAGGGTGCCTGTACGCGGGTTATTATTGTTATTACCGATCCCAAGGATCCTTTCTAGGACTCACAGGGGCTTACAGGCACCTGTAGGTACGTACCTACACACGTGCGCGCACTCCCTATCATTCACACACATACTCGACACAAGTATACGCGCACATACTTAAACATGGACGCATTTTTTTGGTTTATTTTTATTAATTAAGCTTGCACGTGCGTAAGGCATTTGCTTGGACGTATCTTCATATATAACTAAAGATGAATCAAAAGTTATTCTAAGAAGCAGTTATTTTTTTAGATCAATGTTAAATTTGCTACATTGTACTTAAAGTATGTTACATGAAACGTTATAATTGGCCTAACTCATACATAAGTTATCACAGACGACATTTACTTTTTGTTACGCTGTAGGTATGTAAATATAAATAAGCTCGTAAACGCACAACAAGCGATGGTGATGGAGTACTATACTCGGTATTTCTATACGAGATCGAATCAGAAAATGAGGAGATATGTAGAAGAATGCGAATTAGTACAGCTCAAGTGGCAGTGGCCAGGGCACATAGCGCGATGAACTGATTGCCGTTGGGGAAGGAAAGTTTTAGATTGGAGACCAAATCAAATCATTTATTTGTGATACTCAGGTAAATAGATGTTAAGTATATAAATATTGTGTGTAGAGAGAGCGCAGTGATCAGCTCAGCGGCATACAAATGTCGAATTAGCGCAGCGTAGTACGTCCAAAATAAGATGAACAGACGACCATGTAAAGATCGCAAGATCACACTGGTCGGAGATTGCTCACAACCGGTCGTTGTGGAAAACTGTGGGGGAGGCCTATGTTCAGCAGTGAGCTGAAAATGATGGTGATGATTTTTTACATTTGTATTTAAAGTTTTTTTTTTTCATTCTAATGGCATTTGAACATATAGGTATTAACGTAACGGAATGGTATCGACGTAAGGATCCGAAAATACTATACAATTAGTAGCTCACCTGTAAAACGTCGAGCAGAGCAGACGGCAGCACCTCATCAACGGCGCCCATATCTTTAGAGAACCTGTTCAGAATTCGTCCGGACGGGTTGACGTGGAAGAAACGCATCGGCGCGCGCGTGATCGAACCGAACATTTTGTTGTGCAGCCGCGTGGACGCGCGCATCGCCATCGAGAAGAACATGAACGAACGGAGTAGAGATATTATTACTAGTGCCACCACCATACCTGGAAACAAGATAACCTTTAATACGAAAACTTGAAAGAAGCAAGAGTTATTTTTAATGCTATTGATTTGGTGAATGTCTCAAATGTACTTATTTATTTATTTATTTAGAGTCGATTTTCTCAATACATAAAACGACCGATTTTTAAATACTAATATGATTGCTGACTAATAGGTGACGTTTTCAAATTAGGCGTTTTGTATTGTATTCGACGAATATTCCTTAACTGACTTTGGTAAAATCGACTCTTAAATACTTTAAAATCTCCATTCGTGGTTTAAGGATGGACTTAATGCTAAAGCATTATCTGCCAGTCAAACATTTAAATCATGCATACTTATTTGTTCTTGTTATCTGTCTAACACATCATACAAAATGAGGTTTCGTACTAATTTGTTACTTTATGGCACAAATCGTGGTGTAAGAATGGACTTGAAGCTAAAAGCATTACCTGCCAGTCAAACATTAAGATCATGCATACTTATTTGTTCTATCGTTATCTCTCTAATACTTCATATAAAATGAGGTTTTGTATTAATTTAGTGTTTGTCGTTGCTTAGGTGAAATAGACCCTATATTAGACCTTAATAAGATCTACTGATACATCATTAAGGGTTTATTTCACCTAATCATAATAAAATACTAATATATCTTAATCAAAATATGATTATATTTGTATTTGATAGACTACTAGGTAAGCTTGCGGATTTAACCGACAAAAAAGGAGGTTAAATCCGCAAGCTTACCTAGTAATAAATGCGGAGATATGAGCAAGTATTATTAAACTTACCGGTGTAAATATAAATGCAGTCGTATCTAGTGAGCCCGCCAGGAGCATACTGAACGTTTTCTACGAGAGACTCTTCTAACAAAGCCACTGATTCCACCGGGCCAGTTCTGTTCAAGCTAGTCTGGGATGCTACCATTTTTGAGCTGTATGCCTCTTCGTTGTTTACCCTGAAAGGGAACAATAACTTCATGAAAGATCTAAAGGTTATCTTAACTTTTTTTACATTGGTGATAAATTTGTACGCCAAGAATAACTTGTCAATGCCTTATGTGCAGTGCGAAATTAGACAAGGATAAATTTAGATCCTTGTGATCAATCTCGTATTTTTCTTGTTCCAATTAGGAAGCAGGTTACAGTCCAGTCTGTAAAACACTATGTTAATAGTGTTTTAATAATCGATTTTATCGATTTTAATTATGTTTGTGTTCCTATTAAACACAAATAAATAAATAAGTAAATTGTGTTTGCAGAAAAATGGCATTAGAAGTAATCCTTACTACATAGCCGTAATATAAATGTGATGTTTGGATTAACGAACGCATGTATGTTGTGATAAAATAACACAAAAACTATATAAAATAATTTCAGACAAATAACACATCGCTAACTAAAACGCCGACACACGAAATCGCCCCTTCATAAATTAATGTCTTAAATCAAATCAAATCAAATCATTTATTGCATGTCACATTAAATATTAAGATGGTATTTAAAAAGTTTTAAAGGCACATGTCTTATTTCTATTACAATAAATATAAGTATTACATCTTACCAATAGCTAGTCCACCAGTCCGAGCCGGAGCCGAGCAGCTGAGCCAGCACGGCCACGAACGTCATCAAGCAGACCAGCAGCGGGTGGCCGCTCGCGCCCAAGTACGCGCCGTACACCTTGCCCGAGACCGCGCCCGCCGACCGCAGCTCGGCCTCCTCGCGCCCGCCCTCGGGAGGAGCGGTGGCGGTCAGGTTGTCCACTGAACTTACCTGCAATATTGGAAAATTACAATCTGCATGTTTTTTCAAGAAAATACAATTTCATTGTATGTTTTGACCCTAAAATTATTATCCCTTTGGAATAGAACGACAAGAGCGATATCACTAGCAGCAAACTGTGTGATAAAAAGAGATGCAAGATGCGATGTAGCAGAACCGTTTTTGGCGGCTGCCAGCAGTCAGTTTGGAAGCCCATGAAGGCTCGCTGAAAATTGTGATAATGTGTATATTTTAAAGAAATAGTTTTTCTGGAACATGGTGATTTGATCGGTGATTGATTGTTGTTCATCACAGCGAAATAACCCCAACAAATCATTCAACAAGTAAATCAGCCCACATCAAAGTCTCTTAATGTACGATTTATATTTACCAATGCGCTTCAAATTTAAAGTACGTAGTTTGATTATTCTATTCGATAAATGTACAGACAGAATAACACAGGTAATACTTATCTACGAATATTTTGTATAAAGAAATAATATTTCGTTTTACACTAGAGCTGCATGTTCGATATTTTGTGTCGACTGTTTATCATGCGATAAACTGTTCTAACTAACTGAACAAAATGTAATCTCATTTTAAGCTTCAAATGTTACTTACTTAAGTTAGTTACTGACATCTTAAATCGGTTTCGTTTGACAGCTTTGACTTGTCCTTCTCTTCCGATAGGAATATTAATTTTATGGTTTGGACATAACATGTAAAACTCAGCAGTGGAAACGTATTACGCTTGTGTACTATTATTTAAATATTTACTTTGCATATATTATTGTTTATCTATTGTTTTATTTTAAGAAAATAAATATCGAAAGAATAGATTTGACTCCGATACCTTTCTTGATGAATATAAAACATACACACATTTTTTTAGAAGTCAGCATGACAATTTTATCAGCTAGATACAGCTATTAAACATACGGACAGGTCATCTTTTTAGAGCTATCTTGCAGCCCATGCTTATATCGTCTGCCGGCTTCCTGTCCTCTTTCATTCGCGGCAGAAGCAACGCGAAATCACGCTTTTGACGCTTTAAGTTTCACGCTGCTATCGCTCACCAAGTATTTATGATCAAAACCCGACGAGCTTAGCTTATCGAAGATACTCGCCGCTGTAACTTACCGAGTGTATGCTCATATGCCGCTTCCGCAAGTTGCCTTGTAGTGTAGCTTCATTGGTCTTAGCATTGGGCGTGGCCGGCCGTCGGTTTTCTATCTTTTTTCTCTTTCCGCGCTAAGCATTAGAACCAGTATTTCTTTCCCTTTCCACGCCAACATGAAACCAGTTTGTTACCAGCTGTGGCTATCGTACTTACTAAATGTGTGATCATTTGTCTTTTTCTTAAAGCTGCCTTGCAACGTCAGCTTCAGCCGCTGGCTTGCTATCTTCTTCTTACCATACTTCTCTTCACGCGCAAGACGAAAAACAAAATAAGCGTTTTAAAGTCACCTGATGTGTAACCCGCCTTTATCGCTTACCGAGTGTATGCTCATTTGTCTCTTCCTAAAGCTGCCCTGTAACGTAGCCTCATCGGTCTCAGCGGTGGGCGTGGCCTCAGTTGCCGGTTTCTTGTCTTCTTCTTCTCCTCTTGCGAGTAGCGACGCAAAGTCAAGCCCTGACGCGCTCAGCGTGTCAAAGTTACCAGCTGCCGCTATAGAGCCGTTCTTAAGGATTATAATCTGGAACACAGTTTGAGTTATTAGGGTCATTCTTGATCGCTCGTAATAAATTTTACCATAATAAATGAGCGTAAATATTTTTTGACAACTGAAGTAACACTGACACGACTCCATTGAAATCACGCCGAGTATAGTTGTCAGAACCCATTTATATACAGTTAGTTCAGTACCCTAAAAATATGTAAACAGATTTAGAAATAGAAGTATACAATCCGATAAGATCACATAGGTCACGCTTTAAAACCTGCAAATCCTTACGATTCGTTGTACTAGTATGAGAGTGGCAGAAGTGAGTAATCAGCAAGAATTTACCTGGTCAACGTCTCTAAGAAACTGAAGCTGATGCGTGACAAGTATTCTTGTAGTGTTTCTCAAGTAGCCAACAAGGCAGGACTCGAACAGATGCCGGCCTACGTGCGCGTCCACCGCGGACAGTGGGTCGTCCAGTAAGTAGATGTCAGCACGTTTGTATACTGCACGAGCGAGGGATATACGCGCTCGTTGACCTGCGAACGAATACAGTTTTAGTAAGTTTGATAAATACAGATTTGACGACCTCCGTGGCTTAGCACGCTGGGGTCAAGGAGTTGCTGCTCCGAGATCCGGGGTTCGATTCCTGGTCGGGTCAATATATAAAACAAAATTTTCTATATTGTCTCGGGTCTGAATTTTGTGGTACCACCGTTGTGTCTGATTTCCATAACATAAGTGCATTAGCTACTTACCTCGGGATCAGAGCAATGTATGTGTTTGGTGTCCAATCTATACTAATATTATAAAGCTGAAGAGTTTGTTTGTTTGTTTGTTTGAACGCGCTAATCTCAAAAACTACTGGCCCGATTTGAAAAATTATTTTTACGTTGGATAGTCCATTTATCGAGGAAGGCTTTAGGCTATATAACATAAAGATACGACTCATAAGACCACAGCAGAAATGAAAAATGTTGCGAAAACGGGAGAAAGATATTCCTTTTGAGAGCTTCCGCTGCATACGCTGCGGAAACTGCTTAAGTTACACAAAAATCATGTATGACAGGATTGTTCAGCATCAAGAGTTCTATAATAAAGTCCGCGACAGCATATGTCTATCTTTTATGGTTGATTTACTACAACCTTTTTTATGTTAATAAATTTGTAAAAAAATAATGCATTATTTTTAGAGGTTTATTATACACACAGGTATTTATTCTTATCAAAATAGATACATTCATCATCACGAGCATTTTATTTAAAACCAAGTTGCCCTTTATATCATTTGATTTCAATAAATATCTTAGGAGCTATCACAGTTTTAACATAACTCCGCACCAAAATAATGTTCGCAGCTTAAGTAGAACGTGCGCTTGCGCTAATATATTATAAAGGAAGAGTTTGTTTGTTTGAACGCGCTTATCTCAGGAACTGCTGGACCGATTTGAAAAAATATTTCTGTGTTGGATAGCTTATTTATCAAGACAGGCTTTAGGATATAAAACATGACGCTGCGACGGGAGGGGAGGGAGCAAACTCAAAACGCGCGGACGAAGTCGCGGGGGACCGCTAGTATATAATATAATAAAACAGATATCTACTATTTAAGAGTGTCGTGAGCAGGCATAACGCATCACTTATATTGCCTATATTTGCGGTCGAAATATGCATGCAGGCGATAACGTTTTCCAACCCTTAAACCTTTCTGGAATGAGACAAATTTGGTCTCATTCGTTTTCATACATCCTAGACTAAGCTTGTACGTCTTCTATTTATTAAAATTAAGACTTGATTGGTAAAAAGTTGACGAAATTCGGAAGAGATAATTTAGACACAAAAGTTAATGATTAGGTTCTTATATTTACTTAAATGTATACATTTTTTAAACCAAGACGTTCAAGCATACTTTTTCAAAACATCTCATACGTATAAAAAAGGACAAAATCTAATGACGTTTAAAGCGTAAAAAACGTTATCACTTTTTGTATGTTAAGTCGTTGGAAGATGTTAAGTCGTTGGAAGTATTTTACGACGACGATAGACTAAATATGATTCATTTATATAGTCCGTGCCATTTAAACTTGCAAAAAAGGTCATTGCTACGCCATTAATACTGCACGCCGATACGGGAAAGCGGTGAACCAAAACTCAAGGCACAGCGATAGAAGTCTATGTAAACAAACGTTTATTGGTACGAGGCGACCTTGATCCGAAAAATTGACATGTATTACAAACATTTGGCTACTGCATTACAAATTTACAAGCATTATGCTGAGGGACAGCCGACATATAATGTAACTGGACATGAATAATAAAATAAAAACTAGAATCATCATAATTAACAAATTTTGTGTTTTTCTATATCCTGCGTTATTGTCGCGGGAGCAATTGGTAGGTATTATTCAAAAAAATTTTTTTATCTATAGCTGAATAGTTTGATTGTTTTAACGCGCTTATCTCAGAATCTACTGAATTTGAAAATATTTGGAGCTTATTTATCGAGGAAGGCTTTAGGCTATAAAACATCAAGCTGCGAACTCATAACATACGGACCAAGTTGGAGGGAACCGCTAGTTGTAGAATAAGAATTAATTCAAAAAGCTATACATAGACTCGTGTTAGATGCATGTAGCATACACTGAGATAGGTTTTTTATCTAACCTACATCATTTCACTGTTGGGCAAAGGTCTCCCCCTTTGAAATGGATTGCGTTCATATTTTCGGGTTCATTCTTCTCAGGTTCCATCTTAACATATAATAAGTAAAGAATTGAGAAAACAGCACCAAAATAACATACACAAACGTAACAAATAACAATAAAAGACTCTTCAAAAAAAACAAAGGCTGATAATAATAACAATAATTTGTGAACATTTCCGAAATTTGTCCGAGCGCGAGCGTAATCCAACACGGAATGACGCGGGAGTCGGGACGCTGCGCCGATTGAGCTATTACAAAGTGGCGAACACAGGTACAGCACCCCTGACGGCTCAAACCGCTAACGGCTAAGTGCAATAAGTCATAATTTATCATATTTTGGAGTGAAAGTTTTATAACGATAAATATCTATGAATGGTCAACTAATCTTGATTCTTTAATGAATGAATGTAATTTCAAATTATTGTGTTTAAATTTCTGGTAAAAGAAACGTCAATTAACTGAGTTTTTGAATGAAAAACCAAATAACTGCTTAGAGGCTTTGTAATACGTAAATTAAAAGGAAATTGATTTTATAAACTAAAACTGTGTTTTATTACAAAAATGCAAAACAATTACTTAAATTTTGATTTTTTTGAGTTGTCTCGTTCTCGGACGGGCCGGGGTATTATGAAATCAGCGATAAGTCGGGATTATCGCTATTTTGTACGATGAGCGATACGTGTCGTAAAATTTGGGCATTTTTTAGTACAGGTGGGGTAAATAACCTTTTGTGCAAGTTTAAATGGCACGGACTATAGTGTCCGTCATTTTATTCTTTCTTATCTGGTTTGACATTCCAACTGACTACTTCCTTCTTTGTTATAATAATGTCATTGATTTCAATCATGAAAAAGGTCATCTTTAAATACAATTAAATTAAATTAGTACACGTTAAAAATAATATTAAAAATAATTTGAAAAAAAAAATAGAATAGAATATTGACTGAAGTCGCGTTAAATATATCACAATGGTTTAGGTAAATACGTTATAGTTTAAACGTTTTTTTTTTTATCCCAAAAACATATTACAGCTTTCATACCTCCACTAAGGCTCACGCCTCTCTCGCCGACGACAGTCTTATCTCCATGCGGCAGCAGAGCGAAGTCTCTGTCGAGCGCACAGCGGCGCACAACAGTATTGTACCGCGGCCGGTCCATCGCTTGACCGAATAGTATATTTTGACGAACGCTGCCTGAGAAAAAAAAAGAAAACAGTTTTAGTGAAGTGGATTGAGGTAAGTAGAAGTCTGGAAAACAGTATCAGTGGTAGCAATGACTTCCTCACCATCTGAAAAAAGGTTTTTGGCCAGAACACCGTAGTAGCATACCATGACCGTGCTAAGAATGTGTCAGGCACAATAAAATCTTATCTTATATATAAAATTCTCGTGTCACAATGTTCGTTCCCGTACTCCTCCGAAACGGCTTTACCGATTCTTACCAAATTTTATTTGTGTATTCAGTAGGTCTGAGAATCAGCTACTATCTATTTTTAATACCCCTAAGTGATAAGGGTTGTTCACCCTTATTTATTTATTTTTAATTTTTGGACGAAATTTGTTGTTTTTTATTTTTTTTAAATGTGGCATTAAAAATACATACAACCCTCAATTTTTACTTTTTTATCACCAACCCATATTTTTTTATAGCCATTTTAGTAATTTGATTATTTTTCATCCCGCTCGATAACTGATCAATTATAGTGTTTTTCTTATCTTTTAAAATTACGAGGCTGGGCGAGACGGGGCCGGGGCGGGTCGGTGCTAGGAGCGAAGCAAAGTTCGCTGGGTCCGCTAGACTCATATATAAAATTCTCGTGTCACAATGTTCCTCCGAAACGGCTTTACCAATTCTTACCAAATTTTATATTTGCCTAAGGTACCTACCTTGTGTGACCGCGTGTGGGGTGCTTGAATAATAAACACGTAGTATAAAACTTCAGGTTCTTCTCCAGTTCTCGTCCAATAGATTTATTCCAACAAAGTAGCACAAAGATAGGGCACAAAGTGAGAGAAAGTACAAATAGAGGTCCTGTTCTGGGCATGCAGCTTGCTTTTATACAAATCAAAACCCTGAACAACTGTAGAAAACAGTGCGGATGACATCCGTTTCCATATCTGAACATTTACTATAATATTTATTTGTAGGGATAAACAATCAGCTAATATATTTTAATTAGCAGATTGTTTATCCCTACAAATTAATTCATTAATTATTTAGTTATTTATCGTACTGAATTTAGTAAGCCTTTTAGATTATTATTTTAATCGTTTCAATATTTGAAATAAATCTCACCTCCACCAACCAATCAGAATCTACTTCCTTTTGGCGTCAAAATGAACATTTGATATACGGGTAACATAAAAATCTAATAGGTGTCCCAATAATATTTAAATAATCAATTTACAATTACTAAAATATTGTAATAATAATAAGATAATCTAAAGATAAATCCAAAATATTCTTATATCATAACTGAGTTACATTCAACATGGTGGACAATTCCGGCATTTCCATAACAAACATTATATGTCAAACCTAGATAGGTGTACAAATTATGATGTATTGAACATATGACGAAGAGAATGTGTAATTTAGTGAATACAGTGCGGTTACATAAGTCACACACAGTGAGTATGTGGTTTAGTGCATAAATCTACTATTACAGAACTAAGTAAATATGTGGGGCAGACTAGGATCGGGACTCATCGTGTAACACTTACCAACAAAATATGTAACAAATCGTGGTTATCTCGTTGTGGTACCACCGTTGTTTCCGATTTCCATAACACAAGTGCTTTAGCTACTTAGCTTGGGATCGGAGCAATGTATGTGATGTTGTAAAATATTGATTTATTTATGTATCTCACTACCACCAAATAACATTTACATACGGGTATCGTACGTGCATCATACGGGTTGTATACGTGTTCAGTGGGCAAAGTGTTGCTTTTCGTGCCTGACACGTTCCTATCACGGTCATGGTACGGTCATGGTACGATCATGGTATGGTCCAGTGGATTGCGAAAATACCTTAAAATGCCAGTTTGTTACACGGCAGGGGTTCAGATCATATTTGAGTAATTTTTCAGGCCGTCACAGTATGTATTGAGTCACATGGGTACGAAAACATTGTGACGAATTTGTGACTCAAAGTCAGCATTTCAATATTAATTTAACATTTAAATACATGCCAGAAATATTATTTTACCTGATCAAATGACGTGATGTGTAGGTTTGTTAAATTAATAATAGATACTACGTGCGTACTTTAAGCGCACTTTAAATGAATTTACCTGCGAATAACCATGGTTCCTGGCTAGCATAAGACACTGTTCCCCCTATATGTACGCTGCCGGATTGCAGCGGTAATTCCCTCAGTAAAACGTGCAGTAGAGATGACTTTCCCGCGCCTACCGGCCCGATTACTGCTATTAGTCTATAAAAAAAAGAAATAAAATAAGCTGATGGGCTTATATTTGTAAAGCCATAGAGTAAGTGGATTCTTTTTTGTTTTATAAGCCGAAGCAGTGAAAACAGATTTAAAAATCGTATGACTCTTACAGGCATACTCAGAGACATTCATTAACCTTAAGGAAAGCTTGTGACACTTATGGTATTACGCATAAGGATGATTATAACATGTTATTACCTAAAATGTGTCGCGGTTCACATTTAGAGAATAATTATTGGTACTGTAGAACACTCCAAAAGCTCGACCCTACTTAACGTTAACTTGGCGCTGCTAACTAAATGCTTAAATCGTGATAATCTTGTAAGCTGTCGATATACTTACAGTGAGCGATAGTTGACCGCCACACCTTGTTCGAGTCGGTTGTGACAAGAATTGTTCGAATGACTATGATAAGTTTCTACCCGGTTATCGTAAGAATGGACCTGTCAAACATGTCACATTTATCCCGCTTCCCCGCTTATCCATTTCGTTTTAACACAGTCCATTTTTGCACACTTTCACACCACCCAGAGTCAGTGACAGGTCTATTCCCTCCCGCTTAGCCAATCACCCACCCACGATCGTCCATTTCGTCTCATTACAGTTTTATGCACTCTTTTCTCGCTGCGCAGTGACAGTACCCAATCTTATGATAACGAGGTACACAAAATATTGATAGCAGTACATAAGTCAAACTACATACAAAGCGCGGTCGAGCAACGCACACATAGACACGTTTAGAAGGTACGAGTATTAAAGTTTAATTTGGATAAATTGTATATGTTATTGTTGTGTAAACTTAGTTTCTTGGTTTACAATTTTGTTTCCTCTTTTCTTCTTTCAACAAAACATCAAACTACTACTTTAACTGCGTCTACTACGATAGTTCTTTTGTGTATAAGCTATGATTGACATCCCTAGCGCGATTTGAGAGTATGTGTACCAAAAGTGAAATAATGCACGAGTTTGACTTCTGTTGCTGTCTAATATTTTGTCTGTCTAATATTTTGTGCCGGGTCGTAATATTTCAGCTTATACTCACTTTCCAGGTTTGACAGTCAGCGACATATCAGTCAAAGTGTTCTCCGTATGTGAAACGATCCATTTCGCAGTCGCGTGTTTTAGTCTCACACCTCTCGCGTCTTCTTCGACCCTGGCAGCCAACTCTTGATCGTCTTCCTCACCCAATTCTAGCGGCGCGAGAGTCGATGTACCTGATTTGGCAATATTTTATTTTAAAGGACAATATTTTTTTTGTATGGGAGTTGGGCTTAAAATAAAATTCTAACTAACAAATGATACACCAAATGAAAGAATAAATTCATACAAACAAAAAACACACATTTTTGTTAATTTTTCGATATGGGTTTTGTTTTTATTTTCAATCTAAGTCTTTTGTTACTGGCATGTGCAGCAGAGTTGCAACACTGTCCGCAGTAAGTGCGTTTTGTTTACAGTTATAGAAACATTTTATTTTGTTTATTTTTGAGAAAACGAATACAAAGATACTTAAGTTACATAAAAAATCCAAAAAGAGAAAATGCTCACTTTACAATCAGCTTGATACTTATCCTCAAACAAAGATTTTTACTCTTTATTTTTTTTAAATTCGACGAACAAAACGCTGGTTTGGTTCCATCCACTTCTTCGTAAATATTGACATCTGTCATATGTCAGTGCCAGCAAATCAAATGTCAAAAGCGGTATAAATTAACGTTCTGTTCGACGCATTTTCAAGAAAAATAAAATGATTACAAAAAGAAAACGGGCGTATTAAAAAATCTAAAAATAATGTTAAATGAAAGTATTTAAGTTTATAAGTAATCCACAACTAAATATGACCCTGTTAAATATTCACGTATTTTAGGCCCAAAAAAATGATGTCCTTTATTTAAAAAAAATGATACATAGTTTTTCCGACACGTCTGCCAAACTAATGAGCACTTTGTCTTCAGTTGCTCTCGGAGTACATTTGACTTAAAACTGACTAAAGCTTGAACATTGAACATACAATAGTGCAATAATGTTTCGTAGGTAGCAATAGAGTGCCAGTAATTTTATACCGTTGGGACCATTTGCATAAAAGCCAGGTTTAGCTCATTTCTGGATTAAATAGTCATTCTGTTCCTACAAGTCTCTTAAATGTTGAAACAGTTTTTTTTTAAAAACTAAGCTTAATCTTGACTGACGCAAGTAAGCCTTACGTGCGTACGCGGATCATGATGAAAGTTTGCCCACCCATAAAATGCACGTCGATAAGATAGCTTTTCGTCAACATATTGAAGCGTGTCAATTCTGTATTGTTTTAATCCGTAATATGGAAGCGATGTTTATAAAACGAGCACATTTATTAAGGCAATAAATCATATTTTACATTGTAATAGACTTCTAAAAGAACATCAAACCAAACAATGTAGATTTATGATTATAATATCACTTAATTCTAGTCATGTTTGTTAAGAGCATGTCAAATAATGATAAATACACATCTATTTACTTTTTATAGTTTCTCTAAATAAACGAATAGCCAATGTTCATATACACTACTAACTACCCCTTCATAAATAAATATTACTGCAACAACAAATTGTCGTGGTTTCGAAGTAAGGATTTTTCTTGCTCGTGTTACCAATGCCAGATAACTATTATGACGCGGCGTCTCCCATAATGTTGGTGAACATCACTAAAAAAAAAATGCCCCTTGTAGGATTCCAACACACGACAGCCGGCGTAATTGTTAGGAGCGCTAACCACTACACCAAACGCGTCGTTATTCATAGTGAATATGAAAAAATATTGCTTTAAGTAAAGAATAAACTTAACATCAACAATCCACTTACCATTTCCTTTCGCCTCGTCCAGTTTACTTGACTCAGTCTGCAAAGTTTCAGAAGGTTCTGACTGTTTAGCAACTTCGTTCGGAGACTCTAATTCTTCTTTGATGGGTTCCTCTTCAATGCCCTTTTTCGGTTTTGTGGAGGTCTGTATCTCGGCGAGGCCGGGCACTGGTTTGGTCGTGTCCTCGAAGAGCATGAAGCTTTGGAGACGTTTTATTGAGATGGTCGCTTCGGCGATCTGTGCTATGCCTGTGGAAAAGAATTTTCAAGGTTAATGAACTGTGACTTTACGCGGAATTAAACAAATAGTGGAGATATAGTATAACGAATGAAGAAATTATCCGTGCATGTATCTACACCTATTTTGAATAAAAGGTAAAAATAATAGGAAAACATTTGAGTTACCTATTCTGTCTGTCAGTGAGCAATTTTTCAGCCACTAATATATCACATCATAGCATAATATACTATGATATTGTATAGTACTTAAAGCATTGTTTTCGATTTTTTATTATTAATATTACTGTTACAGAATTGGCTATACCTAATTTGATTGATAAAATTAAACAGTACTAACCTATCTTAAAGAGAAAACTTACTCATGATATGAATCATTAGGAAAAATGTTGATTATTTACAACATGGGAGGAAAAACGGTTATGCTTCGAGTGGCACTTGGTAATGACTAATATTTACCTGAGCATAGATAACAAAAGGCCAGCAAACCACTGACCGATAAAAACGTCCTACTAATCAATAACCTTCACAATCGTTTAACATACTTCGCAAAATAATATGACAGTGAAATAATAACAGAAAAAAAACTTGCGAAGTTGCGATAAGTTGATCACGATTGATGATTAACGACCTCCGTGGTGTAGTGGCTAAGCTCGCTGGTTTCAAGGCGTCGCCGCTCCGAGGTCCCGGGTTTGAATCCCAGTCGGGTCAATATATAAATCATAATTTTCTATATTGTCTTGGGTCTAGGTGTTGTGGTACCACCGTTATGTCTGATTTCCATAACACAAGTGCAATTAGCTACTTACTTTCTAATCAGAGCAATGTATGTAATTGGTGTCCAATATTTATTTATTTATTTATTTATTTATTAAATCGTCATCATTATCATCCAAAGGACGTCCACTGCTGAACAAAGGCCTGCTCCACGGTTTTCTCCAGCGACCGGTTGTGAGCGGTCTGCATCCAGTGTGATCTTGCGATCTTTCCAAGGTCGTATGTCCATATTGGCTGTGGATATTCTGTGCTGCGCCTTTGGTTTGCTCCTATCTAGATTTTTTTGCCCCAGCGGCCATAATTTCTTCGCGCTATGAGGCAGATGACATAGGTATGTCATCTGCCACTTGCGCATTGCAGGGCTATATCCATAAGTTCTTTTAGGTATCTCCTCTTTTCTGGTTCGATCTTGTAAAGAAATACCGAGCGTAGCCCTCGCTATTACTCTTTTGAGCTTTTATGAGGCGAGGCCCATATTTTTATCTCCTAGTATTAGATGAAACCACCAGTTGATAAAACATCAAATCGTTTGCTGTAGCGTTTTGAAATAGGTGCTCATTAGTGAATACCACAGCTCCGAAAAATATGCATATATGTAATGCAATCAGGACAGTTCAAAAAAAAATGTCAATACTATTTAAACATGAAATATAAATAAATAATATTTGTAACTATTAAATGCTGTAACCATCACAAATAAGCGATATTTTGCTTTTTTGCTTTTAATGGTTAGTCAAACACAAAAAAAACGATTTCTCCTAATGACACATACACTAATCAGCACAAATTACATAACAATACACCAACCTTGCGGGAAGAACACGGTCATGGTCTGCCTCAATATGTTGTAGAAACTGGTGATGACGAACACTTGCTTCGCGCTGATCACGTTGTTCACCAGCACATAGGCCAGGATTGAGCAGAACAGGCAGATTCGAGTCGTGAACATTATGAAGGACGTCAGCACACCGCGGATGTACGAGGTGGCGCGAATCTGCTTTATTTCTTGTCTGTGGAGAAAAAAAGTTGATGACAATCTGTTGGGTAATTACTGTAGGCAATAAGATCTGATTAGGTACTGCTTAATCGGTTTAAAAAGCTATTAAGAAGCAAAACAAATTGAGCTACCAAAATACTTCAATTCTCGGTATCAATCAAGACGAAGCGCGTGACAAGTAAAGATGTAAAAAAAACTATGGAATTAGCCAACAAACCAGTTTTTGTTAGGCTAGCTAGAGAGTGTTTAGACAAGTACCGTAAAACTTTAAACAAGGTTAGCTTACGGTTACAAAAGCTTAATTTATTATATTCAGGTCTGGTTACAATCTGTACTATGATTCAGATCGATACAATACGCGCATGTCTACTCACATACACACATGTAAAGGTATAGTTACACCCTAAGCAGTCAGGTACCTAGATTCGAGACCCAATAGACAAACGATTATTGTGCTGATCCATATGGTATCTTTGGGGAATAATGTCCATTCCGTCCAACCATTCTTCTACTGGCTACAATAAACTTAAGATAAAGAAATAAACCTTCATACTTACTTCCTAGCCTTAGCCACGAGGTCGGCAAAAGGCTTTTCCCACGTGTACATCTTGATAACTTGTATTCCGGAGAGGATTTCATTCATGAGCCGCACACGTTCGTCCGTCCTTAGAGCTGTCTTCAATCGTAGAACTGATGTCCGCTTGCCAAGGTATGCTGTTAAAATAAATAAAGTTTTATGGTCAATTATATTGTATAATGTCTAAGCACAGATTAATAGTTGCTATGTAAGCAGAGGACTTTATTTTGTGACTTATTATCCGACTTCAAAAAGGGAGAACTCTTATGACGCTTGGTCCAAAAAGTACGGTAAGGTTTGTTTAAAGACCTAGAAGTCGTCGTCGTCGATCACGTCACAGTCATACAACTTAAGGACTTAAAGAAACTTTTTATTTTCGGAAGTTTGGGAAGCTAAAGGAATACAGTTTTTTGTTTAATTTAAGCAAAAATGGCGTCAAAAGAATGATGATTGTGTAATAATTGACTTTTTTTTTTAGTAAAAACGCGTGAAAGTAAACCGTAACTAAGGTATTTTCTAAGAATTGTACACGAAAAGGTTCGTCCAATTTTAGTGAATATTATAAATGCAATTACATGTGCTTAAAGTATAGGCATTAGTATTTCAGTTGCATTGAATAACATACACTGAATTATGTTCCGTAAGGAAAATAATAGCATCAGACCTACGTCAAAAAGTGACATCATTGCTGTGTATTTGTGGAAAAGGGTAACGCTGTGTCATTTCAATAAATAAGTGTATTTCTGGATATGATAATTCATGTCTATTGTAGTATTAGCATAACATTAACCCTTCCTTCAAATAAAATGCTGACTGTGATAGTTTTATTGTAATTTGGTATTTAGATTGAAAACAATGAATGTTTCAATTTTATAATAATATGTTAGCTATGGTTGACTTAAACGAGCTAGATACGATATGATACGTGAGCTTACAAAAATAAAAACCGGTAATAATGATAAGTTGTAGAAAAAGTAAGTACACATCAGGACACTAACCCTTATGAAACCACGTAACTTTAAATAAACAACACTTGAGATAATTTGAAAAATATATTTTTATTACGGCGTATTTCGTGCACCTTTCTGATAACTTTAATAACCCAAACAAACTTAATAAATAAATAATGTGAGTATGACTACAATATTTTACGTATCAATATTTGTTATGATATTTCAAAAGAGCGCAATTTGTTATGATAAGAATATATTGTGCAATAACAATCTCATATTTTTATTTATTTATTTATGCCAAGTAAACAGTCCAAGTCCATCACAAATCCATCTCCATCCGTCACATTACGAAATTTAAATAAACACACCGCTTGCCCCTTTTAAGTGAGTCATCATAGGATTTCAAATATTGTGAAACATTTCACAACATTACGCATAGGTTGGTGGTAGTCATTGTGTAAAAAACAAGGAACAGAATACATAATGTAAAATCTTGAGATTCGTTTGACTCACATCTACCGAACGAAGTCCATTATTTATATTACGTGTCACTTAACGCTTCATTACTGTTACCAATACATAAACATGTTGTTATCATCATCATCATTGGCCTTTGCATCTGTATAAGATGATTGTTGCCGCGCTAGTGGGTTCCTCCTAGTGATGTACAAGGCTCAAGGCTTCCGAGTCCTTTTGCCGAGAGCTCATAGTCTTTTACAGGGCTCGCCTCGATTGTATGAAGCTCGACGACTCAGAAGTATTTTTTAGAGTTCGAGCCTTTTTCGGAGCTCGCCTCGTTTGTATGAAGCTTGGAGTCTTTCGCAGAGCTCAAGCCTTTTTGAGAGCTCGAGCCTTTTTGAAAGCTCGAGCCTTTTTAAAGGCTCGAGCCTTTTTGAAAGCTCGAGCCTTTATGAAAGCTAGAGCCTTTTTGAAAGCTCAAGCCTTTTTGAAAGTGTTATAAAGCGTTTTCTCTCTTTAAGTATTAAAATGAAAACACAGTTATACAATAAACATAGGAATCAGCTTTATTTACCGGTATAAATTTATTTGACGATAGAAGTACTCCTATGAAGTTTCAACTAAATTGATCGAACGAATCTTGTTGCTCCATACAAAATTTTGCATCCCCGTTTCACCCCCTAAGGGGATGAATTTTGAAAAATCCTTTCTTAGTGGACCCCTTGACTACATCGGGAAGCCACCTGCCAGATTGTGACCCAGCGGTTTGGGCTGAGCATTCATATCTCCGTCAGTCAGTCAGTCAGGACTTTGTATTTTTATGTATACATATATAGATAATGTAGCTTCATATTTATAGATTACTTAGTTACGGAGATATTAAATTCATAAACATAAAATTGACTTTTATTGAAGCCTTGCGTTTATTTTAAGACTTTTTTCACGTCTCTAGTTCTTTTGAAGGTTCGAGCTCTCTCCCAAGGTTTGAGCTCTCTCGAAGGTTTGAGCTCTTTTGAACGTTCGAGCTCTTTTGAAGGTTCGAGCTCTTTTAAAGGCTCGAGCTCTTTTGAAGGCTCGAGCTCTTTTGAAGGCTCGAGCTCTTTTAAAGCCTCGAGGCATGGCTCAGAGAGCTCGCAGCTTGGCTAAGCTCGGGGCACCAAGCCTACTGAGCTCACAGAGCCTTGCCATTCCGCCTCGAGGTTTAAAAAAATAGGACTCGAAGTCTCGAGTCTTGTACATCACTAGTTCCTCTCTGGTAACCGCAGCGCCTTTAAGGCTAAAGTGCTCTGTGGCTGCACAACACTTCTAGCCACACCAATCGCACACATAACGCGCGTCCGCAGGAGGTGGCAAAGCACGGCAGAGACTTTTCTGCTTCAGGTTCTCCAGCCAGTCATCATCGTGCCTCGGAACACCGACTTTGGAATCGTGGCGTCATTCAGGTCTCATTTCGGCGCGTTTTTATAACCATCAGACTAAATACCAAAGCTATTCATATCCCTCGCAAGAGTCTGAATCTTAAATTTGACGTCCAACAGGACTCTTGACATTTGCCAGTTGTTCTAAGGCTTGCGAATATAATATCGGGCCGCATTTAAAAAATCCGCTTTAATTACTCGATGTAAATGAACTATCAAGAGGCAGCGAGCGGCATATTCCGCAGAGGATTTAAGTTGCGCGCGCGCTGCGACCCGCCCTTACACCAACATGCTAAGCACTTTGCGCTGCGCTACGCTTCGGCCTAAAGTTGTAAGAAACTAGATTATTTTAGTCTTCATTTCGAGACTTGTGTGTGATCAAATGAGGATTAAAGTATTTGCAACACTCGTAGCTTACGAAATTTAATAAGTTGAACCAAAAAAGGTCAAGATTATTATTGAATTTTATAATTTGATCATAGGGGTCCATAAAGAAATCAATAATTTATTCAATGCTATTTTATTGCAAAATGGATTCAGAAGACTTAGGATTAGTCATGAGCTCTTTTTAAATTACTCAGTCTTTTAGTTCTTTTGGGCTGGACTCGAGTCTTTTTACAAAATTCTCCAAATTCTAAAGAACTTGCGCTCTCAGTTTTATTAATAAGCCTAAGACTCGAGCCTCTTACGACACTACTTCGGCCCGCTGCGACGACCCAACATAATGTGCGCGAACCTTTATTGTTACAGTTCAAATTACCTTGCAATGGTATGAAGAGCAGCATGAACCCAACTCCGACGACCGCCGCCCAGCTGATCTCGAGCCACATGAGGTAGGTTATGATGACGGTGGCCACGGGTCCAATCCACAGGTAGTGGAGGAAGATGATGGCCGCATCGAAGCGGTTCACGTCATTTGACAGGAGATTCACTACCTGGCCGACTGTCGTCTCGCCGAGAGCTGTTTTTGATAGCCTCAGAGACTGGAACAAAATGATACAAAAAACCGCGTCAATTAGTTCTGCGACACCGTTATGGATTACTGTCTGTAATCCGGAAAATTCTTTCTTAGTACCATTCGGAAGCGAGATACAATAGCGCTACTAAACGGCTATTTATTTTCGCGAGTGTCTTCCATTTCATCAATAGAATAGAGTGATGTTATGTCATATGGCGCATATTTTTTGCGAACACACAAAAGCAGTATCGCATTAGTCTGATTTCCCTATTTTGGTTTCTTACGTGATATTAATCGAGTCATACTTTTTGCATATATGAATACATAAGGATGTATATGGATACGTATGATAATGTTACATTCAATAAGTAGGGCGGGGCGGTAGATCCGTTACTATTACAATCATAAATTGAACACAATACATAAGTAGGTATTCTTTGAACAACAATATGCAAAATGAAATAGCCGCGAAAAAACGATTTCAAAATGACGTTTGTCATTGCAAGCTCCCACGAGGCAACAATACCAACAATGGCACCGTATGTGTGTTGAATAACCACGCCTTATGACATGTAAGTACGATGTCTCAGCCGTTGGACTCTGGTTCAAGGTACTGTTAACTTATGGGACATGATCTTGTTACCAGCATGACATCATTTTAGTCACAGTAAATCGTGCGCATCACTTTTACAGGAAACAATTCAGATGCCTATTGGCGTTTGTAATTAGCATGTGGTTTTATATCACTTTATTATACTTAAAGTATGTATTTAAGCAATGTGTGTATCGAGTTAAAGACAAACCTTGAAAACGAGGAATAATTTATTTCAGACTATTGTTATAGAACAAACAACTTGGAAAAAGTGATCGAGCGTGAATAGTAGTATGAACTTCATTACATTACAAATTGATATTTGTTTTTCTGTTGTCAAGCGGAATATTAAGTAAGGAGCTGTATTTTTCTACCGAGACGTTTATTAATTTCTCGTGTTGTTGTGACTGGAACTGTTGCTGTCTCATTGAAATTGATTGCTCAATTAAGGGTGAAATTGAAATCCGTACCGAAATTTTGGGTACAGACTCCACTGATGAATATGAACAACTTTTACTATGGGGGCAATAGTGAAATCGAGAGAAAAAAACAGCTGTTCCATACAAAAGTTCAATTGGCGCGCGGTCAAATTTTAATGTATGGAACAGCAGTTTGTTTCTCTCGATTTCAGTATTGCCCCCAAAGTAAAGGTTGTTCATATTCATCAGTGGAGTCTTTACACAAAATTTCGGTACTGATAAAAAAACATCTGTATATGTATATGCAAATATTTTTGAGTTTTTATTATTTTCACTCAAAAAACGTATACGCCTAAGATCAGAGGTACACGCCAACTTGTAGGGTTGGAATTCAGGATGGTGTACGTACAACTAACCATTTTCCAACCAAACCTTGTTGAGCAAAAATCAATCAAGGCTCAATATAAATAGAGTATAATTTATCTCACTCACCTTTCTATAAATAAGAGAGCAGCAAGCGACCCTGAACTTCATGCCCATATGCAGAATGGCCATCATGTACGGGTGTACGACGAACACATTCAGCGCTGAGCACAGCACCACCGCGCCGGCGTACATGTACGCATCGTTCATGTCCATATTTTTGTTGTCTGGACTGTAGTACTGGACTAGTTTCCCAAGGAACACCGGTTGCGCTAACCTAATAAAAGAGATACATTTTAGTAGTGAATATCACATTAACATAGTTAAAATAGTGGTAGGAGAGCGACAGGCAACATGCTTTGGTGAGGGCTAATGTCTGTAGTTTCTGGCCAGGGTCGAAAGTCGAATGAAAACCATACAAAATCTCACAAAAATATCATAACACTATGGATCACTTAGGTGGCAGACGGCAGTTAACATGGCAAGGAGCGTGGCGAAATAGGTCAAACAATGTTTAACGATCATTCTTCTTACTTGGTATACCTACCATTGTTGTGAACAGACATCTGAATATTAATGAGGAATAAACAAATAATAAAAACTATCTGTTCTTACTTATTACTTACATGACAATACTTTTGTATTTTAATTTAATATTTATTACTAAATGTATTAACATGCCACAAATAGTATGATATGTTTAAAATATTCATGGTTTTTTAATATAGCGAAAAATATTCAAGAATACTAAGATATGAACGTAAAATACAAAAGGATAATTACTCAATACATATGCGCAATAAAACTGTATAGAGTGCTGATTTATATAATAATTGATATGTTTCTACCATAAAATTATTATCCCTTTGGAATAGAACGACAAAAGCGAGATGTCACTCGCAGCAAACTGTGTGATAAAAAGAGATGGGTAGCAGAACCATTTTTGTCAGATGTCAAACAGTTGACCGCCCTGCAGAAGCTCGCTGAATATTACGTGCATTTGATGTTTTATATTTAAAAGTGAAATTGTGTATATTTTTGGGAAATTATGCGTCTGATACATGGTGACTTGATCGGTGATTGATTGTTATGCATTACAGCGGCATAACCCCAACAAATAATCATTTAACAGGTAGATTAGTCCAAATCGAAGCCTCTTAATATACGACTTATATTTACCAATGCGCTTCAAATTTAAAGTACGCAGTTTGATTATTCTATTCTACAACCGTTGATTTACGTAAAAAATAAAGACAGAATAACACAGGGAATGTATATCGACGAATATTTTGTAAATGAAATAACATTTAGTTTTACACTAGAGCTGCATGTTCAATATTTTGTGTCGACTGTGAATCATACAGTAAACTACTATATTTAACTTAGGAACATTGTTATAAATCACCTGATCGAAAGGTTATCTCATTTAAAGCTACAAATGTTACTTATGTTGGTTACTGACATCTTAAATCGGTTTCGTTTGACAGCTTTTACTTGTCCTTCTATTCCGATAGGAATATTAATTTTATGGTTTCTACGGATACCATTCACTATCGCGTTTGCAAAACCATACACGTCTCTGAAATATCATTCTAATCTAACGACAAACAGTAGTCGCAGTAAATGGCTGTGCTAATTATCTAGTGATTTACCAAGAACACGATTAAGGCGAGTACATGCTCTAATGCAAGTTAATACAGATACAGCCTCAACGTATCAGATTTGTTTGCTAACTTCTTATCTGTGGTATTTAGCGCGACCATCCGCGCGTATATCACTTGGTCGCTTAGCTGGACGAGTCGGTCGTGCATGATCATCTGTTCCGATTGACCGAAGTAGCTCATGAAAAGGCCGAGCATACGGGGCTGTTGGATCCTGGCAATATGAGGAGAAGAGGGATTACGATAGGAGTTGGGGAGTATTATAATACCTACTAGTTCTATCGCTAGTGACTTAGCACTTTATACGAGTAGATGTCATCACGATTTTTGAAAGACGTCAATAGCCTTTGTATCATCGAGAACCTACTGGTTAGATATTATACTAATCAATCTAATTAAATTTCATTAAAGCAGTAACATGCCAATATATAAAGTCATTCACACAATCTTGACATTCCTTGAGAACGAAACGATTCGTTTTTAAATAAGATAAACGCAAACTTTAAAGTTATAAAAATTTAGTTTACAATGTTTTTCAAGCTAAGAGAAACGGACTTTAACATACTTGCTTATTATGGCCAAGAAAAATTCTGGTGAAGATAATTTGTGATGGTATCATTAAAGTGAGTGCGTTGTGGCTTCCATGTCATAGAAGGTCGTCACGACAAGGCTGTTCAAAGTTTATATGTAAACACATTACTGCTACTGTACAATGCGCTTAGTCTATATTAAACGCATGGCAATGCCGAATGACTAATACATACTCCTATGTGTACTAAACAGCACACTGTACACAATCAAGCAGCAAAAACTACAAATTCCGTCGAAATACAACATCGTCAACAGATTACACATCGTTTGTTATCATTAAATAAGATACGCGAAATATATTTATGAATGAATCTATTTATAAACACTATCTTGGTCGTAGTAAATTTAAGATATAATACAAAGCAATAAAGATAAAAGCCACTCGTTCGCGACCTACAAGACGATTATATCACTAGATAGTGTAAACTTACGAGAATTTCCTGAATGTAGCATACCGTTTTAGATAGAAATGAAACCCAAGCACACAAATGGAGGGCCATATCGCCAGTAGCTATTTCCTTTCCATTACTGTTAATAATTTATCCATGTTTTAAGACATTTTTTGGAAAATATTTTTCTTCACTCTTTATTTGACTTAATAAATCAAATTGAGCAAAATAGGTTGTTAATACCAGATATCTTAACTCTGGTTGATACCCGTTTTATGTAAAACGAGCATGTGTGATGTTAGGTGTGACACAGAAATCATAATAAACTAATTATATCAAATGACCAAATTGAATTATTATTCGTATATCCGCGAAATTCCATTTAAATAAAGCAAACAAACATGGTAACAATAACAGGATGTGATCGATCGATTGACGAATTAATGAACGAGTTTATTTCTAAATACACAGTTTTAATTATAAATGCGAAATAGGTCAATATCCCATATGAACACTATGAATATTACTATATTAAAAACACATCTTATCAATCTTATAAATTATCATCTTATTATATTAATTAACGAAACTTGTTTCTCCTTTTAGGTTTCTTTTTTTCAATGAATGGTTTAATTACTATGATTTCTTAAGTATTTACGGACAAAATCAGTCAAAATAAAAGCATATGATTCGCCATGCACTACTTAAAGTTATCTTTCTTTTGTGACCTTATTGGAGCATTCACCTTAGAACTTCAAACCGGCTGATGCTTATCGAGGTGACGGTCACGAAGACGCAATCAGGATGAATGAACTCTGTCCTCTTTCTGTCTTTCGTTTTTAAATATTGCAACACATTAGATAAAAAGACTTAATAACAAATCCGATCACAACAACACAGACTATTTTAACTACTTTTTGGGACAAGTTACGGCTTAACTCCGATCAATCAATCGATCAATTTATTTATTGCATGGATCTTTAAACATTGATCTTTCTATCTGAGGATGATTTATAGACGAAATTTAAAGGTGCAGCATGCTAATTTATAGGCACAAACATATTATTAAGTAAGAACTGAGCTGCGTGAACACTGAATAATATGCATAATAGAATTGACAAATATTAGAAACTTGTATTAGCTAGAAAAAGCCCCTTTACAAGTTAAGAACGGTTGTTCAATAGACGTATTGTCCAACAAATGCCAAGCTTAACAACGAAGGAGTACAAAGAAAACGAGTAAGAAAAATTACTATTTAAAAACATCTGTTTAGAAAACTAAATAGGAAATGCTTAGGCATAGACTCGCTCACGCCCATAATCAGTTTATTGCTACATGGGACTCAACAATCACTCAGACTCAGAATTATAACAAGCTGAAGCAAAATCGTATCACGATTTTGCTTCAGCTTGTTATAATTCGAGTTAACTATCACCACTATCACTACTATCAGTCTTATAGTAAATGGTGAAACGTATCACTAAATAGATTTTAGACACGTCCGAGACAGGCGCCATTCAAGATGTGTGCGATAACGGTGGGCATTAGATAACACGAAACTCAAGGTGTTCTATTTATATGCCACGTTCGAAAATTCCTAAAAGTGTATGATGCTATGAGCCTTATTCTACATTATCTACACTACAGTGACCACTCATTTATTGGCATTGACAAACCATTCTATATTTAGATGGAAGACACGAGTAAGGAAAAGATTAAGACTTTGTATTTACTAATGAAATCCTTTGCCTTATTGGCAAATATAAATACATAGTATATAACATACCTGACAAAAAGAGGTGCATTTTATTTAATATTATATTTACACAGAAATATCGACCGATATATCTTTTTTCAGTGCGATTGGGACTCGCACACTGAGGGTTCCGTACAAACCTGATTTAAAATATATGAGTTAAATAAAAAATACGGTGTTACTTAGAACCAAATTTCAAGATCCTGAGTTCACGGGAAGTACATAGTTTTGATTGCCTGGCGATTGTCGAAAATTTTCGGCAAAAACGACTGTATCTTTTGGTGCTCCAATAGATCTGAATATTTGATATAAATTTCAGCTTGATACCTCCACGCATTCTTGAGAAAAAGGGTCTTGACAGACAGAAGTACGGACAACAAAGTGATCCTATAAAGGTTCATTTTTTCCTTTTGAGGTACGGAACCCTAAAAATGATGTTTCTGCGGAACTTTCAGTGAAACCTTGCACCTATCTACTTTGCAAATGTATGGCTTAAATTCTGACCTGTAGCAAAGGTTCACATAATTTGGACCTCAGGTAGGTATAATATTTTGGGATATACTTTTTCTTCTTATTTTATGACGACCGATCCAAAAGTATTCACCCACAACGTAGGTTTACCAAGTAGCTAGTTATATGCCGGGAAGAAATGAAGTCCCAATTATAATTAATACATCATTCAGATTTTCAGACGTTGTTCAACTTATCAATACAGAATTTCGGTAAAAGCTATTGCGTGAAGTAAAGTCTGTCTTAAAAGAACATACACAGAAATCTGCGAAACTGTCTACATTCCACCTTTAGTTTATCAGACTAATGGACAGTCACACGGTCTATGAAATAACAATTTGCAGGGTGAGCATAGGTCAGATATAATCAAGTAATAATGTTTAATAATATTATCGAATCGGTTACCTTTTAAGTGTTATTATGCATTAACTGTTCAAGTAGGTGCCTACATACACAAAGCTGAGTAAATAAAGAATAAATGTGTTAATGGGGTACGGTTTACCTACACAACGTAGACGTTTTCATGTTATAAAGTAAGGTTAGCCTGTAAAATCTCACTGCTGGGCAAAGGCCTTACCTCAACTATATGAGGTAGTTTGAGCCATACTAAACCACACGGTCTCAGTGCGGGTTTCGCAAGGCAAGCGACGAATCTTGCAGTCAGATGTTATCACGCCACCCATAAAGCCGCAAACTAGGCTCAACGACTAATATCAACAGATATTCATATTAATATTCATTTATTCACACCATAATATAACATTACAGCAGACAATATATAACATATAGGCAAAAGATGGTTATTTAGTTACATTAGGACCTCAACGAGGTATTTGTGAATTAAAGCTATTATTAAATTCAAAAACAACAACACAATTAAATCAATTCTTCATTAAAATAAGTGTATGGCAATTAGTATTTTGTCAAATTGCAAATTAGTATTTTGTTTTATTAGCCGGGACCAACGGCTTGACGTGCCTTCCAAAGCACGAAAATGCTCGTGATATATACGCCATTTATATATGGTCGGAATGGTCACCCATCCAAACACGACAGCACCGTAGGTTGCTTGGTTTCGGTATCACTACCAAAGCGATGCTATCACTGCGCTACGAGAACCAAAAAATAACTATTTTGAATTCCATTTTATCACAACGCCTAAAGGGAGATAGGCTGAATTAGCACAAAATAAGAGTCCTCAATAATATTTTCTTTTTATGAATTTAACCTAAAAGTGGATTTAAATCAATAGTATGTTCTTTCAATGAAACGAACGTCTATCAGCGTATTATTTATCGGTCGCATAAATCAAGAACATAATTATGTGGTTACTATCCGCAGCCATATATCATGGAGCTCGTCAGCCGGCAATCGCAGTCAATTGAGCAATAAAAGGCTGTTGTAGTCCGAGTACTTAGCGTCTAATCAACTGTTTGAAAACAGCGCAAGCGCACTTTGATACTATGATATACCTACGGGATACCATTGAGGACAAATCGCAAATTTTGTATGAGTCATTTTATTAGCAACTGTTTTCTTAGGAGGGAGCATTGAATGCATTGCAACTAATTGGATAGTATTAGTAAGCTGTTTTAAAGTTTTAACCGCCTTAAAAATTGAAGTTATAAATTAGACTTGTATGTTATTTCGTCAGAATTTGATAAAATTTTAGTATGTTGATCTATTATGGATTCTTAAAACGTGCGCAAAATTATGTAAGTTTATGTTTATATGCATGCATATATTTTTTTATATTTATATGTTTGTCTCAGGATATCTTAAAAACGAAATGTTTTTAATTCAATCAGGTATAGTTCAACTTAGGGAACAGTGTAAGTTTCATCAAAATCAGTCCAGTAGTTTTTGAGTTATGAGTAAGTATTAACTAAAAATCATGAAATATTTTTTTAAGGCGGTTAATTTTTTCGAGAACAATCAAAACGGTTTGGTTTATTCAACAGACTAGATTCTATCTAATAGGTAGATACTGTGTCGCTTTATAACTTGATCGTACGTAAGATGACGATTAGACTGCGGATGTGTCACGTCGGACTAAGAGGTAAATGCCAGTAAAGTGACATAAATATAGTGAAGATACGCGACTAACTTGTTTGTAATAATCTAAATCTGGCGTCCGGAGGAAATGTGAGCTTTATACATAGTTTCCGGCTTCATTACATAGACTCCATGACCAGTATTTGCGGTAGGAAAATAAGTGAATGTAATGCCACCACATAGTTAGGTGTAATTTAGCAACGGAAGTAAGTAAAACATTTTTAATTGAGACAATTTATCCGCATAGATGTCCTGGCTATGGCTACCTATGACATGAGATATGTCGGCATCACTTACAGACAATAAAACTGAAGATATTGGCCAAATTTTTTGTGAAAGCAAAATATGTATGCTCCTTTCAGATAATTAGTATTTTATTACAAATTATGCGTAGAAAGTAAAACTGATTTGATTATCATGGAGAACCTATCCAGAAGTCTGATGATATGCGCACCGGATCTAATGTTTGCAAAGAACATTTTTTAATATTGGTTCTGGTTTAGCAAAAAATTCTTGCTTGCAAATTGGATGATCAACAACTTCTTACCTTATTTTCAATAGCGGTGTTATAGCTTAAATAAATGTGTTATAGCTTAAATAAATATTTTATAGCCTTCCTCGATAAATAAGCTATCTAACACAAAAATATTTTTCAAATCGGTGCAGTAGTCCTTGAGATTAGCGCGTTTAAACAAACACACAAACTCTTCAGCTTTACAACATTAGTTTCGATATAGTTTTGTTATAATAACAATTGAATGCCCTTTATAACTGTGTTTTTTATACCAGATTCAACATCTCTGTAGTTCAATGAACAAACTATCGTAAATACCATTTTGGATGTTTACTATGTTTCGCCAGACTATTTGGCGACACTCATATTTAGGCCAGAAATGCCAAAAATATACTTTAGTGGGATTGAAACAGAACAGTCAGACCTTGTGAAAAATATGGCCGTAATATCGATTACTCTGTCTGAAAATACAGGTGTCGTAAATCTAAAATACGTACGTTATCATACTTAAAGGGGGTCTGTAGCTAAAAGTTTTTTTTTTTTTAATTTGGTGAGATAGGAGGATTTTCAAATATTACCGGGTAAATAATAGCTGGGGGTGCCCTTGCCGCTCGCTCTCGCCACCTTCTACCTACTCCCAGAAAGTCGCTGAGAGGACCTGTCTACATAGAGGGTTCAGACTGACCTGCGGGCCTAAGATGCGCGCCTATTTATCATTTATCGCGCAATCGATAAATCAAACGTATTTTTTTCATATTTTAAAAGGTTTTCAGAAATTTTGTTGTATTCATTTGTATTTTATAGCATTAAGAATTGATGTACAAGTAGAATATGTGTAGCAGAACAGAGAAAATATTTTATCCACTCATAAACGGTATCGAGGCGTGCATGTTAGGCTTACTGATCCCGCACTTCATGAACAGCAGCACCACTCCGTACAACATGCACCGCGCGGCGTACGCCCTGAGGATCACTCGCAACAGGCTAGGCGTCCGCTAGCAACTCGCTCTCACCGTCTCCTCCTCTCCAAGTCGACGAAAGGACCTGCCTACATAAAGGGTTCAGACTGACCTGATGCCGCACTCCATGAAAAACAGCACGACTCCGTACAGCATGCACCGCGCGGCGTACGCCCTGAGGATCACTCGCAACAGGCTGGGCGTCCGCTTGCCACTCGCTCTCGCCACCTCCTCCTCCCAAAGGCGAGCGAACTTGTCACCGAGAGGACCTGTTTGAATAGGAGAGATATATTTTAAACTTCTGACTTAAAATGACCCGCAAAGAAGAGTGACTACTTTACGAAGCATCATCCAGCCTTTTGAACGACTAAAATCTAAAAAGATTAGATGATTGTCAAACTCTTTAGTCTGAAGAACTACTGCCTCAATAACTATTACTTTGAAGACGCGTTTGGTGTAACAATAATAAATCTTCGCGAGACAGGAGTGTATGTGTTAGAAATTTATTTATTACGAGCGTCTTTTTGACAGCTGGAGGTCAGTAGCATGGTTTAATTTTTAGCAGTTAGTAAAAACAGATAGAACGATTACTTATTCAGCATTTAAGATTTAAACTCTCTATCTCTCTATAGCATAATTTGAAGAGATTCTATCTATGAATTATGTAAATTCGTATAAACAAAACGTATTTCTGCTATGCATTAGTAACCATGACAACAACACGGTTAAATCAATACACAATTAGGTTTACTACGAAGATACTTGTCAGGCAAGCAAGTCATTTAAGAGCAGGAAGCGGCCATGTCTGCGGATTGCCTTCAGTCACACGAAGGCATAAGCATTCGTAATTACTGGCATTACTGTAAGACCGGCCGTCTTTTCTGGGCCTTGACGTCATGGAAATGATGCCAAATTCGGCCATCCCCTGAGAATGCTCATCAACAGCTAAAGAATCCGAAGGAATGCTCGGTTTCCGATACTCTTCACATCTCGTGATAGTATCGAAATTTAAGACGCGCGTATGCTTGCTCGTTGCAGGAGGAAATCACTGCTTAAAAATTTACTTAACTCACATAACCTTGTGGAAGTCACGAGACAGATGACCGAGTTTAAGTGTTGAAAAAGGTTGAAAACAGTAAAAAAGAACATTCTACTGTTGCTCCAGCGTTTGCGTTGAACTTAGTATTTTTTTTTAATACGAAGGTAGGTAGGTGGATCTTCTAATCTTTAATTTAAAATCTATCAACATTTTTCAACAACTTTTGAGTATTCAACACCAAATCATGTACATGCAGATCTGAATACTGCATCATCATTTTGTTGTTCTATTTTAAAATTTACATAAGTAAAACTGATTTTATCTTCAAAATTATCATTTTCTGCATTTATTTTTAAATTTGTTTTGGAGATCTTAAATGGATGTAGAGCAAGAAACAGCGTCCAAATGCGTAAATCAGATTACTATTCGACAATTTTGTGTCCCTTCGATCACAAAACGGACTTTGAGCAGCGCAATCGCAACACGCGACACTCGATATGACCACATTGTATGGAAATGAGCATCATATCTCTCGATTTTTGTACAACACAGTTCCATAGCATAGCTATGCATATAAGACAACTGGCGAAGTAACGATTCACGAAAGTATAGACCTTTGCTAATTTAAACCTGTTTATTATAAGCTGAATTATTCAGCCAATGCTATTGATAAACTGCATTGGAATGGGTGTTTGTAACAAATCCAGACATTTGTGTTAACAGATGTGCAGTATTGCGATTGAAACATGTAAGTACTGTTCGGTCACTATCCCATATTCTTGCACAATGGTTCAAGATGAGTAGATTTAAATATAAAAAAAATAGGTATGACTTCATAGAATATAAGTATAAGCTGTTACAAAGTTTGATTTAATGTCTTTGGTCAACATCAGTGTTCAAATTTTTGAAACAAAAATAAAGAGGTGTGTAATTTGTGTTTTTCTAACTATTACTGATTGACTGAACATAGAATTACAGCCTAAGTAAGGATAGATAGGATGGATATAGCAAGTTCTGAATCTGCATGATTATTTACCTGAGGCATGTTCTTCCAGAGGTTCATACAATTCATCTTCTTCCATCTCTTTTTTCAATCCTCTCCAAAACATTGGAAGGGTCCATCTGTAACAAAAAAAAAACATATTATGCTCATTAAATTTTAACACAAAATGTATGGAAATAATGTCAGACTTTGTGAGTTTTCTTATTAATTTTCTCTGAGAGGCTAAACTATAACTCATAGCCAATGCAGCATTTGCAACATGTAGCATTTGTGCGATAGCTCCAATTTTTTTTGGAGGGTAGTTAAAAAATAGGAATGAGCTAAAAAAATTACTTAAGGAACTGAATACACACCCAAATGTTAAGGCTGAAAGTGGATTGGCTTTGGCCCTAGGATGAGGTGGGCGGCCTTTCTTCTTCAAAGATTCCATATTTTATAAATCTGTAACAAAAATATAATTATGAATGTAAGGTCTAATGAAACAGTACTTAAGAAGCACAACTTTCTACAAAAACTACTGCGGCACATAAGATTATTCCACACACAGGACAGCACCAGTACATCCTACTTACAACATACCTAGAAGTTACGACCTACAGTAATTGTTTATTTGTGGAATACTTACTAGAACAGCCTTTGAAGGACGGAAGTAAAAGCGCCACAAGTCAGCACAAACGTTTTAAACTAATAAGTACATTATTACTCTTGATTAATCAAGCTCATAAATTGCCATAAAACTGTTTCGTTTCTGCACAAGTTGTTACCTAATATTACCCACAAAATATTCGTAATTTACAGTAATTTACAAGGCGATACACATTCACTTGACTGGCGCACTAAGTTTTTAGTAGGTAACAAAATTATAAAACTCAAGGAACAAGCACAGCGGAATTTGTTACGACCAAAATAACGAATTAATTCAAGCACGTGTATGGCAAAGCCATTTCAGACCGTTCGAAAATACTGAAGGAAGAAGCGAGCGAGTGAGCAAACCGGCCACCACGAGCTCCGCTACAAGCAAGATAATTGAACGAAGGAGGCCAAGAGAAAAATCGCGTTCGCGGCCGAACCTCAAAAAAATTATCAATTAATTTTGACATTGTCAACTGTCAACTGGACTGTTTTTTTTTTCATACAAGTTTTACGTCTTCAGCTCTATGCCACACAGACTATTCTTTAGTGATTGTTCATTTTTTAACACTTATTTACTAACTAACACTAAACTAGCCTATCTTAACCTAACTCATTGAAATGCGAGGTGGTTCGCATTTCAATGCTCAACAAGGAAGCTTAGCGCAGGAACAGCGAGCCGGGCAAGACGGCGCGATCAGATAGATGCCTTACTCTGGACTCAAAACCCGATCCAATAATATACTCATCCCTGTCACTCATACTAGGCCGTGTGACAGGGATGGCTATATTCATTGGATCGGGAAACTAAGTCCAGAGTAAGGGCGCAGATCGCTTCACTTAAAAGCCCACTTTAATTGCATTGTTTTCTTCAAAAACGCAAATTATCATGACAATTCCACCACACAAACAATAATTGACCCGAAAAAAACAATTAATACTAAAACGAAGAAATAAGGTCCGTCCTTCCCTTTTCGTTACCCGCGCAAAATCTCAACAAGACTGACAAGAACAGGCCCCTTACTCTGGACACAAAACCCGATCCAATGAATATAGCCATCCCTGTCACACGCGTACACGGTCTGGTATGAGTAACAGGGATGGGGTTTGTGTCTAGAGTAAGGCCTCAGCTGACAAACACATTTTTATATAATAGTACTTCTTTGGTATTGCAATCCTTTAAAATACGCGAAAATACAATATTCTAGTTATTTCTTCTTCTTATTTTTTTTCTTCTCTTTTTTGGATTTTATCTATTTGTCTTTTATTTCAATAAATGTAGTCTCCACATATTGGTATGGTTTGCTGGATGGTTGATATGGATAGCTACTTACTTTGGTATCATAGAAATGTATGTGATTGGTGTCCAATACTTATTTATTATTATTATTAAGTGCGCTGTGAATTGACCATGTCTAAATCTCAGTCGACACATGGTGGTTATGAATTTTCTGGCTGGTTATTTTAATTTGAAATACCATGGTTTGTTTGGGATGGTTTTCTGTATCTCGCTATACCATTTCCCCTTTAACTGCTTGCTGGCTTCCCAGGCTATGTGCCAGAACATAAACATTCGGAGCTTTATTAGCGGGTAAAAGTCGGTCAGTGGTACGGGATGTGATGGGTACATAATATAACGATTTCTGGAGTCAGTATTTTCATTAGCTTGTCCACAAATTCATTACCGGTGATTCCACTGTGAGAGAGAACTCATATGAATTCTATACATAAATTTGGATTTTCATATATAATAGCCTTAACTTTCGTTATATAGACGTTATTTTTATATTAAATTTTAGGATTTTCTAGGCAATAGGCAGTTATAGGCATACGCCCGGATGGCGTAAGACATGGGCACAGAAAATATAATAGTACTACTAGTAGTATTATATTATCTGGGATCGTATCTACCTATATTAATGTTTTTTAACCGACTTCAAAAAATAGAAGGCTATCAAATTGGAGACTAATTTTATTGGTATACCTAAATATTAAGGGTGATTTATAAAGCAAAAGCAAAAAAATAAACTATAGCTCTTGGACTATTAGATTTAGAACTAAGTAAAATCCTAGAACAAAATTATCTAAGTATCATTTGGTAGGTGCTTATACATATATATTATGCTTAATTTAAAGTAAATTTATTGGCCATTGAACAAGAAATGTTGAATAGGTACCTACAAAATTTGTTTTAATGAAAACCTAAATTAATGACTTAATTAAGGAAACCACACTTACATTCATATTGTTACGGATGGTTAAAAAACAAACAGGGTTTGCAGAGATAAAAAAATAATATGAAATGATATGACAACACTGAAGAAAAGGCCGTATGGATTCTCCAAAGCCGTAAAACACATACAAAAAAAAAACACCAAATGTCATTTTCAGCTGGTGTATAATATCTTTGGGTGTTTATCTGTACCCACCAATAGAATTTATATTTCAATAATATTACACATTTTTTTGAATTTATTCAATATAATGTATCAATAATTGATAATAATATTTATGCCTCAAAAGGGGGCTTTCGGGGCTATACAAATATACATTAACACTGTCCTATTGTGTTGTGTTAATTTTGTAATCAAAATTTAAGTTGAAAGAAAATGCTTATTACTACGACCATTGTTATAGTAAGCAATGTTTGTTAATATTATAAGAAGGTATAAAACAATGATCCTAGTCAGTATTTTTTTCTTTTACATTGGATGTGGCATTACATTGAGCTTTCTACGACTGGAGTGTGCGGATGCTGTAGCCACAACAGAAATCAGAGAATTACATCCTTCAGAGGTAGAATATGCAGTACTCGTTTTGAGTAGCCCTGATAATGAACATAAAAGAGACGCAATACGCACAACATGGGCTAAATTAGCAGAGAATATATTTATAGAGAATGGAGAGAAACTTTTTAAGTGGAATCATTCCTGGGTTGGAGAAAGGGTCAGGCGCAAATTCATTAAATTATACTTTGCTATTGGCACACATGGCTTAAACGATGTGAAATTAAATAGATTAAAAAATGAACTACATCAAAGCAATGATCTCCTTTTTTTGGACATTGAGGATAGATATGAAAACTTATCTTCTAAGTTAATTTGCGCAATGAAGTGGTTGAATACTAATTTAAAGAAATTGAAATATGTAGTAAAATGTGATGATGATTCGTTTGTGAGGATAGATTTAATTGTAAAAGATCTAGAAGCATATGCACCTGCAATGGATGGACGTGAATTAAGTCAGTTCGTTACTTTTAAGGTACTTTTAATAAAGAAGTTTTTTTTAATAACTAAAGAAATCATTTACAAAATTGATAAACTTGCCACTTTAATGTGATGTACTGATGTACAATTTTCAGAGAAAATTACCTTTATACAAAGGGTTATATTGGGGATATTTTGATGGCAGAGCAACAGCTCGTCTTTCTGGAAAGTGGCAGGAAAGAGACTGGTTTCTATGCAATATGTACTTGCCATATGCACTTGGTGGAGGCTATGTCATATCCAGTAGCATCGTTAAATACATAGCTAGAAATGCTGACTTCCTCAGGTATACTCACAATAGATTTACAGAATATCAGTATTTTTTTTAAAGTAAATGAATTAGGCCAGGTTATTTATGTTAATCTTTAACAAGTAGGAATGTTAAAGATAGCGTTGAGTCACACCTTGCAGTACTTTAATGACTTTGAATTATTTTTGTTGATTAAAATTACCTAGACTCAATTACCTACTGCATAATCCTCTGTTATGATAGTATTTTATATATATACTTTCCTCATTATTAATTAACTAGCGGTCCCCCGCGACTTCGTCCGCTCGTTTTGAGTTTGCTCCCTCCCCTCCCGTCGCAGCGTGATGTTTTATATCCTAAAGCCTTTCTCAATGAATAAGCTATCTAACACAGAAATATTTTTTCAAATCGGTTCAGCAGTTCCTGAGATAAGCGCGTTCAAACCAACAAACTCTTCAGCTTTATAATATAATTAGCGCAAGCGCACGTTGTACTTAAGCTGCGAACATTATTTTGGTGCGAAGTTATGTTAAAACTGTGATAGCTCCTAAGATATTTATTAGAATCAAATGATGTAAAAGGCAACTTTGTTCTAAATGAAATGCTTGTGATGATGAATGTATTTATTTTGATAAGAATAAATACCTGTGTGTATAATACACCTCTAAAAATGATGCATAAATTTTTTACAAATTTATTAACATAAAAAAGTTTGTAATAAGTCAACCATAAAAGATAGACTTATGCTGTTGCGGACTTTATTATAGAACTTTTAATGCTGAACAATTTCGTCATACATGATTTTTGTGTAACTTTAGCGGTTTCCGCAGCGTACGCAGCGGAAGCTCTCAAAAGGAATATCTTTCTCCCGTTTTCGCAACATTTTTCATTACTGCTGTGGTCTTGTGAGTCGTATCTTTATGTTATATAGCTTAAAGCCTTCCTCGATAAATGTACTATCTAACATAAAAATAATTTTTCAAATCGGGCCAGTAGTTTCTGAGTTTAGCGCGTTCAAACAAACAAACAAACAAACAAACAAACTCTTCAGCTTTATAATATTAGTATAGATAAACATTTAATAACATGAGAATAGTTATACCATGTTTTGTCACTTTCTGACAAACTTGCATAACTAAAATATCTGAATGAGACAAAACATGGTGAAACCATTCTTATGATATTCAATGTTTATTTGTTATCTGATTGTAGCCTGTACAACTCTGAGGATGTCTCAATGGGAGTTTGGACAGCTGCACTCGCTGAGATCAACAGAGTGCACGACACCAGGTTTGATACTGAGTGGAAGTCTCGTGGCTGCACCAAGCAAATGCTGGTCAGACACAAACAGACCCCCAGTGATATGTTTCGCATGTACACAACATTAGTACATACTCAAGGAGAGATGCTTTGTAAGTCTGAGTCTATAGATAGAACACCTTACCTTTACAAATGGGATGTATTACCAAGCATGTGCTGTAAATAGCACTCTCTAGTCACTCTTTGTTAGTTAATACATAATTAAACTTTATGAAGTATGCAACTTTCATGAACAATCTAAAATCATCAATCAATTGTGTAAACATAACGCGTAATGATGTAGGTAATGCATAAGAGACCAGAAATTTTGCACGGTCAGACTGACAGCATGGCAGCTCAATTGGAAGAGCATTTGGCCCGGTTAGCCAGGAAGATGCTGGTTCGAGACCCGCCCGTGCGAAAATTTTTGGTTTCTTATTTCATCTTTATGAATCTAAAATCAATTAGTCACATACCAATGATAGTGTATTTCATAAATTAAAAAAACAATGTCAAAAAATTGTGGAAACAAAAATTATATACTTATATGAACAATAATAATTATAGTAGCTATGATTCACTTATTTATATTACTGAACAGACTCCTAATATCACATTTATACAGCAATACCAATTTTATACTAATTGTTTGGTTTTACTTTTACATCCATGTAAGTCTGGTTGTTGTAAAATGTAGTCCTTGATAATTCTTCTTTAAAGTAGTCAATAGTTCTTTGTAGTCCATCTTGTAGTGAAACCTGGAATGTTAGTAAATTATTTTAAGCATGTAATGTTCTGTTACGTTGTACAGTAGGCTTGTGTAGTACATGTACGATGTACTATTAGGAACTAGTTCATGCATGTGAACGAGTACGAACTATTCACTTCTAGTCGTTCAAATCGGTCTTTAGTACATTTCATTAAGCAAATCTTGTATGTCTATAGTTCAGTTTAGCTTGCAAGAGCCGACTAAGAGCGAATAATTCCAAGTGTCAGAGTGAGTTGGACGATTACAAATGCGCGTGCGTGAACGTGATGGAAGACGTACTAGATTGCGCGAGAGCGAGACAGACGCGTGTGCATGAGTGTGACGGAAAATGAACTAGTAAAGAATGAGACGGACGCGTGTGCCAGAGCGTGATAGAAGATGTACTAAATTGAACGACATTGACGTACGACCATATTCGCTGTGTATGACAGACGACTAATGTCAGAGTAATCGGTGAAACATTGAACTAATAGTATTAAAGACCGAACTAGTTCCTTTGAGCAATTGTACTAGTTCGGAGCGCTCCATTCAGTGTCCGATTAAGCGCAAGACTATTGTACAGTAACATTATTTATATTGTACACTTTTTGTTAATAAAGTGTTTTTATATAAATATTAAATGGTTTTCATTCTTTACTTTCATATAGGTGCATAGATAATTGCATTTATTTATTTAGTTTTTTTATGTATGGTGTCCCAAAAATGTCTCGCCAGACTGCCGAGATCCGTAAGTCAAGTTTTTTTTTCCTAATAAAAATATTAAAATAGTATACATATATATATATACTATCTCGAAAACTGAGATTTAAAGTTTCATATAACTCTCCAGTGTAGGTCTGAGGGTGCCATTATTGGGACAACCTTGACATCCAGCCAATCACAAGCAATACAGGATGTATCAGTCATGTAAAAGAATACCGAGAAAAAGCGGTACATATTAAGCAATAGGAACGGAAACACACCTTAGGTGTCCAATGTAGATTGGCCTCCGCTACGGCAATGTCAGGGCGCCGCCTCTGCGGGTCGTCCTCCACCGCCGCACCCGTCGCCACCGTGCTACGACACCCGGGGACTAGATTCTTTATTATCATTGCAAACTCTGAAATCACACAATGTTGCTAATTAGCACAATTGAAATTGGGATACATATTAATTTAGTAAGACAAGGTATGTATGTGTTAAAACTTAAAATAACACTAAATTAATGCAGCCTCTGGGCTATGTATGGGTCGACGTTTTTCTCGTCGACGAAACTCGACCGTTGAATTTCGTCTATCGACTAGTCGATCAACTAGTTGAATTCGACGACTAGTTATCTTTTCGATCGTATGAACATATGACCTATCCAGACGAGCTATACGACCGATCGACACGTTTACATTTAACGCGAGTCTAATCAACTGTTCTCAGTAGCGCGTTTATTGTAATAATAACGTCCATATCGCGTCAGACTTAAAGTTCATTTTAGATTGTTTCGACGTATTCAACTACAGCAAACGACGAAGTGACGCAGCGATGCTTGTTTGTAATTATAACTTTCCTACTTACAGCCAGTGGTTTGGTTAAAGTTCACTTTATTTTTTACTACGTGTTGTATTATTTAATCGGCTGCGTTAAAAAACGTCGACATCGAGTTGCGCGTTGATATGAACCTGTAGACTACTTGTTTATCAGTCTATGAATTCGACTAGACAGAAAACGATAGACCGTCTAAGAGTTGATGTCACTTCGACGGTTGATTTAACTAGTCCGTCTATTGAACGTTCATGTCTACTCTGGGCTAGATATATTTAAAAGGGTCTTTTCTCTCTCACAGCGCTCTCAGTGTCTAGTATAATACCGCTTTCAGGGTGCTGTTGCGGCTGCCTCGCCTGCTTCAACGCAACAATACGTAAACGGTGCGAGTCCCTGGTGCGAAGGTGCGGGGGAGCGGTAACAGCATCCTGAATATGATTGCTGATAGACCCGACTGTATTTATGTGAGCCGTTCTTGTGCCATTTCGGGGGGAGTGGTGCATAACTGGCCGTTAAAAACTGATATTTTCATTCTATTTTTTTAGTTCTGTATGATCCATCTCAACTGTATTCAGGTACTCAGATAGTTTATAAGATTCACTAACAAAAATGATTCACTGTTACTTATGAGGAATAAATCATTCATTCATTCATTTATTAAAATCTTAAAGTTGCTTCACCATTTTTAATATCTATACTTAACATATTTTATACAACTTTAGAGGCCATAGGTTCATTGACCAAAATATTGAAATATGGTACCTTCAATTGTATGCTCCACTGGATTTCCAATATTGACAGGGAGAGTATAACTTGACTCCATCAGAGATAACAGGCCGTCCACCAGATCGGACACATAACAGAAAGAGCGCGTTTGTTTTCCGTTACCGTAAACCTGAAATTGAAAATATATTATTTTATTTCTAAACTCCGTTTTTCTTGGATAGTCCAAAAATCTTTTCATAACTTTTAAGATAATATTAGTGAATAAAATTAATAAACTATTTGATTTTTAAAAAAAACTCAGTATATAACTATGAATTACCCATTTAAGTTGAGAGTTTGTGTTTATTTCATTTTAAAATTGTTTATTTCGTAAAAAAGGAATGTCACGATAATAGACACAATTTAAGACTTGCTAAGAAAAACGGACTGACTGTAGCTGATCTTGATTATCCTATCCGCGCTGCGTCAGTCGGTTTATTTTATTAAAACGATAATCGTTTTGAGTTTTGACGGATAAATCCATGGAATGGAAGAGACTCAAATTCCTTTCCTAATTATGCAATTTATATGCCAGTTGAACCTGTATATTTTCAGCTCCCTGGCTTCATGTAAAATGAAAATAAAAACACTTACCGTAATGGTTAAATTTTGTAATGCTTGCATGATAAAATTGGAGACCACCCGTCCGTCTGAAGCATGCATCCGAGGGCCATAAGTGTTAAAGATTCTTGCTACTCTAACAGACACTTTCTCTTGCTTGGCATATGAGTAGGCTAATGTCTCTGCTACTCTTTTGCCTTCGTCGTAGCAAGCTCGTGGGCCTGTAATAAGAAATATGTTATCCTTGTAATTTGCGTATAACGTAGTGTTTGAAGAAAAGCATTCATAGCTTTAGTATTGCTATACTTTACTTTTTCTATCCATTATGGCAGAACTATTTTTTATCTCACGAAAGCATTGGTGTACTATGTCCCTATACTCTTTAGATGGACTTGCGCATGTCAGGATTAACCATAAAATTATTCTCTCTTTTGGAAAATAACGACAAGAGCGAGAAAACTGTGTGATGGAAAGAGATGCGACATGCGATGTAGCAGAACTATTTTGGCGGCAAACAGTTAAGCGCCCCATGAAGGTTCGCTGAAAGTTAATTTGTTTAGGTACTGACCTATAGGATTCACATGCCCCCAATAGGTCTCTGGTTGTGGGTGTACCATAGGATCTCCATACACTTCAGATGTACTGGCTATTAGAATCTTAGCACCAACACGTCTTGCCAACCCTGAAAATAACAAATGTGGTAAAATGGTTATGGTATTTATAATAGTCTCTTAACAGGATTTATTCCTTATGTTCACATGAGATTGTTAACCTTAGATCGATGTCAATAGAGTTTAAAATTTATAGTTACCAAGAACAATACCCTATTTGTAAACTTTGCCTTTTTATCATGCTTGCTGAGCAAAGTAATAATTTCTTATCTGGAATGTGCCCAATTAATATTTGTTTTACAAACCTAGCATGTTGATAGTGCCCAATGTGTTAGTTTTTATAGTTTTTACTGGATTCTGCATGTAATGCGGTGGGCTTGCAGGACTTGCCAAGTGATATATCTCATCAGCCTGAAATTTAATTCCATAGTTAGTATTAAAAATTTCGCAAATACTTAGTAAGACCAACCAGAAACTTCACAGGAAGTTACAATTCCTTACCTCAACATATAAGGGGTTGACAATATCATGATGTATTATCTCAAAATTACGGTGGCCGAACCAGTGTTCAACATTCCGCTTACGACCAGTGAAGAAATTGTCCACAACAATCACTTCGTGGCCTTGTGTCATAAGAACATCCACGAGGTGTGAGCCCACAAAGCCTGCTCCTCCTGTAACCTAATATTTGTAAAAAGTCATTCATTGCTTTAATAATTAAATGAATAGATTTACAATAAAACCCCATTAGATTGATTCAGTCGGGACCCAGCTAAAAACCCTTTATATGCAGGGACCTTTGGAACAGGTGTAATAAATTATTTACATGCCAGAATCAACATTTATATGTAGTTATGAACTATTATAAGAACTACATTCATATAATGAATTTAAGAATATGAATATGTTGCATCAAAGAAAAATATTTTCTTCCTTTCCAATTTTCAAAATTTAACAGGTTCCAAATTAACAAAGGTATCTACACAATATCAGTACAAATATATACGCAACTAATAAAAAAAATGGCAATTGGTGGTTTATTTTCATCCGAAATGGGTGTACTAAGCTGCGAGACAAATTGTATTAAGGAGGGAACAAATGGTTGAAAACAACTCCAGGGGCTGATGTTAATCTGTACTCATATTATAAAGCTGAATGGTTTGTTTTTTTGAATGCAAAAATCTCAGAAACTACTGGACCTTTGAAAAATGTTATTTATCAATGATGGCTTTAACAATTCATGCTGTGACAGGAGGGGAGGGAGAAAACACAAAATGCACAGATGCAGTCATGGGGGACCACTAGTTAGTGTTATATGCCAGAAATTGTATTAGGCAGAGACACAATATCGGGGTTCTACTGTATTTCTTTTTCAACAGACAGAACTAACCAGTATTCTTTTCCTTTTTTTGTAACCCAAGTATGTAACTTCAGGATATTTTTGAGGTATTCTTCCTTCTAGAAATGCAATTTTCTTTTCTAATTGGTCAATTCGAGCTTTTGCTTCTTGCAACTCCCTCTTGGTAGTGTCATCTTTGTTCGGTTCTGCCTCCATTTCTAGTATGTGAACATGCTCTTTCTTCAAATCAAATTCTCTATATGCAATGTCTTCAAGATCCTTACTTTTGGCTACTCTTTGGTAACTTGCGATTTTATCATTAAAACTTGCGCTATCCTTCTTGAGTATCAAAATTATTAACAGTACTAAAAACACACAAAAACTGGAGTTATTTATAGAATAAAAATGTGTTTTGTATCGAGTGAGACTAAAAAATACAATTAAATTCCTATAGATATTATGAAGTATAATCGAGCCTTAATATAGATTTACAATTAGATTTCAAATGGTCAGTATAGTGCTATTATTGCTATACTGTATTTATTATCTACTGCATATTTAATAAAACCTTATGAAAAACTTGTGTAAATACAGGTGTATTGAATGAATGAGACTACTTACATAAAGAAACAAAACAGACCGCAGTAATTGTTTTTCTGAATTTCAGATATTGTCTTATCATGTCTGAGCGTCTGTAAAATCCACTCACATTTTTTATCAACCAAACAAATTATTTCCGACAAACCGAAACCGAAATAATTACTTCCAAAAAATCCGAAGAAACCGACCGTCTGTGTTTTTAAATGTCACTGTCAGACTGACGTAGAGTAGTATCAGCTCTCTTTCACACACTGCATGACATAAGCCGTCACTGCAGAATTTTTATTTTATTTTTTGAAGAATTGGACGCATGGTTATTAAGCATCGAAAGCTTTGTATTATTCGTGTGTGTGGTACGAACGGGCGAGTGAGCGTGCTTTGGAAATAGAATATAATGACTGGTTCGTGTTTTATCAATACGTAAATCTTGATGTGGTTACGATTTCTACAGGAAAAGTAAAAAATATATTTTCCACAGGTAGGGTAATTCCATTATTAGTATTCTCTAAAGGTAATTCGAGTAGTTTCTGGTCCTTTATCATCAACTAGCGGTCCCCCGCGACTTCGTCCGCGCGTTTTAAGTTTGCTCCCTCCCCTCCTGTCGCAGCGTGATGTTTTATATCCTAAAGTCTTTCTCGATAAATAAGCTATCCAACACAGAAATATTTTTTCAAATCGGTCCAGCAGTTCCTGAGATAAGTGCGTTCAAACAAACAAACTCTTCAGCTTTATAATATATTAGCGCAAGCGCACGTTCAAGCGCACGTTGTGCTTAAGCTGCGAACATTATTTGGTGCGGAGTTATGTTAAAACTGTGATAGCTCCTAATATATTTATTGAAATCATATGATATAAAGGGCAACTTTGTTGTAAATGAAATGCTCGTGATGATGAATATATTTATTTTGATAAGAATGAATACCTGTGTGTATAATACACCTCTAAAAATAATGCATAATTTTTTACAAATTTATTAACATAAAAAAGGTTTTAGTAAGTCAACCATAAAAGATAGACATATGCTGTTGCGGACTTTATTATAGAACTCTTAATGCTGAACAATCCTGTCATACATGATTTTTGTGTAACTTAAGCGGTTTCCGCAGCGTACGCAGCAGAAGCTCTCAAAAGGAATATCTTTCTCCCGTTTTCGCAACATTTTTCATTGCTGCTTTGGTCTTATGAGTCGTATCTTTATGTTATATAGCTTAAAGCCTTCCTCGATAAATGGACTATCTAACGTAAAAATATTTTTTTAATCGGGCTAGTAGTTTCTGAGATTAGCGCGTTCAAACAAACAAACAAACTCTTCAGCTTTATAATATTAGTATAGATGATATTGTATTTAGAACTATATCACCGGTGAGATGCTAAAAGATTGTCAAGCAAACAACCCTCACTTCAAAGTGGGATTTAACTTAGTCTGTTTTTGATGGCGTTAGCGTTCATACGTGTCTCAATAGCTCAGTGAGCTTTTAAAAACGGCAAGAAACAGCTATGGGGCCGTCCATTAATCACGTGAGGTCGTTTTTCTCAGTTTTTGACCCCCCCTCCCCCCTGGTGATATTTGGTGAGATTTGAGACCACTCCCCCCCCCCCTCTCCCCTGGATGACGTGTATTTTTTGGAAGTCTATATAAAGGCTATATTTGACTGATTTAAAAAAAAAGGTGATTCGAATAATTGAATTTATATGTATTTGCAATAAAATTAATGAATAATTAATTAATGTTGTCTTCGTCTCACGGAGTTGCAAGACTTTCATTTAAGGTTACAACTGGTAAAGGTTCTTCTTCAATGGCAATTGTCATTGGTAAAGAGGTTTGTGACAACAAAAAATTCAAAATTTCGTTCCAGTTGACAAAAAATAAATAAAATGAATACACGTGAAGTCTAACGAAACCCCCCTCTCCCTCCCCCCTCGTGATGTTTTCCGTACCCTCACCCCCCCCCCCCCCCCCCCCCTTTGAGTTCATTTACCTTTCGGCTCACTAAGATAAGCAGCCGCGGGTTCGAATCCCACCCGCACGACACTAACATTTGTGCCTATGAGCATGTTTGTTATTATCAGTCTCGCGTGTTATATAAATACCTAGTCTTGCCATAAATATTGGCATAAAAGAAAAAAAAAATTAATGCAAATAATATATATTACTTTTACAGTGTGTTAGTTTTATACATAAATATAAAACAATTAAAAATATAAAAAGCTTATTCGAATTAGTCTCCATTGGCTGCAATACAGTCCTTTCAATGTTGAGGCCAGTTATCAATAGAAGCACGCACTCTTTCCATGGGAAAATTCTTTACTGCAAATCGTATGGATTGTTTTAGGGCCTCCAAATTATCATGGCATTTAGAGCAAGCCGTACTCTCTAAAACTGACCATAAATCATAATCCTGCGGATTAAGATCGGGACTAGACGACGGACAGTCTTCAGCTCTGATGAAGTCCGAAACGTTGGCTTCTAACCAAGACTGCACGGACCGAGCTTCATGACCCGGCGCCGAGTATTGTTGGAAAGACCATGCTTGGTTATAGAACATGGTGTTGTTAAGGGGCTTATCTACCTTCTCAAGAATGGTATCTTTTTTTTTGTGAAAACATGTATGTATGTATGGACATCTTTATTTTATAGAAAAGAGTCATTCCTGCCATTTACAAACTTAGTCCCCGCGAATCCCTGAGAGAATTCTTTAAAGAAAATAACATCCTCACTTTCGCTTCTCAATACATATTTGATAATATCATGTATAGCAATAACTTAGACCTTTTTATGATAAAAAGTGATATTCATTGTATAACACAAGAAATAAAAACAAACTTGTCATTCCAAATTTCAGGTTAGCCAAAATAATTAATTCATTCTTGGGATATTGTGTTATTTTTTTCAATTATATACCTAATAATGTTATCGAATTACCTATTAATAAATTAAACTTACCTACATATCAAAACTACCCTAATGCCGATGGAGTATTCGAGACTATCTTAATGACGAATGTATGGACAGTCCAGCATGCACCAATCTGATGTAACTGCCTGTTTATTTTGATTTCTATCATTTTTGTGGCAGTTAGTGGTGACTGAGTTTTTTCCGGCGTTTCTTCTCAGCACTTGTCAGATTGTCTGTGTCTTGCCTCGAAGCGATAGAAGGGCCCAAAAGATAAGGAGACATGTTCTGGCCCCATATAGTCCATAATTGATAGATATTAACTAATTATTGACGTTCATAAGTTGCATTTATTAGTGTCCTAATTGAATAAATTATTTTTGACTTTGACTTAACCACAATATTTTGTTGACAGTAAATACTTATAACTTTGTTTTTCATAGTATTTGTATGAATAACAAAGTTATTAAAAATATGCCATATCTCAAAAACTACTATTTCGATCTCGTTCAAACTTTTCTTGAATTTTCGTTGAAAGTCTTTGTCAAGATCTACATCATGTATTTTTTTCAAAATATTCACTCGCTTAGTTTAAAAGTTCACATAGGTTTGTCAAAAAAAAAATTGGCTTTACTTTCATGTATGGGTGCCGCCCTATAAATAGGTATCATTATTTTTTGTATGAGAATCGTAAAGCGGTTAACAGGATACATATATCTACTAAGCTTCAACTGTGTGATATTCATAGTTTCAGAATAAAGTGGCTGTGACATACGGACGGACAGACAGACAGACTTGACGAAATTATAAGTGTTCCATTTTTTGCCATTCGGCTACGGAACCCTAAAATAGACAAGATAATGTAAGTTACAGATCCTACATAAGATTTGCAGTGGTGGAAATATCAACATGAACATGACGTTATGGTGAATCATCACCGCCACACACTGATTGCCGTTGACTTAGAGACGCTGGATAATCTTGATACAGTGTGTTAGCAATCGTTAAAATAAAACCTTTCGTGAGTATGTGATATAATCGCCTCATTCGGTTATTTGTGACAAGTGTACGACTAGGCTGCATGGCCAAAGGCCTTAGCCCAAACTGGTTTAAAAATAAGGATAAGTATTGTGACATGTTTGACAGTTCTGTTCCTTGTAAAATATGGAGTATATTTTTTGAGAGAAATATATATCGTTGAAGCCCATACTGACGAGTTTTTATCATTTCAGAAGCGAGAAGCGTACCTACGAAGCCCACCAAAGTGATTGAGTGGATGGTCAATCCGAATCGAAAGCAGTTAAGTTGGAACTTGGAATTTGAGTAAAGCGTCATTTCAGATTTTGGTAAGTTACCTACCTGCCTACTTTGATTCCTTGGATGGAGAAAAGCTTAAAGTTTGGTTTTATTTGTTATTGATTGATGCATTGATATGCAACAATGATTACCAAGACTGGTATGAGACTAAGTATGATTGTCACGAGTGAATTTTGGTTGTACTGAGGAACCGAGTTCTAGACGTCAAATTTTTGAATAATACATGAAAGTTAATGATTGAGTGTCTTTTATAAGTATTGATTTGAAACATTATGACGAGGTCATGGTATCTTCTATTTTGATTTATTTGATAATAATTTTTGTAAATTCAAAATTTTCCTGATGATGCTTCAATTTAATGATATTCATTACGAATCTTGTAACATTAATATCAGTTCATTTATTAACGAGAATGCAGAATACATCAATAAATCAGGCCAAGTAATGCATAAATTGCTTTGAAAAAGGACGGTAACCTGCGATAAGTTCCATAAAACAAAAAACACAGACTTGATATCAAAAAAAACATGAACTGAATTCTGTGAACGAAGCCATCAAAGTTCTTTATAATCGCACCAGTATTTCTAATCCCATTGATGTAGGGTAGCAAAGATAAGTACAGAATGGTCTGTGAGCACGTCTAAAAAAAAAAGGAATATTTATATTATGAAAAAACAAATATTACAACAATTATAATGCCGATTGCAAAGCATGTTTTAAAATCAAATTGCAATAAACAATATTACAACACAGAAAGAAATCTTTAACAGTTAAACCATAATTTAAAATATTTTAAAATTTTATCAATGAATTAGACTATCTGACTAACAAATTACTGCATTAGTCCTTAGACTTAAATCTATAGATTGTATATTAAAGAAGCGACTGATTTTTAAAAAAAATACAATTTTTATACCTTTAATAGGAGCAAGACAATGAGTTAATCATAGAAAAATTGCGCGCCAAGTAATGCCCAATATTATATGCATTCATCAAAAGTTGTTTATTTTTCATTATACTTTGATGACACAAAGTGAAGTTATATTGATTATGGAACAATTGTTTCTAATATTGACTAATTTTTCACACATAGTAAAGAAAATAGATAGTCCTATTGAAAAAGTTTACTACTAAACATTTTTTTTTTCTACTGACAAAATGTTTATTGATAATTTCTATACAAGAAACAAAACTGTTTATGATTACCAAATGCTTACAGGTTTAATGATCTGCTTTAAAGAAATACAATTGTGTCATGTGCTCATACTTTTATTAGATGTATTATTTTGATTCTATAAATATATGAATAATATAGAAACCGCCAGGATTAGTATGATAAAATTTAAAAATAAAATATTATTTCAATGATGGTGAAAGTGTCACTATATTCATTACTATGATGATAAAAAAAGTAAACATATAAAATGTTAGATAAATAGTTGTTCACTGAAATAACTCTTTTTAACTTGCATCCACATACATGTATACTAAAAGATTATTATGACTTAATAAACAATTGGAATGATTTTGAAACACATTTTTTAAGTTAGCAGACAAAGAAAAACAATAGTGTTATAGAAACTTATGGTACTATGTGCCAACAGGAACAAAACTTTTCTTTCTGAAATTAGTCACTACTTAGTTGAATATATTATTTAAAGTTAATTTAAATTGAACTGCGCCTATAATTGATCAAGCACATAAAAGGATTTTCTATTTTAACTTACATCTGACAAATGGAAATATTTGTAAAACTGTTAAGTAGCCAGCTCTTTGATAAAAGTAAATATGTTCCTTAAAAAGAACAAACAGCTGATTTGGAACGCCATCTCAGGTGTGACCAAACTGTTGTTTCATTAGGAAGTTTTAAATTTCAAGTGTCTCAGTATCAGTTCAGCAGCCTTAAATTACTCATGTTTCAAAGTCTATACTTCTTTTAGGTTCAGGATAAAGTGATCTCAAAAGCAATAAGACCAAAATATGAGATTTAATTATTCAAAGTAGAAACTAGCAATATATAATGGTATATAGCAGGCTTGTCAGGCAAGTAATGGAAACTGTTCATAAAAATAGTACCTTCATATAAATTCTAAAAATAAGTTGATTTGACCATTTATATTAAACTTTATATTTGTTTAGATTAAACAGTATGTATACCTTCTTACGGATTTTAATTACCATAACAGTTTAAAATTAAATTACCCAATTATGTAAAAGGCACTAGAAGATAATTGTTTTAAATATCAAATAGTTGTAATTTTAAAAAACACATATCTACTGATATTACAATACTAAGGTGTTACTATAGTGTTGAGCAAAAGTAGATAGCAAATGTTTGAATTTGAGTACTAGAAGTAAACATAATTTAACCGACTTAAAAGAAAGGAAAAATAATAATAATAAAGATTCCTTCCTTCCACATGTTATGCAGCGCCCGGAAGGGTTCATTATTATAACGGAGTCTGCACATTGAATTGTATTGTAGAAACACCAGATGGTAGTGCTTACATTACGGCGTCATAAATTAATGAGTACCGGCTCAAAAGAAAATAAGTACTTTAGTAGCTCACGTGACGAAGTTATAGAATGCATTAGCAATCTGTCTGCTGTTCTTGGATAATTCAGATTAATTAAAATGATATATAATTTCTTGAAAAATAATAAGCCATGTTCTGACAAAAGTAGCAACTTATTAATTCATTTATGATTAATTTACTGAAATACATTAATTTAAGCAAGAACAACATGAGTAAATAGAATTTCTATTCTTAAAGTTATGGTTCAGAACTTCAGATTGTAATTAATAAATAGTTTAAATGTGTTAAATTTGCGAGTGAGTAGGCCAAATTAAGAAATATCTAATAGATGCATGTCTCATATTCGGTTGGTCCTTATAATACTCAACTTAATTGAGGAGATAATATATGAGTTTCTTTAATACTCTCAGTGATGAAGAACTGTATAGAAGAGTTAAAAACTTGCTGAAGTTAGTTGTTCCATTGTTAGCCAACAGTAGTGCTGATAGAAAATTCCACATAGTGTTAAGCAGTAATAAATGATATAAATACACGACGGTGAATTATATAAAAAAAAAAAATAAAGTGCCATAAAAAAAAATCAAGCCTCTTAGAGTTTTGGCAAGAAACGACTAATGATGGTTCACTGGAATGAGACAGTTGTCATATTGTAACAGATGCATTCCTTAAAGACGGTTATTGGATGTTACATTTTATGGCGTTATGTATATAAAAAAAAGAATGTTCGGAAAGCTGATAATAGACCAAATCACAACTTACAATATTAATAGACTTAAAACAATAATGAGTATAGGATTAGCTACGCCTGTATTTTGATTCGAGCAGAATAACTTAAATCATGTTATTTATATGACTTTTACTAAAGGACAAACAGTAGGGGTCTTAAAAACATCAAAGTCTGTAGCTAGTTATGTATGATAGGCAGAGCTATTGTTAACTGACAACACTGATGAGTTGATAATTATCCTCATTAATGATCATAGAAAACTTAATACTTAAAGGCTGTTAGCAGCTAAAATAGTATAATTTTATTATTTGTTTGATTATTATGTTGATATTTGCAAATGTAAATGACTGAATCTTTAGGATTTTAATCCATTTTACTCTTAGGAGAGAAACATGATTGGAACTTTTATTCACTATCACAGTTAGCTCAAGAGAAGAATTGATAGGTATCTCTCATGTTGACAACATGTCCGATGTTGATATGAACGTTTCATTTGAATTAAAGTGAATCTAACGATTTTCTTACGAATAAGGCAAGGTATTTATTATGATCGTTTGATATGGGACTGCTACCGTATATCTCATTTATTGTCTACGATAGTTCAGCACTGTTGCAAGTGCAATGGGCATAGATTAACTGAATATGTAGGAGGCATTTTAGGTTGACGGTTATTTTAGATTTAAAAGAAAAGAATAAAACTTCATAAATCCAACCAATCTAAGTGCAATCCAACGACTGTTTAAGTAATGTTCACAAATCTAAGTGCTACGAAGGCAACCTAAAAGTAGACTAAGCTTTCTTTTATGATGACATATTGTAATAGTTATATTTAAGGTACCTTCGGAGTGAGAGAGCTGCCGTTGGCTGAATAATTTTTAGTCGGATGTTGGAGCGAGAGTGCTGCCAATCACCGGATCATGATCTAGATTATCAGATAATGGGGCGAGCATGCTGCCATTACTAATTAAAAACCCACACAGACCTTCAAAATGAGAAGGCATTTGACTGAATTATTGCAGTCGGATGTTGGAGCAAGAGTGCTGCCAATCACCGTTTAATGATCGAGATAATCTGATAATGGGGCAAGCGTGCTGCCATTACTGATTAAGAACCCACATAATCAGATGTTGGAGTGAGCGTACTGCCAATACTGATTGATAAGCAAACAGGTGATGGTGTGAGCGTACACCATCACTGAATAAGAACCCACATAATCAGATGTTGGAGTGAGCGTGCTGCCAATACTGATAGATAAGCAAACAGGTGATGGTGTGAGCGTACACCATCACTGAATAAGAACCCACACAATCAGATGTTGGAGTGAGCGTGCTGCCAACACTAAAAATCAAGTAGATGATGAGATGGGCTTGCTGCCATCACTGAAATTCTAATACTGAGACGGAGCGAAATTGCTGCCGATCTGATTTTAATGTAGTTACCCTGGAACGTTGAAAATCACATTGAAGATCATGTTAGGTTGACGACCTTCGTGGTGTAGTGGCTAAGAACGCTGGGTTTCAAGGCGTTGCCGCTCTGAGGTCCCGGGTTCGATTCCCGGTTGGTTCAATGTAGAAATCATTGTCTCGGATCTGGGTGTTGTGGTACCACCGTTGTGTCTGATTTTCATAACACAAATGCATTAGCTACTTACTTTGGGATCAGAGCAATGTATGTGATTGGTGTCCAATATTTATATTTATTTATAGGTAAATGAAGCGAGCATGTTTCCAGACAGATTTATGATTACGATATTGAAATGCAGTGAGAGGATGCTGCCGATCAGACGTAAATATGATTCAGACAAGTAAACGGATCGAGCTTACTATCAATCCGATTATGGTTCATACAAGTAGATAGAACGAACGTGCACTTAATGATTCAGCTAAGTTGATGGAGCAAGCGTGAGCGAGATGATAGGAGACGGAGTAAATGTGCTTCCATCACATCACCGATTAATGATCTATACAATGCGATGTTCGAGCAAGAATGAAGATAGTCATATATTGTTATCCAGGTGAGAACTTGGCTGGCACAAGTGTGCTGCCAAACAGCTTGATTTAGGTATTTAAATGCCGGAGTTAAAGTTATACTTAGTTGAGACTGAAGACTGGTAATTGGATGTGTGCGCGTCCTGCTGACGTACACAGGTATTCCAAGTGAATGAGGGCATTCACTTACATAAGGATGGCCGAAGCCATTTTGATGCAGTTTCCATAAAAGTATTTGTAACATTTAAGAGATTTTAGTTACTATTCTAGTTTAAGTGAATTTGTTTTCTATTTATTATTATTTTCTCTTAATTAACTTCTCTATTTATTATAATTACTGTTTCGAAAGGAGATGAACTTGTTTGCTTTGAACATAATCATATGCAGATAGTTATAGCAGAATTTAAAGGATGACATACACTGCATGATTGAAAACAAAAAAATACATCAAACTAAATGTAATTATACCATTACGTACAACTCAAAGAATTATATAGTACGTACAATCATTTTTAAATGACACTAGCTTTACCTCCACTAAGCCATTTTATTAGCTTGTGCATTGATTATATTATCGGAAGTAGCTGTTATATAAGGGTTCAAAGACATTTGTTCAAATAGTTTAATAGTTCTTATGTTTTGAAAGGTAAATGATTCTTAAAGCAGTGTAACCACTCTTATAATTTTTAATAAGGCTTTGCCGCAAATTGACTAGCAATATAATCATTTGTTATAGAACTTGAATACATAACACATTTATCACAACTTTTAAATTATACTGACACTATGTATTTTATATACGTAATGATTGATTTAATTTGATAAATATTAATGACTAATAATATAATGAATATAGCTAAAATTGAATTGATAATTGAACACGTTCAAATGTAAATTAAATGTAGTTGCTTTAATATGCGTTCATTTTATATTTTTCTTGTATTTATATAAAAAAACTGACTGTTGCTAAAAATGTTGATGTATGAAGTATAACATGGATCAATTATATTCGCATGCAATATTTGTAAGTTTTGTGCTACAAAACTATATAAGACCAACCAAATAAAAGAGCATCGTTAATACTAAAACTTTGATTCTCAGAATGTTGGATTGAAGCTTTGACAGACCATTTTATTTGCAAATTTCTTTGTGTGCCAAAGATTTTGAAAAGCCATAATTAGTACTTCCTCTGAAAATTGTATATACTTTTGTTAAGACAAATATAATACTAATTATGTATGATACTTCTGTGTGAGTTTTTTTTAGTACCGTTAATTTATTATCTCATTGGACTTATGTGATGTTATATGAGGTCCAAGTCCTTTTAGATTTGAAACTCAGGAGGAGCTTTCATATAGGAATACTTGTTCGATTTCCGTATTTAATGTAGTTAATGTATAAATTATTGTCACCACTTATCTGGCTAAAGCCAGACGTTTATCAGATTGTACAGCCTTTCAAGTTTTTCGCCCTTGTAAATGTGTTGAGCTTTTAGTTAATGTACCTACACATCAATTACTGTAATTGATATGACATCTGTATTTCATGATAAACTGTTCGCAATTTGTTACTGATTGTCTGGGGTCAGACATTTGTCAGGATGGCCGAATGTTAGCAATCGTTAAAATAAAACCTTTCGTGAGTATGTGATATAATCGCCTCATTCGGTTATTTGTGACAAGTGTACGACTAGGCTGCATGGCCAAAGGCCTTAGCCCAAACTGGTTTAAAAATAAGGATAAGTATTGTGACATGTTTGACAGTTCTGTTCCTTGTAAAATATGGAGTATATTGTTTGAGAGAAATATATATCGTTGAAGCCCATACTGACGAGTTTTTATCAAGTGTATGCTATTAACAATGCACAGGGCCCAAAGCGCAAAGGATGATACCCATCAGAGCATAAAAATCTTGATTGGAGAATCAAATGACCAGCGAAAAACATCTACAAGTATCTGACCTTGAAAAGATTAAAGGATCACGTAGGTGGATACTGTATTTTGTATAAAACAAAATGAATTAGTAAACGGTCATTTAGAAGTAAACTTTTACAAGAAATAATACCGGCCAAGTGCGAGATGGATTTGCACAATAAGGGTTCCGTCCCGTGCCGACTTTAACTATATGAGATCCACTTACTTCCACTTAGCCAAATATCACAATATTTTGTTGACAGCAAATATAACTTTGTTTTTCATAGTATTTGTATGAATAATAAAGTTATGTTTGCGGTTATTGAAAATGTGTTCTATCTTAAAAACTACTAGTTCGATCTCGTTCAACCCAATTTTCAATGAAATTTCTTGTCAAAGTCTACATCATGTACTTTAAAAGTTCAAAAGTTAGATGCGGGGTTTCGCCATTTTACTACTTTGGAAGCGTCTATCTCTCAAACGTTAGACAAAAGTCTAACGTTTTGTTTTGTTTTTAACCATTTTCTCTAAAAAGAGAAAATGGTTTTAGGAAAGTCGATGCCATTTCAAAAGACCTATCCATAAACACCCTACACGCTTAGGTTTGTCAAAAATATATTTAGGTTTTAGTTTCATGAATGGGAGCCCCCTTCGCCCCTTATATATCATTATTTTTTGTTTGATAATAACCGTAAAGCAGTTAACAGGATACATCTATCTACAAAGTTTCAACTGTGAAATACTAATAGTTTTATAAAAAGTGGCTGTGACATACGGACGGACAGACAGACCGACTGACTTGACGAAACTATAAGGGTTTCGTTTTTTGCCATTCGGTTACGGAACCCTAAAAAGAAGTGCACAGAGTTAAACTCTTACAAGATAGTACACATTTATTATCAGCAAAATACGGCCACTACTGAACAAAGGCCTCCCCCAAAGTTTTCCGCATTACATACTTACATAAATTATACAACATAATATGATATATGAAATGAAGTTGAGCTAATAATGAAGCGAGTAAAAGTAATATAATAGAAGGCGGTTGCGCTTCGCTAAAATACTACTTTGCGCTATATTACTTAAAACGCATAATAATATATTTACTAAATAGTATAATAGCATTTTAGTATTTTGAGTTTAGGAATCCAGCTATTGAAATTATTATCACATCAATGGAAGTAAGCAGGTAGTAAAATAACTACATTTTGTAATATGGAACATTATTTTTATTTACAGCAGTAAACATTTTGTTCTCGAAAGCGATCTAGTCAAAATTAATATCCAATGCAAGAAAGGTACGTCCGTAATTTTTTGGACCGCTTACTTTAATGTTATTATTAAGTTCTATATAATCTAATGATAAATCATATCTAATATGTGTATATTACTTATTTGGTATTAATCTATAACATTAATATTAAAATTGTCTTCACAGTGCGTACCGTACGTACTACATAGTTCAGTTACTTACATTCTTAGACCAAAAATAAACTTAGCAACAGTGTCATCCATGATATTGGATATACGGCTGTGGAACCAGATGTACATTGAGACACTTTGTTGACACATGGTTCTCTTATTCTAACCAAAACATCAGGTTGGTCTGCAAAAAGTCCATCTATTCCAGCTTGAAGAAACACTTTCATTTCTCCTTCAGCATCCCCAATAGCATCAGGAGATGTATCGTTGCTACGAAATTCAGCTGGTAAATATGAATTTTCTGAACGGAACGTGTACGGGTGTACCTTAAGCCCAGCTTCATGAGCCCATGACACGAATGGTGTAGGGGACCCTAAAGTATTATTGGCAGTACGAGGGATAATGTAGGTCTTCTCCGGACCTACAGCGTAAGCGTAAGTGGCTATTTCTCTGAGCCCTTCTGGTGTAGCCATCGAAAGATAAGTGACGTTAGTGCCTTGGACAACCTGATCGTACGGTTTATTCGCTCCGAACAGCTGCAACAATCGGAGGTCAGTCATAGTTTTGAGTTCCCTCAAATTATTTATTTCAAAAGATTGGATATATACAGGAGCATCGGGACCGCTGTAACCGTTGCTATGAAACGCATCAACAATAGGTCGTTCCATGGCTAATCCTAGTTGCTGGAAGTAGGTCCCATGTTTAAGTTCCGGGTAAATGCCTATCTTCCGACAGTGAATAGTTTCCATGCTTTTGGCTAAATCAATGATTTCTTGGAATGTGGGAACGTCGAAGGCTTTATCCATTCGAGCGTTTCCAGGTCTCACATTTGGTATACGTTCTATAGCGCGCAAGGTTTTAATTTCTGCTAGAGTGAAATCTTCGGTGAACCATCCGTAAACTGTGGATCCATCGACGGTTTTTGTTCGCTTGCGGGAGGCAAACTCGGGGCGCGAAGCTACATCTGTGGTGAGCCCTAGTTCGTTGTCGTGTCTTGCTATGAGGTGTCCGTCTCCTGTCATGACGAGATCGGGCTCGATGTAGTCAGCGCCCATCGTGACAGCTAAGGCGTAAGCGCCCAGAGTGTGTTCTGGGACGTAACCGCTAGCCCCTCGGTGAGCGATGATCAGAGGACTGCAGGCATCTGCTGACATTAGCTCTCCATTTGCACTAGAAACTGCACTTATGACTGCGACGCACAGAGTCCACAGTTTATTCATTTTCCAGTGTAGTAACTGTTCAATTTCATGTATTTCAAGTTTAAAATTAATAATTTATATTAGTCACAGCAGTATATATGTCGCGATGTTATTGTAGCTCAATATAATCTGTCACTATAATCACTCACAAATCATAAAATACGTTTTATTACGGGATTAGCAGTTATTTTTCTACGTACAGGCGAACACAAAATCAATTTGCACTTGTTTCTACACGCGGCAGACAACACTCGTAATAATTTGCATAAAATATCAGTTTCTTTGTCGCTAGGAACAATTACAATGTGACGACACAAAGAAGGCAGAACTTTATAACTTTGTATGAATATCGCTGGAACTGATGTTAGTGCCTTTTAACCTAGGTAATACCTACTTAGGTACTCGTATTACATTTACAGCAATAATGGTCTTAGCCGCGACTGTCTGTTAACGAATAATCTCTAGAACTGCTGCACGGATTTTACCAAGACATGAGACAATGTGAATCACGAGGAGTTAGGCAAAAATAATTTAACAAAAGGAAAAACGTTAAGGATCTACCCTTTATATGCTTAACAAACCCAAGTTGTCAATTGTCACGTGATCTTTCATATTCATAAGTGTAGGTTTACAATAGCGGCATTTCATTATCCATTTAGCATAAGTGCGAAGCACGATCGCACTGTAATTAGAACATGAATAATTCATTCAATTACACTTAGTTAATGTCCTAACAAGTAATCTACCTAATCTGGGTACAAAGTTCCCTCCTACAAAGTTAATATTATAGAGCGGTTGTACATTTTATGTTCAACTATACTTATTATAATAGCCGAAGCCGTTGATAAGATTTCGCGAGCAAAATAGTATTGTTATATCCCTATTATAACGCTGTGAAATCGTAATAATCGTAGAACACCACTATGTCACTCAGTGTTACTACATCGTCAGTCAGCCCGCACGCTGTGCATACTTATCCATATCAAAGGAAGTTGCTTGCTATATCTCACCTTAGGCGTTTGGTGTAGAAGGTCTTACGTTGATAAGTTCCATTCTGGCAAATAAGTTTTAAGGTTCCGTAACCGAATGGCAAAAAACGGAACCCTTATAGTTTCGTCAAGTCTGTCTGTCTGTCCGTCCATACACAGTTGAAACTTAGTGGGTACATACCAGGATACGGTTACCAGGATACAAGAAAACTCTTATCCTGGTAACCGCTTTACGATTCTCATACAAAAAATATTTAAGGGGGGGGGGGGGGGGGGGAGGCTCCCATACATGAAACTATAACCTATTGATTGATTGATTGACGATTGTCTAACCTATGCGTGCGTGTAGGGTGACTGTGGATAGGTCTTTTAAAATGCCATCGAGGTTCCAAAAACTATTATCTCTAAAAGTGTAATGTTTGAGAGATAGCCGCTTCGAAAGTAGTAAAAAGGGGGTCAATCTAACTTTTCAACTAAGCGAGTGTAAATTTTGAAAAAAATACATGATGTAGATCTTGACAAAGACTCAACGAAAATTGGTTTGAACGATATCGAACTAGTAGTTTTTGAGAGCACATTTTCAATAACCGCAAATATTACTTTGTTATTAATACAAAAACTATCAAAAATAACATTATATTTGCTGTTAACAAAGTATTACGTTTATGTTTATTTGGGAGAAGTCAAGCTAACGTAGATATTTTAAGCTTTTTGAAGGCGTTTTATTTTTTTATTATGTCATTTTTTTTTAACTATCAACTGGGCCTGTTCAAATACCGAAACCGGCCAAGTGTGAGATGGACTCGCGCATGAAGGGTTCTATGTAAGCACTTTTCCTAATAAAACATGGAAAGATTGCCGTAGAAGGTATTGGTTGCCTTAAAATAACAAAATATCCAAAGTTATGAGACAAAACTGGTTATATCTTTTATCGGACTTAAAATCTTGTTTTACTTCCAACTAAAAGAAAAAAAATCAAAAGAAATATTTATCTATACACTTTCAGTTTAATACCTTAACGCGTTTTGGAGGAAAATTAAATAAATTTTGCCAGATATCTACATATACTGGGCCCTGTTTCACTCGTCACGGCTCCATGCGTGACCAATAAATACATTAATGTATATTGTTTCAGACAATAGCTGTGAAATACTTTTAATGACAAAAGTAATATTATACTGTCTAATTTAAAACACCATCATACCTTGTCTAATTTTTTCAAGGCAAATTCTCTTGTTCTTCTTAAGAGTATAGCCCCAGATAATATAATGTATAGCTTTAGCATAATGTCTAGAACTAATTTCATCAACAATGTGCCATAGTGGGAGCGTGTGGCAGCCTATTCTATGCCCTAGCTAGACCTAGCGTTAATTGTTGTACTGGTTAAATAGAGGATGTAGATGGGGAAAACCTTTAGCGAATGCAATTCAATTTAATTTATTCGCATAAAACATGATAGATGGTAAAAGGTCATACCTCTACGTATAAGTTCAGCATATTTTGTCTCGGTAAGACGTGCAAATTCGTCATTTTGTTACATGCTAGCTAGAGCATAATAATACAAAAACATAGATATAAAAAAACAGTTTGCTATCTACCTATAGGCCTTGCTTCATTCGTCACGGTTTCATGCGTTGGAAGCAGGGTCGTTCTCTTGTATGGAATGCCACATGCGTAGATACGCTTGCACCATCCCATATAAGCAGCACTTCACTGCTGCTAGCGCGGCGGCAGCCTCCGCCGAGTGTTTAAAAGGGCGCAATTATGCAGCGACCACTGATAACTATATATTTGTGCCTTTTGGCGTTGAGACCATGGGTATTTGGGGTCCTTGTGCACGTTCCTTTCGCCAAAGGTTGACTGAGTCAACGGGTGACCAAAAGGCCGGCTGCTACCTCGGATAGCGGATTAGTTTAGCTATCTAGATGGGAAACGCTGCTTGAATTTTGGGCACCATATCATATGAAAAAATAATGCTTCTTCAAATCTTGATAACAAATTTTATTACAATCGAAGCGCTTTTAAAATGTAACATTTCTGGTCTTCATTTCGAATATTTTTTTCCTAATTGCTTATTTTGCTTGTAGTTTTTACGTATTTAATGTAAGAAATTTTATTCTTTCTAATCCCGTCACAGTTAATTAAGGTAGGTATTGGCTCGTCTTAATGTTTAAAATATGTAAAAAATAAAAGCTTTTTCTGATTCCGATATAACGGTATTATTAGGTCGATCAATATCTGAATATAAACATCGGATCTATCGTTCTGATATAACGAGATTCCGAGATTCTGACATTCATGCTATAATTATTTTGGTGCGAAGTTATTTTAAAACTGTGATAGGCAAGACATATATTTAAATCAAATGATGTAGATTTATTGAAATCAAATGGGCATTTTTTCCAATTCGGTTCAGCGACTGAAGAGATTAGCGCGTTCAAACAAACAAACTCTTCAGCTTTATAATATTAAGAAGATATATGTCAAAATATAATTTATTAGTTGCGGTTACTGTTCCACATTCTGTTATTCAGATACAATCGTACAGGTTTATCTACCCTTAAATCACAATATAAGCAAATTGATATTTCGTAGTTTATAAATTTTAATGACTTTATTTTATTACATACATACCTATAAGTATACTTTATTTTATTGAATATGATGTAAATTGTTTTTTTCTTTAACCTTACAAATGAAAGCTTCACATGAATAAAATGTTTGTTCTGAAATGTGACCCTCATGTAATTAATAATTTTTCTTCCTTACCGGAAAATTATTACGGTAGTATCTTTACTGCAACTTACAGGGATTCCGTAAGCGCACGGGTATGTCTGGTTGGTCTGAGAAAAGTCCGTCAATTCCAGCTTCTAAATAAGCTCTAATTTCACTACTCAGATCACCGATGGCGCTAGGTGAGTCACCGTTCCTGTACTCCGCGGGCAAGAAGTTGTTTTCAGCGCGGAAGGTGTAGGGGTGCACCTTCAAACCGGCCGCATGCGCGTCACGCACAAAATTGGTCGGCTCACCAAGCTTGTCACTCGCATCACGAGGTATTATGAAACTCTTGTCCGGACCAACAGCATACGCATAAGTTGCCACCTCCTTCAAACCTTCCGGAGTAGCCATATCACCATAAGTCAATCCATTAGGAAGTCCGACTTGGTCAAATGGCTGCAACGACTTGTCGCTATCATACAGTTGCAGCAATCTCAAGTCTGTCATATCTTTAAGCTCCTTCAAGTTACCCACTTCAAACGATTGGATATAGATAGGTGCTTCCCGGCCACGGTAGCCGTTCTTGTGAAGAGTGTCGACTACTAGTCGTTCCACAGGGAGACCGATGCTTTTGAAATGAGTGCTATGTTTTATTTCAGGATAGATTCCTATGATGCGGTGCTGGCTCAGCTGCATACTCTTCGCCAAGTCGATGATCTCCTGAAATGTAGGAACGGTGAAAGCTCCGTTTAAGCGAGCGTTACCTGGTCTTATATCGGGGATGCGTTCTATGACACGAAGAGTTTTTATTTCTTCCAGAGTGAAATCTTCTGTGAACCATCCACTCATTTGGTTACCATCGACCGTCTGGTTTCTTCGACGCGACGCGAACTCCGGGTGTTCAGAGACGTCGGTAGTAGTGCTTAGCTCGTTGTCGTGGCACGAAATAAGCTTGCCATCTTTGGTCATGACTAGATCTGGTTCGATGTAGTCTGCGCCCATGGTGATGGCTAAAGCGTATGACCCGAGAGTGTGTTCAGGCACGTAGCCGCTGGCTCCACGGTGCCCTATGACTAGAGGCTTGCACTCGATAATACTGTCTCTTGGTTTAACATCTACGGCTGGCGCCGCGGCGGTGATCGCCAGTCCTGCCAGTAATAGCCATACCGCTTTCTGCAATCCCATGTTGGCGCAACCTGTAGATAAACACCCGGTTATAGATAAACAACAAACAGCGATCGCGATCGATAATGAAGGTACGTTACCTTGTTGACAATGTTGGTATAACAGGAAAAATCAAATAAGTAAATCACTTTTAGCAACTACTTAGTGATAGTAAAACGTAGTATTATATTATCTGGGGTAAAACTGTATTTGTAATTTGATACAGATATATCTACTTTGTAAGTGCGTATAAATGTTTATTTTAAGATAAATAATTGCATAAAATATTTACTTTAAAATAAAATAAGTAAGATACTTACGGTTTAGACTATCAACACAGCCGTCGCGTCGACTAAAATAACATCACTCAGATAAATAACAACAAGAAACGTGTCAAGAAGACACAGCCACAATCAAGATTTAGCTAAGTTGCTGGTACTATTATCAAGAAATTTGTTAAAATGTATTAATAAAAACTGTGTAGATTTGTAATTAAGGAACTAGTCTGCTCTAACTCCAAGCATGAATTGACGACCGATGAGGAAAAAATGCGGAATGCTACCCACCTTGAGTGGCTATTTAAATTCCTCCATGCAACGAGTATTTAAAACTACAAATAGCAATAAAAGATAGCTTCTTTAACAATTTCCATTAATTAACGTAAATTATACACTTCATTGTGTAGTCCTAATCGTACGTCGTGTATCTTTGTATAACTATAAAACTTTATAGGGTACAAATAATATCATTTTTGAATTAGTTTTTATTAAGACTTAAACTAGCAACTACCTCCTACGTATACGAGGTACATTAATTTCTTGATTATCCTTACCAAAGTATTTTGACGTGAATAAAGTAAGCTAGTACAGTAATTTATTATAGCGCATTTTGTATGCGGTTGTCCTTTAAATTGTTCACTGATAAGAGTGATGTGTTTTCAGATAGATACAGCAAAACTTTATATTTTAGCAAATACATAACTTCACATAGGTATACTAATATTGTATTCGTACTTATCTTTTTAAGGTATGTATTTTTATTGTGTTACTAGCTGTACTCTTTTAACTAGGCATGACCGAAGGTTATCGACAAATTTTAAGACGGTCATTTTATTACATACACGTAGTATATGTAAATTTAAATCTTTTTAGGTACGTATCTTTTTTGATGGTATAAATTGTATAAACTAAATTTAAACTACTTATCTAAGAAACACATACATACCTAAGTACAACTTTTGCGTATGGAGGTACCTGTACCAATTTAGTATGTAAAATAGCATTCATTCTCCGCTTCAGTAGCAAAATTTCAAGGTGAGCGATACTTTAAATATTTTATTTAACAGTAAAACTTCTTTAGTTTAGAATGAACCTATTCTTGTTTAAAATTTAGCTTAAAATTATACGTTTAACAAATATTTTTTAGAAATAAAGTCAATAGCGTAAGTAAATAGTTTTATTTACTAATTCACTACAATCGTCAACAACCATAAAAAAAAACTGTTGAACCGCGAGTGAAGCGAGCTCGACAAATTCTCTACAAAACAGCTAAGTAGGCACTACACGAGCGAAGCAAGCGATGTCAAATACCACATCTTAGCATTTTTTTAATAATTCATGATCGCTATCATAAATCTAAAGATGTCTGAAAACGTCAAAAACCGGTTTGTTGTAAAAAAATATTTTTTGTACGAAAATAACATCAAACTCAACAAAAAATCTAGTCACATAATTATTTCTTCGGTAATAATTTTCTTGAGCAATGCCACTAGGTACGACAAGTCCACCCGTTGTACAACTGGGCATCAAAATGTAAGCAATTAATTCTAAAAATATCCTACGGCAAACATAATGACACTATTTTTAATAATGCATCGATTACGAGCGGTGGTGTCGTTATTCCAAGTAAAGCGGTTTATTAAAAACAAACGCATCCCTCGGGTGCACGCCCTAAGCGGTGTCACACCAGTAGGGCTTAGGGTTGGCACCCATATATTCGAAAAGGCATTTAAAAATGATATTTGCTAAAATAATTGTAAATAAAAGGTGCACGCAATGCTAAGTTTAAAGCATTCACTTCCAGTAAATCCTTTAAACATGCAGAAAGATAGCTGTTAGGTATTCATCATCAACATTAAATTATGTTAGTGGAGTTTTTAGGGTTCAGTAGCCGAATGGCAACTAACGAAACCCGAAATGTAAATTTAAAAAATATATATAATGTAGATCTTAACAAACACTTTCAACGAAAATTGGATTATGGATTTGGGGATCGAACTAGTAGGTTTTGAGATATAGTACATTTTTAACAAACGCAAACATAACTTTGTTCTTCATATAAACACTATAAAAAACAAAGACATAATTGCTGTCAACAAAATATGTGGTATTTAGCTAAGTGGAAGTAAGTAGATTCCCTAATTCAGTTAAAGTTTGCACGGAACCCTCAGTGAGCGAGTCCGACTCGTACTTGGTCGGTTTTTCAATTTTTGGCGCTCTGCCGTATTTAGTATTTTAATAAGTCCCAATTTATTCTATTGTTAAAAATGAAACTCGTTGGAAATAATTTGATAATATTCCCTAAACTCTTAAGCGCGGTAATTAAAGTTTAATCAAGTGATAATAATTATCTTAGTACATTGTTAATGCTATGATCTTAACTTAAATCGTGTAATTAAGTAAAAATTGCCCCGATTAACTCTTATGTGTGGTCTTATCAAAGATTTATATCAGCCAATAAATTAGAAGAGTAACAAACTAATCCCACATATTTATACAGGTCTACTACATCTAAATAATGAAAGTATATCCACTATAACTATATTCATATTAATTTATTTTCCATTCATATTAAATAACATACAGAACGTGTTATCTTAGCATGCACTTAACATGGTGTACTCATGAGGTAATATATCTCTTTAGATTAAAATATTGTTAAACAGATTAGATTAAAATATCGCTCCTAGTTATTTTATCTATCCATGGTTAGCTCATTCAAGAATGTTTAAAGGTGTAATATATATTATTGCTATAGCTTTATGTGCTAAAAGTGGACTAAGCGCCAGAAAGAATACTCTACCAGCCATACATTTGACACATACTGTCATACCAAAAATAACAAAAATCTCGAACTAAAATCAAGCGTGTGGTTCAGAAATCGAGCTCCTGTTAGATTTTTCATACCCCCGTTCGTGTCAACCCTAGTCTTCGTTCAAGACATCCCCAGCTAGTGTATCCCTTACTAACTTTGTTTGTTTTTTCGTTCCCTCGCCGGTAGTCAGCTAATCCCAGCAGATCGAATTAATATAGCTACTCGTTAATCATTATCGCAAGGAATACGGAATTAGACGTTGATTCAGCAAGGGTGAATGGATAAGTCGACTTTATTGAGTGTAAAGATTTACTGCCGGATAAAAAACGCTTATTAATTTTTAAACGGATTATCATGTTTTGTAAGCAACTTTAGGTATTGTGTTATCTTAGTTAACTTTATTAACTATTTGTCACAAAATCTACCTCGGTCCACATGGTGTGCTTACCTAAGCACTGCCATAATCAACAATTTAGTCACGAATCGTATTTTTTTACCGACTGAAAGTTGTTTTAGGGTTCCGTAGCCGAATGGCAAAATACGGAACCCTTATAGTTTCGTCAAGTCTATCTGTGTGTCTGTCTGTCCGTCCGTATGTCACAGCCACTTTACTCCGTAACTATGAGCATCACACTGGTTGGGATTTGGTAGAAAGATGTATTCTGTTAACCGCGTTACGATTCTTATACAAAATATAAAAAATAATGATATTTAAATTTGTATGGGAATACATGAAACTAAAACCGAGATAGACGCTTCCAAAGTGGTAAAATCTTAACATATACTTTAAACGAAAATTGGTTTGGATGGAATCGAACTAGTAGTTTTTGACATTGTCAACAATCGCAAACATAACTTTGTTCTTCATACAATCACTATGAAAAACAAAGTTATGTTAGCTGTCAACAATATTGTGGTATTTTGGCTTAGTGGAAGCAGTATTATATTATCTGGGGTGGAAGTAAGTGGATCTCTAATTCAGTTAAAGTTGGCCCGGAACCCTCAGTGGGTGAATCCGACTCGCACTTAGCCGGTTTTTGTTGTTGTATAAATATGAATAAATAAATAAATATTCTTGGTGCAATCGAGGGAAACCCTCGAATTTTACAGGCAGGGATAGTATTTTTTTACTAGAATCTTGATGTTGGCATGTTGTTACGTCTGGCAGTCAACACTGTGTGGAGCTGAGCTGATGGTGAAATTCCTTAACGCTTAGAAGTTCAGTGATTATAATGACAGAACTTATAATAGGTAATTTGCAGCTTCTTAAAGAACAGAGTCAAAAGGTGAAAGGTATAATCACTATGAATGCGCAAATAAAATTAAAAAACCGACTTCAAAACCAAAGTGCACTAAAATCTAAATCAACTTTTGCCTGTTTAAAGGAAAGGACTCCATTTTAGTCGAAAAACTTATTTTTGGAGTCGGTCCCAATCCCAACGGTTTGACCATCTCAAGATTCATGTATCAGGACACCGACTCCAGAAAGGAATTTGAACGACTAAAATGGAGTTCTTTCCTTCAAGGAGTCAAGAGTTTATCATCGAGACTTCTTAGTGCATTTTGGTTTTGAATCCTATTTTTACTATCAGTATGTATCTAATCATCTTTGATTAACAAACAACTCATAAAGAAACTAAAACAAACTTTAATACAATTATAAAACAGTAAACAAAAAAACCGCACATTTCTTGAGTTCATTTCTTGCTTTGCTCTTACGACATCTACCTACCTCAGTCCGGTCATCGTAGATGTCAAATAAAAGGGAATGCACGTAGGCGGGGCGGCCCCGCCCGGGGATGCAACCCGGTTATTATCCACTTAGCCGCATCACTTCTGGAAGATATACTCTGACGCGACCTGGCGTCGGCTGGCATGTCTCTACGAATGTGAGATTTATGTGATCTTTTATTTTTTTAACATAACATTATTGAACAATATCATATCTATACTCTTTGCCATTGCTCTCATACCAAGGTAAGGTAAGGAAGATAAGTAGTACCTAAATCACTCGTTTTGTGGTAATCAGAAACAATGATACTATTACCCATCCCAATTGGGATGCAAAAGAGTTTGTGTAATTGAGAGGGCTAATTAGAACATAACGTAAATCACTTGAATCTTTGCGAAAAAATAATCCTTTAAGCAATCGGACACGTTTGGTGTATTTAAGTAGCCCTCAAGACTACTATGCCAGCGGTCGCGGGTTCGATTCCCGCGAGGCGCTAATGTTTATATGATAAGCACGAGCTTTGTCACCATACTGAGTGATGGATGTTTATATGCATTAAACTATTTATTGGAGAGGCCCCCGTCATAATCGATGTGAATTCGTAATAAAGAAAAAGAATTCCTTAATTCGAACCCAAGATAAATTGGTGAGTTGTCAGGTGCATATTTATTTTATATCTAGAATACTCGTAGTACCTACCAGCCCCATTGTATTTAATAAGATGATGATGATCAGCAATGATTTATTCCAACATTTATTCCATATATTTTTCAATGTGGAAAAAATAACCTTAATGTGAACAACCAATTCAGTGACTGCGTGAGATTGGTGCAGCAAATAACCAGAAGCAAATTAATTCATAAAACAAGTATAATATATATTTAAAATATATCTTTAGTACCCTGTCCACCAGAAATTAAGTAAGTACAAGCTGTAACAAGGTTAAACCCACACTGCACTTTTAGGGTGAAGTCCTTAGAGACAGATTCGATCAACATCCCTTGCCTAAATTGAATTACCACAAACATATTTTGGGAAACATTATATGGGTAGATCATCTTAGCATGGGGATAAAAACATTTTCTATCATTTAATTCAGCTGAAGTGCATTCAAGTATAGTAGTAAATGAATATTATGTAATATAGTATAGTGTAAAAATAATAAAAGTAAGTAAGTAAAGTAAAGTTAGGCTGTAACGTCCCACTGCTGGGCAAAGGCCTTACCTCAACTATGAGGTAGTTCGAGCCATACTCCACCATGCGGGCTCAGTGCGGATTGGTGGAGGGGTGTTTGCAAGGTAAGCGACTATCCTTGCTGTCAGATGTTATCAAGCCGCCCATAAGGCCTCTGACAAGGCTTAACGACTAATATCAACCGATATTAGCCGGGGCCAACGGCTTAACGTGCCTTCCGAAGCACGGAGATGCTCGTGATATACATCATTAATATGGTCGGAATGGTCCCCCATCCAAACACGACCGCGCTGAAGGTTGCTTCACTTTCAGTATCACTACCAAAGCGCTGCTACCACTGCGCTACAAGCACCTCATGCATGTTTATCTATGTGGAAAAATAAATAAAAGGTATGCTCAAAATAATAAAAGGTAATAATTAGAAAATGATGCAACTACTTACTTAGTTTCGTTGCACAATTTCATCAACCGTGTCAATCCAAAGGTTAAGGCTATATTAAATTTGAACTTGATACTATCGTTCGCCTGTCGGACGTTAAAGCAAGTATATCGGCACAATGGAATTGAACAATTCAGTTTGTATCGGTCCCTATCGAGAGATCAACACAGCACAATAAAAGGTATTGACGAAATCCCATAAACAGAAAAAGAACTGTAGTTAGGCCGTGGTTTGAAGCTGAAAGGGGAAAGTCACATTTAAAGTTGGTAGGTGTATAGTAAGTGTAATTGAATGTTTGCTGGAAACCTACAAAATGTAAGTATACTTCCCGGTTACTAATAAAAACTCATCGTGTAACTACACTAACTACTAATTGAGGTCTAGCTAGGTAATACGAGCTAGTTTGCAACAAAAGTGGTGAATCTAACGTGCTGGCGACTGCAGTATATTCCTTTTTAGGGTTCCGTAGCCGAATGGCGAAAAACGGAACTATTATAGTTTCAACAAGTCTGTCGGTCTGTCTGTCTGTCTGTCCGTCCATATGTCACAGCCACTTTACTATGTATTTATAAGCATCACACTGTTGAAATTTGGTAAGATGTATCCTGTTAACCGCTTTACAATTCTAATACAAAAAAAGATATTCAAGGAGGGCGAGCATTCCCATACATGAAACTAAAACCGAATTTCTTTTAGTCAAACCTATACGTGTGGGGTGTCTACGGATAGGTCTTTTAAAATGACAGAGGTTTCTAAAACCATTTTATTATAAAGTCTACGTTTGATGCATAGATGCTTCCAAAGTGTTAATATGGGCGTCCCCCCCTCTAACTTATAAACTAAGATACTTTAAATATTGAAAAAAAAACATAATGTAGATCATAACAAAAACTTTCAACAATAATTGGTTTGATATAGCACATTTTCTGCAACCGCAAACATAACTTTGTTTTTCATACAAACTGTATGAAAAACAAAGTTATGTTCGCTGTGAACTAAATATTGTGGTATTTTGTGGTATGTATCCCTAATGCAGTTAAAGTTGGCAGGGAACCTTCCGTGGGCGAGTCCAACTCGCACTTAGACGGTTTTTTTTTATAGAATAAGTACTTAGTTTTATTTTAGTAGTTCGTTAAAACTTACACCACATTGAACCGGAAAAAAAAGTAAGAGATAGACAAATCCGATCAGTTAATATATAATGGTGTTGCTGTTTGATAGATAATCAAATCCTTAGCAAAATATTTCAACGCTTTTTTTGAGTTATATGAACATTTAACATTAAAAATTAATGTTTTCTTTAGAGCACTTGTGTGTGAACGAATGATACACTTGAGTTGAGCGTTTTTATTCATTCGCCGCTCTCGATCAAACCATAACTTTCGGCGAGAGCGTATCGAAGATACCAATAGATGAAATTAAAATAACATCTAATAGCATTATAAGCGTGAATTATTAATTTGTGAGGCATTGTCCCGTGCGGCGGGTAAAGCGATTGTATCTGAGCTTCGCGCTTTGGCTAATGAGAAGAATGTAAAGCTAATTTTGTATTGTAATTGAATTTGTGTTGACAGTTCAAATGGCCTTTTGGTACGAACTGTTAAATCTGAGTTGCCATTTAAATAGCGCCGTTTTAATCGTTGATGATTATGTAGGAAAATAGGTAAAAATAATCAATGCTGGTAAAATCGCTGTTTATTTACTGTGTTTAAATTAAACATTTAAGTAGGTAATTGCCTTACGTACAATCTGAGTGATTTGATTTAAATTAATAAATATTTGACGTTTTCCTTAAATGTAGTGTCTTATAATAAGAATATGAATGATAATGATGAAATTGTGGGAAAAATAGCTTCGACTGGTCAAAACTATGTAATGAATTTCCGGCAACCCGTGAAGTTTGAATCAAACAAAACACTTAAACTAAAAACAATAAATCCCAACGACTAATTCATTACGTTTGACAAACAGCCATCAATCACGCAAAGGCTCGCAAAACAATAATCACATTATCATTCCCATAATAACAAATGGACCTCCGAAATTCATAAAGAACCCGCGTTATAACTTTTTTGAAAATAAAGAAATTTTCGAGAAATATCGTCTCAGTGCTGCCTCGCTCGAAATCGAACAATGTAAACTTATGAGCGGACGTATTATTTATTGAAAAGAATAAAAAGTCTTACACGAAACGGTTTGACATATTGTTAAAGGTCCTTATAAAATTATTTGCTATCACGCCATCCGATGCTCGTTGCGAGAAGCAATCTTTAAAGAGAGACGAGTATGACAAAATATGCAACTTGCGCGCGGCCGGGTATGATGTACGTTTTCTCATAATAATTTTGATATACAACGACAACTTCAGAGGAAGTGTTGTTCGTAATCCCACTTAAATACTTAAGGCAGCGAGCAGCAGTAACCGCTCCGGTAAAACAATTATGTAGAGCCCTTAGCGCATACGATTAAAACATGAGTCAATTAATGGATGGCACGAACTTTGTCTAAAGATAAGTAATGGTTGTCTTCTCGTTTTAATAATATGGGACCCACTTCATGGGCGCTATTAATAATGCTTTGAATGAATTTTTCGAATTCCCAAATGTCATCCAGCTTATTAACCGGCTTCATTTTTTGTTTTTAAGTTTTATTTGTTTTGGACAGGGCGTTTTGGTTTTGGCGCGGTCATTCCAACCTTTCGTTTTTTGTCCTGCATCATGCAATCGCAGCAGATGAAATATTGTTTAAAGTTAATTAGTTGTCCGCTGATAAAGTCTTCTCTATGAACCTTTTCAATTGTTTGGGAGGGCACTTTAAAATAAAACACAATTGATATTTGATGTTAGAGTTATTGAATTTGATTAGATATTAGCATTCGATACGATTTCACATCACTTGACCTTTGAAAATAATAATATGCTGAATGTTGTTGATTAAAATGAAGTAGAGCTAAAGAAATCGACATACTAGTAATTGTAACCAATCAGTTATTTGATTGAGTTCCCCACTTGCTAACCGCACATAAATTATTGCAGACACCTACTTAATATTAAAGTAGGCAATTATAACTACTGAGGTAGCTAATTTCACGATCGCATTTACCTTACCAGAAGCATTAATTAACTTATGTAAGCCCGATACCTAATTATAAATGCTGATTGAAACTAAAATTCAGATGATTTAAATACAAACAATTTATCACTAGATCTGTACGTCAAACATCATCTGCAAAAAGATGCCACTAAATGAATAAATTTAGATTCCAATGCGCATGATCGATAGACTCGTAGATCGGATCTATAGATCATATCGGGATCGAAAATGGAATGCGTGAGTAAGACAAAATATAATTAATGATCGTCCTTCAAAATTCGAATCGGTCTGGTGCAGACATGATGGCGTCGACGCAATAAACAAAAGGCAAAATGTTTTGTTTCGCCCTTTATACTTTTTTTAATACCTCCATGTAAAGCGTTTGTAGGTGTGTTCGATTAATCATTCGTGGGTGCATTGTGCATCTGCCTTGAAGTTCTTGGGTCTATGAACACTATTGTTGAAGTCGAACCTCAACTTTTTGACTCTGCAAAAACCCCAAACACCTGTGCCTGTTCGGGCTAACGGTCCGATTGTGTTCAGAGTTAATGTAAAATACATTAGGACCTATTTTATTTTAAAATTAACTTCGCACAATGCGATACTCACACGCCGATCAAAAAGTAATTTGGAATGTCGATCATCATCCTGCTTCGGATCTTTGCACTCATTTAATTTGATTTCTTAAGTTTATTGCATGGATAATTTACGGCAATTATGCACTTCCAGATTTTGAAAATGATTTGATAACAGCACTGTTACATACGCTACCTAAATCTCTTAGTTTTTATTTATATTAACTTCAAATGGAGCGTGTTTGACGCTTAGCAATGGGTATCTTTTTACAATAAGATTTCCTCTTGACCTCATAAATCTTGTTTTGAGGAAGGAAGAAACTGTAGTACTACCTATTTGTAAATTTTGTTTTATGTTTTAACGGCGTTGATTACAAAATTATTCATGCATGAGTCTCATACACAATATAAAAAAAACAATGCAAATATCAAGCCGAGAACAATCTTGATTATGAGTTTCAGGTAGATTCAAATCATTAGATGCCGAGAAACAATCGGAGAGGTCGATCAATTCGGTCGATTATGACGGATAACGTGTCCTGTCGAGGCGGCGATCCGTCATGCGAGCGCAGGCGCCCGGGCAGGCTTTGTGCGCGTGAGAAACGTCCGAGTATACAACAAGTGCCTGTGTGCGTATAAATTGGTATAAAAAATGAAAAGGGTCTGGACAAATGAAATAATCAATAAAAGAAAACGAAAATTACTGTTTGACAATGTCTAATAAGTACCGTTTAGTGTTAATGACGTTCTATATTTGAATTATTCATTGGCTAGTCTTAATCATCGATTGTGAAAGAGCCCTAAGTGAGACTACCTATATTTATTTTTGTTTTATTTTTTATTTATTTAAACTTTATTGCACTGTAAGTTGTACAATTGGCGGTCTTAATGCCTAATGTCATTCTCTACCAGTCATGTTTATGATTACTGAATATGCAGCAATATAGAGTGGTGATTTCACTGCGTAGGTATGCCGAATAAGACACAATATGACACTAGGGGAAATCCGTGTCAAATTATTTGGTTTGTTAGTCAATATTTTCGGGGGGATTTCACTTTCAGTTGGTGTTTCAATATTAACATTTAAATCTGGTTGAATTGTAAGATATCAATTATCGTTATCATCACACACATTATTACTGTTACTAATAAAATACTTTACTATAACGCTACAGATATTGTCTTCTTATTAATAAAATTTTAAAGCAGGTTTTGATAGTCGTAACTCTGCCAGTTGTTTTATTAAACTTCTGTCGCGGTGAGCACAATAAAAGTGTATTGTATGATTTGTACCTCGATAAATAACGATGTCATGTTTTTATTCGATGCAAGAATAAATAAGTCTTATGCATGAAAGACATCCAAAATTAATAAGCACTATCCAGGCGATGGTAATATAGTACCAAAGTAGGTATGTTGTGTATAGTGGAACGATTCCATACAGGAAATTATTTTTTTCTTAAATAAATTACTAAATTCGTAAAGTATTCCAATAATAAACAAAGTTCGTATCTAGCGCATCACTGCATAATATGTTTTACAAGTCTTTTGATTCTTTTATTAAGCTAATAAATGAATTACTATTGAGATTTTATTACATAGGTATAGGTACCATCGACGTTTAGGTATTAAGTGAATATATTCATCATAATTACGTGATATAAAATACACCAACACTGATATACTGTTCGACTTCGTAGAACATATCTCATCTTTCTATTCCGAACCACCAAACTATAAAGCGGGTTAACATAATAAAAAAAAGAAACAAACGAATGTGCGACCGGTTTTTTTCACCTGACAACACCCATGGCTAGTTTTTGTGCGCCATTTTGAAAATTAAATTATAGGTTTTAATTTTAATATGAGAGGTGTGTAATATATTTCTTTTGGGTTGTTTTTTTTAGAGATTCCTATCTATTTAAGTGTTTACTTTAATCTTGTCATTTGTTTAGTCTATTGGATTTGATATTTTTTTCATTCAATGTAAATTATGTATGAACCTATGGAATTGGCTCTACCTGACTTCCAAAGGGTAATTAATTCCTGAAAAAAAAACCTTCCTTGTCAAATCTAAATTTTAAAAAACCTACGGGTTAGTTATTCGTAGGTTTTGTTTGACTCAGAAGTACTTATTTGCCCTGGCTTAGGATTAAGTTGGTCATTTTCTTTAGTTTAGTCTAGCTTATCTACTTAAGCTGGCTTGACTATAACTTGTCCATATTTTGCATATGAAGCCGCGAATGACATTGCCACTACATAATGTAGTGACAAAGAAGTATCGTTAAACGATCATGATGGCTCAGATTTAGTGTAAGGGAAAAAACAATCGGCAAGTCAAAGTTTGCCGTTACGACATAGACAAGCAATAAAGATCGAATCTACAAAGCGTCCGCTAAACGATCACAGGCCTTGTTTTTTGGTCGAAAAAACTGCCGCTCGGGGACAAAGAGTATCTAAGATCGCCCCGAGATAAAACACAATAAATAACACATAGATCCCAGCTTCGGCATGTTCGAGTTTAATGTAAACGCGTTCCCGGTGCGTGTCTCATTAATCAGGCGTTGGATACCAAATAATCCATTTGTTTGTGGGCACATTTACATGGATAGTTTTTGTTGAAATGAGGATTAAAGTAATATCGTGCAGCTGAATAAAGGGAAAAATATTTAAATTTGGCAATAAATATTCATTTCTTTAAGGCATACATTCTGCAGCTGTTCTCAGTGGAATTATAAAAAAGCAGCTTTCTTAATTTCCTTTGAAATGTCGAAAGAACTTTCAGCAGTTTCTTGACGTCTTTTATGATCTTAGTTTTTTTATTGGGTACCTTTTGGGCTAAGTCCTTACAGCCAGTTGTGATTTTCAAACAAAATTAATAATTTAAACATGATTCTTACATTTTTTTATCAATCACATCAGTACTAAAAAAATAAATAAATAGTAAAAGTCCACAAAAAATAACTAAATAGTAAAAAATACTGTCGCCAAAACTAAAGTAAGTATAATCGGGTGCATACGTACCCCATCATAGAGGGTTGGGCGTTTATTAAATCTTCCTTAGAATTCATTACAGCCGCATTCTAAATTAAGTTTCGCCCCCTAAGCTTTACTTTTACAAACTTGTTTGGGCGAACTTTATTTGCCATGATTAAATTTTGAGACTCTTATGAGATTTATGTTCGAGGTCAGGGTGATTGTTTTAGCGTTAATAAACTTTCAAATAATATTCTTGATAAACAATTTGTTTTTTTACGAAATTAAACCATGTGCACTATTGAAACTGACTTATCGAGGCCAAAAAGATTTTGAAAGCATATTATTAACATCCAACACAAACTGTATTTGTTTTGTTTTATGATTTAAAATATAATTTTCCTTTAATTCCTGTAAATCTTTTAAGTGTAGTTAATCAGATATTAGACTATGGGCTGATATATGTTACACGGCTCCACTCGCATAAAGAATGGATAATGTGCTATTTTGATGTATGAGCTATATTATTCTAAAGTTTTATCAAAGCAATCGCGTAGTTTTGGCATGAAGAACAATCCCATTTCCATACATCCATCCTCACAAAAGTACATTCATTGACAGTTGACTAACTGTAAGACTAGCAAGAGACTATTGTTGCTATAAAAACTGAAAGTTTTTGAAACATTTTGCAAGCACTAAGCGTCCTAAACTTTAGTTACTTCTAGAGACCACTTTAAGCTAACATCGCATCTAATATTCAGACCCAATAAAAAAAAAAACTTAACACAACCCACTTATCCACGACAAGAAAAGACACAAATTCTCAAACATAGACGATCGTCAGCGTCAGGCGGCGTTGCTAGGCAACGCACTGCGGGTGGGCGTGGCAATCGATACCACCCCAGTCACCTCCTGTCCTCACGTGATAGCCCTTTTCCTTTCGACTGTACTCAAGGTACGGTCGCGAAAATTATTTTCCGAATCGCAGACGGCTCGGAAGTCCGGAGTCCGGGCGCACTCATTTTCAGGGGGTGGATTTTGACGTCGCTCTTAGGTTTGTTTACTTCTGAATTATGAGAAAAGTATACCTAGTTCAAATTGTATCACAATTCACAAAATTCAAATATTGCAATCGGTCTGTCATAAAATGAAAATTCGCAGTAGCGAATTCTTGATTTATAATAAGTGTCTTCTAAAACGTTACTTACTTATTTGTGACATAATTTGTAGCCTCTATTGCCCACTTACATAACAGTCAATACATTGTTGGTTACCCAATGTTTTTTTTATTCATTAATTCTAATTATAATATGTAGGTGAATATACGTATTGTATACTTTTATTGTTGACATCAATTTCCGCAAGTGAAATTGCTCTTGATTTTATTTCAGGAGCGCTCTAACATAATAATACAGAGTACTATAGCTCCAAGCTTACTCACAAACACGTCGATGAATCCTAAAAAGCGAAAGATACCGCTAACGCTATCGTTCACAAGGAACCGAAATTCCCAATCTGTCAAGTCTTTAATGTCGATGTCAAAAAGAAATTGCGTTTCCCTTCTCATTTTTGCGGGGGGAGTGTTGGAGACAGGTTGTGTCGACACACTGCCTACTATTAGTGCACAAAGGTGGCTTGTCACGCGCACCGAGGAGGGGCTGGAATTATGACCTGCCAGCAACACGCTCGTCTCGTCGTACCTGACTCTAATTTAGATGTTTCTGCCGGTAATGACCGCTTAGTATCGAACAAGAATGAGAAACAAAGAGGTGTCACGTCTGCGACTCGTTTGATCTGTGTTATTTGTTGATGATAAATTAATAAAAAGCACGGATTTATCACGAACGAAAAGGTTTTTAGGTACACATATAATGTTTTTCCATCTAGCGTTTTGTATTGGACCTTAGTTCTCTCGTTAGTCGAACTTTTTCTGTTTAATGCGATTACAAGTTTCACAGTTCTGCTGAAAATATCAAGTGATATATTTACCTAAGTTCACGTTAAAACGATCACACATCCATGTGAACGTGGATCCTGTGTAGTTGTTTTCTAGGTGTTGATTTTTTCAGTAGAACAGTAATACTCATATGTAAAGTTAAATAACCACACGGCAATTGATTAGGATGTGATGTAATTTATTGTGTGTGAATCGGGGCCAAGTTTTTTTTCCTTGGCTTATGTTAGCAATAACTTTTAAGAACTGTTTCCTAGCTTTTATGTGGTATATTCTTCAAACCTCAACTTGATAAGAGCCTCAAGGATATAACTTTAAAAAAAAATAAGAATTCTTGCATTGCCATCTTTGTATATTTTAGAAATATTGCTATTTCCGAAGAAAAATCATTATCTCTTTTCAAAAACACAAGACAATTGTAGTCGAGTTGGTTCAAGGAGGTACCCGTGGAAGTTATTTGTACCTGTAGCAGCAACAACTTATGTCTTGCCAGAAACAGACACAGTATGTGCGTTCGGCTATATGTATAATCTGCTACCAAACCACATTTAAAATTTGACATTAAATATTTATAGAAGAAAATTTTTTAGAGTGCTGGTTGAGAACTGTTTCTATGGCGTAGTCGAGTTTACAAGATTTTGCCGTGACGGACACCTTAAGCGTAATTGATAACTAACATCTTTTTATTTATTAATTTTCAATGTTACAAAAGAATTACGTAATAAGTACTATATTATTATTAATATTATAATTTTAATGACTCTTAAATTTATATAATAATTTCAATGTTGACATTAAAGTGTCTATAAATTTATAATTTTACTTTCGAATTGTATGACAAAACTATTTTTGCATGACGACGAAATGTTTGCATATCGATAAATCGATGAAACACGCATGTTTACTTTTAATTTTAAGATCCTGACAAATGTTTCATGTTTTATGCAAATAATAAATAATTATTCTATTCTATTGCATTCTATTCTAACTTTTGCATAACCAAGAAAAAGTTCATCAGCTAATGACATTTCACAACATCTCCTATAAACATAAAATCACACAAAAACTTAACCAACATGAACAACGTACTTAGTTAGCCCTTCCACATTCTCATTCACCATAGGTGGTTCCATTGTAAACAACATATAATTATGTAAACAAACAGAGTTGATCAGGCGCGTTTTTTGTAAGCACACATTGGTGTATCTCATTTTTACTAATTAATACAAATAGGCTCTCTCGATCCGTTCGAGACTATTATTTAGTGTCGGGTCCCGACTGACGCCCTTCCATCCGAAATATATGGACCATAAAACCACGATTACGTTTTATAAACACTACATTTGTAACTACTTTATGATTGTATTATTTATTTTACGTAATATATTATGCTGTGGTGGAGATTTTGATTTTTCCTAAACTGAGCTTTCAAATATTTAAAATTCTCTGGCACAGTCCACTCCATTAATTTACCTATAGTATTCAACGGCGACGCATAATATGGAAAGAGCTTTGCCGACACTGAGTGTATAGTGACAGGTCCTATGACGCCCTGTAAGGTTTTGAAATAAGTATTTTTATGGAATAGTTATACCTACATACTGTTATTTGAGCAAAAAAAATAGCCATTCTAATTTTACATATTTATAGTAAGGGAAGTATGGCTCAAACTACCTCATATTTGAGGTAAGGCCTTTGCCCCCCAGTGTGATGTCACAGGCTAACTTTACATTTACTTTATATAGTAAGGGAGAAGAGAAAATCGCATTCCGAGGTTTAATTAACAACAAAACACTTCAATCAAAACTATATATGTATATTTTTGCTACACATAGATTTGTTTTATACATAGTTGAATTAGTATATTATATTCTCATATTACTCATAAAGCGTATTGGGTGTTATTATTATCCTGTAATGATAGATATAAGTTAGGAAAATAAATAAATGATAATATGAAAATAAATTGAATTTGTTTATGCTATAATTGTTAATGCCTGCCCACATAATTCTGATTTAGATTTGATACAGTGTTGTGTTACATTTTGATAACGTCACTAAATGCAAAAGAGAAAAAACAAGAGTTTCTCTCCACATAATGTAGCATGCACCAGGCACCGTGCGCCGGAGTTCAGGCCGGAGTGTGCTCGGGCTCAGCCGCACTAAATTTAAATATTTTAATCCTTAATTTAAATTTTTGACATTTTTATTTTATGTTAGTATTCGTGTAGTTTCATTTTTAATGTTATTTGTCATATTCAGGAGACTGTTTAACTCGGGCCTGGCGCCTCGGAGCATCTCGTTTAATCGACGCTTATGTCTAAAATGCTGGTATTACTTCGAAAGTACTTAGTTGAAAACTCTCGAAGTTGCTACTTCCTGGCTATAGACGTATCGTTACTTTGGATAATGATTTGTAGTTCACTCGGACTTACTCGATCAGTAGGTATTCTAATCCGAGTGCTATCCAGAGTTATCGGTTAAGGTCATCGAAATGATAAGGTCCTGCTGATTGCTTGCTATACCTATATTTTTCTTAAAAATACCTTTAAAAAAATAAATTTTTAAAGACTTTTATTTCCTTATTCTAATGGAATTCTCTACCAGTCATTTACATGGAAATGATATCCAAGTTCTTACTCAAAACTTTTAACTTATTCATATCTTTCGAAGGTAGCTTAGCGAGGTGTGGTATGTTTATTGGTAGGCAAAATTATATTTCAGTGAAGGTAGCTTTATTTCATCACCAACAATTTTCACACGAGGAAAATCACGCCTATTCCGTGCTGTTAAAATGGTTTTTAATTTTGTACAAAACATTAATGTGACGTATTAGGATTTTGGACAAAACGGACCACTCGTGGACGATAAATGAGGCTTGCGGCCATTATAAATGCGTTGTCGATCATTACTCATCTGGCCGTCTACTCCGCAAGATTTTGTTCGTATTTCTGGTTTAGGTTAGCTCTTTCACACCAAGTGCATGCTGGTATGAGTGACGGTGACAGGCTGTTACATAGGGCCAACACTGTAGCACGATTTTCAATATTTTAGGAGTTATTTGAAAATATGGGTCTAAATTATTTGGAATAGGCCCTCTAGACTGGGCGCCTGGGTCGTGATGAGCGAACAAATTCACTTTTACAAAAGGTTTATAGTAACTTTATGTAAGCATGAACATGACGATAAGTAAAATTAAAAAAACTTAGCAGTTCTCTCCTAAAATATCTAAGAACAAGTTTATCGTGTAAGTTATTGTGACATTGTTGTTGTAATTTTAACATAACTTAATTAATGTCATATTTGTTTGTTAAACAACGTTTTAATACAGATTATAATAAAGCATTTGAGTAAAGAACAATTATTATGTATTAGACCGTTAAATTAAAGGTTAGAAATGTAAACCTAGTGTCAAAAACCCTGGACCTTATTAATAAATTGTAGGTATTATAAATAAATATGAAATTTATATAGTCATTCCTTACCTCCTTACATTACTTAATAACTTAATTTATGCAAATTATGTCTAAAAAGTGCTTCTATTGCAAAATTTATATCAGCATTTATCGAATTCGCGATATAATGGGAGGTCAATGCCCGATGAACGTGACTGACGTCATAAACGATACGAATCTAGGCAATTTAATATCATGTAAAAAAAACAACGGAACGAGAAACAGCAGATGTTACTGTGCAAGCTATACTATAATTTCGCGCCCTGTCCTCATGACGAGGTGGCCGAGTGGTTAAGGCGTTGGACTGCTAATCCAATGTGCTCTGCACGCGTGGGTTCGAATCCCATCCTCGTCGTTTAATTTTGCAGTAGTTTTTTTCTTTTTATATTTAAAGTTTCTTTAATAAATATTTTTCTTCTTTATAATATTAAAATCAAACAATGATAAAAAAAATTAGTTTTTAAAATATATTTTTTTATTTTAATGTTATTTGTACAATAGTTAATTATTGGGTATAGTGGGAAAAAAATACTTAAGTACTATAAATAACTTTGTTTGATCTCTTTGTACCGTGAAAATTCTCAAAAGTCAGAATGTCTTACAAAAGTAATAAAAAAATCATAACAAAGCTTTCGAGCTTAAATTGTGTAGACTTGGCATTATACATAGGTAAGGGGTTACTATTTTTATCGACTTCAAGAAAAGGAGGTAATCAATTTAATGTATATGATATCGTCAGAATATAATAATATTTGAGTATGTTGATCTATTAAGCCTTCCAAACACGTGTAAATTTCGTAAGTGTGTATATGTTTGTGAATTTGTCACGAATTTCTCGAAAATAAGAAGTCATAGCGAGTAGATTCATTTTAAGTTCAATCAGGTATACTTATTTCAACTTAGGGTACAGTGTAAGTTTTATCCAAATCAGTTTAGTATTTTTTATAATATGGATAATAATAACTGATTAATAAAATATAAACATAAACTCAAACTACTTAAAGCTTACTAGTTAAGACTTGATTATTTATAATACTACAACACTGTTTTGTTTTGTAGGTTGGCTACACTGCCGCCATGTTTTTTCTCTCTTCCTAAAACCTATGTTTTTTGATATTTGTACACGTGCGTTAATTTAATAAAACGTACATTATTATCCAATCTGCATTTTATTTAACAATAACTAAAAATCATAAAATAAAATAAAAGTATTCGAAAAATTATATCGCCTTCAAAAAAATTAAAAAAAATCTAATTAGCACATTTGCCCTCTGTTTAGGAGAAACAAATTTATTTGGAGTCAGTACATTATGTGCGTATATTATTGATGAACGTAAGCTTGAGATCATGCTCCGTCTCCAAATGAATTTGTTTCACATAAACAAAGGGCTCTTCTCGCCTCAGTTACCTCAGTGTGTGAAGACGAAAGTCTTCAATCAGTGTGTGTTCCCAGTGATGACATACGGATCCGAAAAGTGGTCTCTAACTATGGGCATCATAAAGAAGCTCAAAATTACACAACGAACGATGGAGCGGGCTATGCTCGGTGTTTCTCTACGAGATAGAATCAGAAACGAGGAGATACGTAGAAGATCCAAGGTGACGGACATAGCCTTGAGAATCAGTGAGCTTAAGTGGCAGTGGGCAGGGCACATAGCGCGAAGAACTGATGGCCGTTGGAACAGGAAAGTTCTAGATTGGAGACCCTTCGACCAAAGACGCAGCGTAGGACGTCCGCAAACAAGATGGACAGACGACCTTAAAAAGATCACAGGATCAAACTGGATGCAGACCGCTAGTGATCGGTCGCTATGGAAAGCCGTGGGGGAGGCCTATGTTCAGCAGTGGACGTCCTTTGGCTGATAATGATGATAATGATGAAACAAAGGGCAAATGTGTTATACTGATCTTTTAAGTCATTTTTAGTACGTGGTTTAATATTTTCTTATTATTTTTCAAACAATATTGAAATATTGCATAGACTCATCCATGTCGAATGAAGGTTACGCAAATAGAGGGTGCAATATCTAACGGGTAAATGATTTGTGTCTAGATGGGTAGGAAATGGTATTATAACCGGCAAAGGGAAGATTTTACTTAGTATGTAACGTAACTATTTGTGGATTAGTGATTTTTATGATTAATTTGACTTTGTATTTGCGGCCTTACAAACAATCCAAGTAATTTTACTTGTCCATTTTCATTATTTTTCATTTGATCCGGCCCCGTCGAACGGGATAAAAAGTATTTTACGTCCTACTGGTTCTAAGCTACCTCCCCACCAATTTTCAGCCAAATTGGTTTAGCCGTTCTTGAGTTATAAATAGTGTAACTAACACGAATTTTATATGTATTTTAATTACTAAAATGCCATTTTATAATGTAAAAAAATAGTGGTTGGCCATAAAAAAGTAAAAATTTAGGGTTGTATGTATTTTTAATGCCACATTATTTAAAAATAAAAACATACAGTTTTGTCCAAAAATTAAAAAATATATTAGTGGTGAACAACCCTTATCACTAAGGGGTAGGAAAAATAGATGGTAGCCGATTCTCAGACCTACTGAATACGCATATAAAATTTGGTAAGAATCGCTAAAGCCGTTTCGGAGGTGTACGGTAACTAACATTGTGACATGGAAATTTTATATATCAGATAATCTTCAAGCAATTTCCGACTGTAAAATAAAATACTTAATGATATTCGTCGTCACTAAAAACAGCGGATGTCTGGTAGGTATTTAGATTTTCAAATAGTTACACATTTGGTCATACAGTAACAGCTCTCAGGGAACTTATGAAATAGACGAGCGTACTGCATTTACGGCTTATGCAGTATAGAGTAAGGTCACATTCAGATGGCTACCAAGTCTTAGTTATTGTTTTTTTTTCTTTTACAAAATGGACACCAATCACATTACATTGCTCTGATCCCAAAGTAAGTAGCTAATGCACTTGTGTTATGGAAATCAGACACAATGGTGGTACCACAACACCCAGACTCGAGACAATATAGAAAATTTTGATTTCTACATTCACCCGACCGGGCATCGTACCCGGGACCTCGGAGCTCTGATGCCTTGAAACCAGCGTGTTTAACCACTACACCAGGTCATCAAAATTGTGAAAATATAGTTTACACAAAGCACAAATGAACTTTTTAATTATTCGCAGACAGTGCGAAAAACGTGTCACTCATAATTCAATAAAATAACTCACAGCCATGGATTAATAAAAAAAGAAATATGATTTTTGCGGGTAATGCGTCTGCAAATAATTAGATGTGGCGTGTCCCCTCGTCGCGTGCGCGTCATTTCCTCTATGGTCTATGGCACGATTTATTTATGAATATTGTTTCGCCAGCCGCCAAGTGTATCGCGGCCACGTGCCGGGTATCCGTTGGATTACATGCACTTAGAACACTTTTGAATATGTGTTATGTCGGGTCTTTGTGGGGGTGTAAGAGGGTTGAAAAGAAGTCAATGGATGGTAACAAGATGATGGTGGAAGTAGCAAAGAGTAGGACTACTATGTGGTGATAATACATGATTGTTCTTCTGTAAATCCCTTTTTATCTTAATAAGAGTAGTCTCTCTTCTAGCTCTCCCAAGCAGGGCTTGGAAACCGGTATTTTTTCTGAACCGGTTTAACGAAAATACAGGTGGAACTTTTTGAAAAAGGTTATCTTCCTTTGAACCGGTTTTTAAACCGGTTCGGAAAAATATGGGTATTTTTCATTAACCGGTTTAACTTTTCGTTCAGCCAGGACAACCACCTCAACTTCGTTAAGATCTGCGTGCGGTGAGCGCATTGACGTTTGTTATTATTCAATAAAACTTATTTTGTTTATATATCCTATCAGATACGTACTGTGGTAATTGTTCGACATATTTTTGGAAATTTTAATTATATTATATAAACAATAAAATGGAAATCTGATAATTATTCTAACCTCTTTCGAAGAATATTCGGTCAAAAAACAAGTCGCGTTGCGATCGTCGCCAGCGGCCAGGAATTAACCGGTTTATTAAGGTTTTCAGTATCACTCTTATTTGGTTCCGCTCCGGAACGCAATTTTACGATAAAACCGGTTTAACCGTTATAATACCAGTAAATCTGCTCTCAAGGCGCAGAGAGTAACCTGTTAGTAACCTATCAGGAGGCCAATTCTCGTGCAATTTGTATATACGAAGAAAGTTCACCGATCGAATTTTATTTGTTGAAGAAAAAATAGTTTTTGATATCTCAGGGTCACGATTCTATGTACATTTTTAGAATATGTTCGTTTGGGTAAAACGTTTAAACTCGCAATCGAATTACCTCACGAAAAAAGTTCGATTGCCGCGACAATCGCCTCCCAGATCTTAGAAACAGCAGAAAAGCGTAGGTACTTAATTTCAAATCATTTTTTTATGGTATGCCCCGAAATAAATTAACGGATTAACGTTTATAATACTTAATTTATCGAAAATCTGATATTTTCGAAGTGCCCCTTGCAATCAGGATTTAATGGTTCGATTGTTTGCATAGTCTTCTATATCGGCATAAAGGCATATTCGCAGTTAATTCCAGTTTTAAATAATGAATCTCTTCGCTCGGAAACTTTCTTCAGAATATTTCTTCTTCATTGCACTTTCATTTAACATATCAAACATATTGAAGCTTTATGTACAAAAAGTCCTGACACCATACACAAATAATCATTTTTCCTCCTCAGAAAGTCCTCGTCGCCAATAAATTATGAAATAGTGCTTTAGGGTAGCGGGCCCAATGATCGGAAGCGGGGCGGGCCGGGCGCGCGCTTCCGAGTTCCGCTCGGTAACTCATCATCAAGGCGCCGCGGGGGCCGGGGCAGCACAAAGAAACGCGCTGAATTTCGGTGAGTTATACCCTACTAGTGGAGGGCGCGAAAAAATGTTCAGATGTTTTTCTAGCGCAATAGACAACAATCAAATCACTGACCAACTTCATACTTGCTTCGATTAGTAGTTGTTCTATTAGCAATGGTAAGAACTTGTAATTAGAGGTAGGCATAGCTAGGCCAATGAATCTCAGAAATGCGATAAATGTCAAAATCTTATTTGAATGAATATTATAATAATTATTAATTAGAAGCGTGTGACTGCTAAAAGATGACAATGCATTTATGTACTTATTTCGAAGGCCTAATTAAAGTAGTATTTGCGTAGATACATTTTTGTTCAGCCTTAGTAACGCATTTTTATCTGAACATTTAAATAAAGTAGTGATGATGACACGTCATGACGATGTTTACAAGGCGACGTCTCAATCGATGAGCTTGCTGATATGCAAATACCAGAGCATAAGAATGCATTTTCGTGTTCGACTTTAACGCCTTCGATACGTGACTAGTGTGACTATAAGAACACGTTCCATAAGTGATAGTATAACTGAACCTTGTGCTTCATGTAACTAGGTTTATATTTGAAGAACGCAAGTTATCGCAAGTTGGGGACTGAACTTATCAAATCAGGCCAATTCTTTGACATTGTTCTGTGTTCTTATCAGTTCCGCATTTTGCTTCGGATTCACATCACGTTCGCTTTTTGAATTAAAAATTTAAAGTTTTAGAAGTGAGAATTAGCTCCTGACTGTGGCCAATATGTTTTATTTTTCTATGTGACCCTTTTTAGAAAAGTACAAAGGAGATGAAACTTTGCAGATACTACTTACTTACTAGAAATCAATTCATTGATTCATTGCAAAGATTTTTTTTCAGTGATTTAGCATTTCATACGCATCTTATTTCGAAGACTGGCGTCTAGTTGTCCCCTGATGTTTTTGCGGTTTGTCAATAACAATACGATGAACATAAAACACTCAAGTTTTATAATTTGCCGATTCTAATAAATAAAGATTTCAGTCCTTACAGTCTGACGTGTCTAAAAACGACCGCCCGGACTGAATGCATTAGAATCCCGACTCTATTGTATTTTATTAAACATTCTTTTTTGCACCTCAGACGAATATATTTGCAATTTCGCTTATTCGATATCGGATTATAAGTTTTTGCGTAATGTTGATTGCTTCCTATCTGATGCTTGATAAATATTTTACGAGTTTCGGAAGCGGACGATCGTTGATTTTATCAAGAGCGAATCTCAACATACTTTAATGTGGAGCTTAAAATGTCGTCATTTTTTATTTGTGTTAAGATGTTTTCATCTTATTTTTTAATTATGTCAATTGTTAGAACTTCTTATAGAAGTTACTATAAAAACAAACTGATCTCTATTTACTCGCAATGCAACATAGAATTGTAGTATTGTGCCGTAACTGAAGATACTTAGTTACACACTAAACGATTACGAATAATTTAGTTTAATTTCTATTATTAATGAAAAGTCATTTAAAACATGATGTTTTAATCAAAAGTATACACTTTGACTTGATTCTTTGATGTAAAATGTATTAGAAATAACTCAACAAATTTATCCATTCAAGTAAAATTTATTGGGGGCCGTCCATTAATCTCGTGAGGCTCAAAAGGGGGGGGGGGGGAGGGGGTACGGAAAACATCACGACACATCACAAGGGGTGAGGGGGGGTCCCGTCAGACTTCACGTGTATTAATTTTATTTATTTTTTGTCAAAAAGCGTTATTTCTGAACCGAAATTTTGAACGGCGCGAAAATTTGAACGATTTGTTGTCACAAACCTCTTTGCCAATAACAACTGCCAGTGAAGAAGAAGCTTTACCAGTTGTAATCTTAAATGAAAGTCTTGCAACTCTGTGGGACGAAGACAACATTAAGTAATTATTCATTAATTTTATTGCAAATACCTACATATAAATGTTTTTCGAATCACCATTTTTTAATATTTTTTCCAGTCAAAAATAGCCTTTACATAGACTTCCAAAAAATACACGTGATCCAGGGGGGAGGGGGGGGGTCCCAAACCTCACCAAATATCATCAAGGGGGAGGGGGGGGGCGGTCAAAAAATGAGAAAAACGACCTCACGTGATTAATGGACGGCCCCTTGTAGCAATTGCATAGTAACCAAGGAAAGCAGTCATATAGACAGGATTGAGGCAAGCTTTTGCTACTTTTAATATCAAACTACGTAAGTTATTTGTAAAAGGGATATTATTAAAAGCACATCAAATAAATTATGGCATAACAATCATCATTACCTTAAATAAATGATTTCCAGCAAATAAACAATTGTTAACAAAACTAGTACTTCAAAAAAAAACATAAATCAACAGTGAAGTATATATTGTATATATATAATTATTTCCTCACATGCACGACAAAAATCGTTTAATGCGCAAGAAAAATATTTTCATATAAAATATACCGATTGCACAGCAAATTTACCCGAGTGCACATACCTAATACTGACACTCCTATAGGACACTCAAAAAGTTGTGCGACAGTAAAAAAATAGTTCTAATTTTTATTAAATCTTTTCAAAGTACTTTGCACCAGCGTCAATACAAAGATTCAGCCTGCTCGAACGCAGCCAGCGCATCTTCCGGCGACGAAAATTGTATCCCTTTGAGCGGTTTTATTTTTATTTTTGGAAATAAAAAGAAGTCACACTGTGCTACATCAGGGCTGAAAGGAGACCCAGGAGTTTGACTGGCGTGCTGTCTAGGAAGTCCCTTGTTTTTAGCACGGTCTGTGCAGACGCATTGTCGTGGTGGAGCAGTAGTCCGCGGAGCTCAGTGTTTGGTCGCTTGTTGCTCACAACACAGAAAACTTCTGGTAATCATTTGGTAGTATACCGTTGGGCGTCAATGCTTCTTTGATCTCGTAAGGGAATCGACACCAAGTGGCCAATCAAATAAAAAAAGCTGGCGATCAAATCTTCCCCCGCTCCGAGAACTTCACTTCGGTAGGCGTTGGTTCATTTTGAAACGCCCAAACTGTCGACATGCGCTTGGTTTCTGCATCGTATTGATAAATCCAGGACTCATCACCTGTAACGATGTTGTTAACATACCGAGACGAGCCTGATTTAAACTTGTTCAGCATACCACGACACCATTCCATCTGAGCGTTGGTGAGGTAGTGCGACACCCAGCGTGATACTATCCTCCTCACGCGAAAATGCCCGTGTATAGAATCCCGTGAACGCTTCCCGATTCAAGCTTCAATATGTGCTGAATCTTCTGATATGTAATTCGCCTATTATCTTGGATAAAATTTTTGACTGCTAGCACGTTTTCTTCCTTAAAAGCCGTCAAAAGGCGACATCTTCGTTCTTCATCCTCCAAGGTTGATCGACCGGGCTTGAATTAGTTATGCCAACGATACACGGTGGCCTTGGAGGGCCTTCATCCATAAATACCATTTGAAGTCTATCGAACGATTCTTCCAGTTTCAGGCGACACTTGAAATCGTGAAAAATCATAGTTCTAAAATGTTCGCGGCTCAGATTCATTTTTCAGTAAGACACGATACTTTGAATTGTCTCGCAAAAAATATAGAGGGAAATTTTGAAAATGGAATACACCTATGTTTACTTATAAATAATCATATTTTCGAAAAAGGTTCTAACCGGCCAGTATCCCATATATAAAAACTTTTTTTCGCAATACTTTCTGAGTGGCCTACCTAGAATAGTTACTGGTAACTATTCTCGCAACTTTTTTCCCCATATGCATTTTAAAACTTGCTCAACAACAATGTCTTGAAGTTATTAATGGTATTTCACTTAGGTCCGCTTTCTTGATCAATGGTAAACTCAACTAATGGAGAAAACTTTAAAACACTGGTTGAATATACGATTCTGTGTGTTTTAAACAAATAATCTGAATGAGGGTTTTTGATATTTTTTCTGCCACCAGACGGCGCCACGTAAGCGCCAGGTCCAAACAACTTGCACATAGTATTGATTTCTACCGAATTTCGGTAAATTCTACGTATTTGTGAATTCAATGTGCTTTTATAATGGTTTAGAGACAGAAAAAGGTTGCCGAAATAAATAATGATCTAAAAAACAGAGGCGCCAAAGAAACTGGCACTAAAGGAAAATATGAATAATAGGAGATACTATAATAACTAATGAAGAATAGGATTGTGTGGAATTTTGGACAGTGCTACCATGCAATATGTGATACATGACCATGACTATCTGCCTTTTTCTTTACATCATCAACTTATACATAATAAAATATATGTAAGCCTATTCCAGGTGCATATTAATCACTATAGTAGCTATGACTTGTAATAACACTGAACTGATAAAAATTGTAGTAACTTTTTTTTATTCAATATGTATATTATGTAATTATCGATAATAGGTGATCGTATTTGCATAGGGATAGTAGATAGTAGGAGTAAATTTATCTCTGTGAATAGCTACAAGCCACTGTTTCAATCGGCTTTTATCAGTTATAGGGAACATATGCCCTCCTGTTTTATTTGCACACATAGGCACTGTACAACACTGTAGTATTTTAGAAAACAGTACTCTTTTTGCAACTATTGTATGAATAAATAAATAATAAAAAATATCAGAAAATACAACATATTATGTATGTATTTTGACAAGTGGTTGGACCTGACGCCTAGGTGCTGCCACCTGGTGGGCGTCATTTTTGACAACCCTCATTGACTGTTGGTAATGGTGTTTTCTGTTCAAAACACACAGAATTGAAATTTAAAATTTACAAAACGCAGAAACATTTTAAAGAAATGTTATCGACTTCAAACCATAAGTTAATAGTTAACTATCAACCAAGAAACCGAGCTATAGATAAACTGCAGTGTACGATTAAAAAATTGAAGGTAAGTTAAAAAAAATGAAATAGATTTACTGTGCACTAGTTATTATTATTATTATCATAAAAAAGGTTCTCTTTTAAATAAATAGCAATGCGCTACGAACATAAATTGTTGCTAAGATTTGAATATTTTGATTAATATTCGGATTTTTTTTCTCTAAAACAAGCATATTTTTTCAATTTTCAGTTTAATACCCTTTGTAAAAACCGGCCAAGTGCTAGTCGGACTCGCGCACTGAGGGTTCCGTGCCAACTTTAACTGAATTACGGAACTACTTAGCCAAAATACCACAATATTTTGTTTACAGAAAATATAACTGTTTTTCATAGTGTTTGTATGAAGAACAAAGTTATGGTTGCGGTTGTAAAAACTGTGCTAAGTATATCTCAAAAACTACTTGTTCGATTTCGTTCAAACCAATTTTTGTTGAAATTGTTTATTGAGATCTTACATCATGTATTTTATTTAACAAAATTTACGATCTCCAAGTTTTAAAATAAGGAATAAGGGGGGGGGGGGGAACCCAGTTTACATTTTACATTTTGTATGAGAATCGTAGAGGGGTTAACACGTTTCAGGATTCATCTGCCGACCAAGTTTCAACTGTGTGATGCTAAGTTTCAGAATAAAGTGGCTGTGACATACGGACGGACAGACAGACTTGAGAACACTATAAGGGTTCCGTTTTTTGCCATTAGGCTACGGAACCCTAATAAAAGCTATACTTGTTTTTTTTTCGCTGTTGGACGCTACATTCGTGTGTACCTACCAGTATTTTCGAAATCCCCTGCAGGGGTTGCCGAGGGCGGAGCCAGGTGTCAGTTGCAGAATGCAGATCTTATCTTGAAGGGGGATGCGCCGCCGCCCGCCCGAATGACTGCGTGTCGATTATGACAATAATTGAGCCGAAATTGTTATAAAAGAAATTATATTTGGGGATGTGTAATGTTGAAGCCGGTATAATAAAACATACTTAACGATTCTTACAGTTGTTTTACTAGCTACCTACTAACAGTTCGTTTGGGTACTTTTTTGGTTCATATACTCGTAGAACTAAGCGATCCTGAATTCTTGACGGTTAGGTACTCTTAAAAGATTTTAATAATAACTTTTCTCTTTGCCCCTCTGTCAAGAGGTTGACTTATTGACTTCGGGTGAAAAGGCTATTGGACAGGTCCAACTTGAATCTTATAAGATAGGTAGGTAGTAGGTACTTAACAACTAACTCGTACGCTGCAGATTTTGATAATCTTACTGATCTCCACAATATTATGTAAATAGAAGTTATCATTCACCATTTGAAACTACATAATATGGTACTATGTAATTAATAATAAATATCGATCTTTGTCACTTAAATTCTTCTATACTGTCTATAGATGGCGCCAGTGTTACTTACCTAAGTACTTTAACCTTGCAGGCTAGTAAAGATGTATTTTTTAATTAACTGTGTTAAGAAGCCTGCTGTTACTACTTTTCTGCATTGCACTGCACATTACTTTACAGGAGCTGTATTTTTGAAACACTCGCTTGGATATGGCGTATGGTTTTCGTTCGAAGGCGTAATAAAAATCAACTAAAGCCGAGTAAAATATATAGGTAAATATTCACTGGATGATTCACGCAACAACGTGTCGGGGCCGGATCGTGCCGGACTCGGAAAAAAAATCCTATAGACATTTCAACGCCGTGCCCCGTCCGGGCCCGGCTGGAGCATATTCAGGCATGAATCACTTAATACAAAATGTATACAATAATGTTTGACCGTGCTCCGGCTGGGCGCCGGCCGGAGCCGGCACGGTGTAGCGTGAATCAGCCTTAAATTGAGTAATATATGTTTTTATCGCTCTTGTGTAAAATTTAACTGTTTTTCATTCGAAAATCGAACTTAAATCAATGTAAGTACATCACACGCCATTTTGACTCGAGTATTTAAAAAATAGGGCCCCAGATTACATTCCCAAACACAAATTAGATTATCGGCTTGAAATATCAGATGTACGGGACGCGCTGGATCTCAGCTTTCGTACACTCCGCACAATAGTAGACCGCCGCATTTAATATCCGAAATTCTGAAGTTTTCTTTCCTTCGGAGGAGCCGATTATAGTACAGCAATGAACCCCCGCCGGTACGTATACGACGCCCCGAGGACCCAATACAGAAACGGTCCAGCGCGTCCCGTACATCTGAGTAGTCATTAACTATCTTAAAAAGAACCATTGATTACCAGTCACATGATTATTTTCATTTATACAAGCAAAACGAAGCAGACGACAGAGTTACAAGCAGCATTCTCAGTAAATGACAATAATGTCCAGATCACATTAACATTCAATCTGGCAGAAGTTCTACGCAGCACTGAATTCGTGCGCGCGCGCACTAACTTAGCCAGCCAATTACCTCCAATGTTCTACGTCAGCCAGCGCTCGCTTCTCCACCACCGCAATATGTTAACATATTTTTTAATTCCTCTCGCAGACAGCTAAAGAGGCAATCGCAAGTTCATGCGCAGGAGTGAGATTTATAATAAGAAAACGCTCCTACCGCGCATGCACCATAAGGATCTATAAATCTTTAAGTACTGCATCGGCCAATCCCTGTTGAGAATCGATAAATCATCCCCGCGGACGGTAAAGTCGAATCGAATACGATCGCCATCCCCCTCGCACTCAGCGCCTGTGACGCCGTTTAGATCATTTATCATTTCTGCCTCTCGTTCCTTCTCAATGATAAATTCAATTCTCTTTTGGAATATGATTGTTCCTCGTTTTGTTATTGTGGTGTTTTATAGTGGGTATCGTCACGGAGTAGGTTTTTTAAACGGAATCCGATCAAAATAAACGCGAGAATTGGATTTCCATTTTAGATTTCGAACGTCAAGCGATCAATCTTGTGGATCGAGATCCATTCGACTCTTGTTTACGATCGAGTTTAGGAAAAAATTGAGCATTGTTATGCGATTTCAAATTGCCAACTTACGTCGATTCTTATTAAAGCATTATTTTATTGATTGAATTAGGGCACATTCTTCTCTTCTTCATTTGGGTTTCCAGTTTTTAATCAAGTTCAGCAAACAAAAGTAAAAAAAAAAACTTTTCGAATTTGTAATATTGTGTTTTTCTTTATTTTTCGCTATTTACAGGGCTGTAGAAAAGACAACAATTTTATCTTAAAATAACTTAAAATACATCGTGCTCTTTCAGTCATTTATTTAAGTATATTATAGACATAGGTTCAACTTTATCAATCTCTTTAATAATCTAAAATGTCGGTTCGTGAAAAAATAGTAAATACTATGAAATTCATACATACAGTATTTATTTAATAATATAGTTCAGGAATAGTAGCACAATAATATAGCAACTACGCGAGTAATTTACAATAAAATCAATCCCTTATTTCTACTATCACTGGGCTTTTATAATTTATTATTTTTACACGACGTTACCTATCTTAAAGTTACTTTACACAAATTTTACAACCTATGAATCGTAGTTTTATTAGACTTCGGTGCTTTGGCCATGCTGATCATTATAATTTATGTTAAAATACAAGGCTTGGTATAACATATTTCGCTGAATTTATTAAATAAAGACAATGTAGTTAATCTGCAAGTCGAGTTTCAGAGTTTTGATGTCAAACGTGATTATAATTTTGTCTTTACATAATTCTAAGTGTAGACTTTTTACTATTTTAGGAATTTTATAATAACAATACAATTTTTTTGTACATCACTGCTTACACTAAATAAAGGCTGTAATAAATCACTGTCAACAAAGCTGTTGACAAAAATCTACGGCGTACATTGTAGCGCGTCCCATCGCCACACAAAAGCTCCCAGATCCTAACGGACAATACCCAGAAACTCGCCAAATTATGGGACATCTTGTGAGACTTTGTTTACGGAAATATACAACACGCTGTAAAACATTCAACTAGTTGGTCATTGTTTGCAATCGCGTTGTCTTTGCGTAAACAACAGTACCTCTACTCTCTTTTGTCACGGTTACATTGTTACAGCTCCCAAATAATTTATCTAGAGATAGTCTGTAGGATACATTAATTAAAACTTCAGGACGGCTGTTGTATGGAACTTTAGGATGGTCGGATTTGGAAACGGACTATTTATTTAAAAATAAGCGTATGTATGAATGCTTTTTATAGCACTAAATACTTGGAGCGCTTTAGTGAACTTTTCATTCCACGGTAGCAAACTAGTTACTTCTATATTGTGTGTGAGTGTAACTGTAGTAGGTATTAAGTATGTGGATGGATAGAAAGAGAATCAAACTACATATTTAGTTTTTACTATTTTAGCTACATAGAAGCGTTTGTTGCATCTCCGTCGAATGAAGAGTTCCCTAAGCGCGGTGCGGTCAGTAGGCGGCCGCTGCGCCCGAGTGGTGCATCAAATGGTGGTGGTGGTACGACTCCTGCGTGGGGCACCACCAGTCCGGGACCCCGTGGGGAACGCTCGGCGTCGGCTGCTGGAACTGTGTCCAGTGACCACCAAAACCGAGCTTATTGTCCATGACACCGTTGCCTCCTATGTTGGTTAGATGCGGTTGGTGTTGATGAGGCGGCGCGGGCGGTCGTTCGTATGATTTTTGGTCGTGAGGATTGAGGTATTTGTCGTTGAGGCTCTCTAGTTTGTCTGTTATCGTAGGGTGGTGGTGTGGGTGGTGAGGGATGGGTGCGGGTGGTGGAGGGGGGAGGGGTGCGATGGGGCTGGCGGCGCCGGCGGTGACGCTGACGCTGCCGGCGGAGGATGAGTCATCGCCGTCGCTGTCATAGCGCGGCGAGGCGTCGCCGGCGGCGCCGTGCACCTTCATGTGCTTGCGCAGCGAGGAGGGGTGCGTGTAGGACTTGTCACAGCCGTGTACGCGGCAGTTGTACGGCTTGTCTGACGTGTGCACGTGTGAATGCTTCTTCCTATCCGACGAGTTGGCGAACCTTCGGTCGCAGCCGGCGTACTCGCATTTAAACGGTTTTTCACCTGTAAAGAAAATATAATTTAATTGTTAATTGCTGTAAATTAGGAAAGGGTACCTTATAATACATAACGGTTAAATTTACATTACAACCTTAATCGTATTATATTTTGATGGATTACTTATTTAAACCTAAAGGGCCATCACATTTCAATTGAACCCAAAATGTAAATCATAACAGTAGACCGATTCGCTTCTTTCCTTTTCCAATCTAAGAATAAAACGATCGAACGCCGAACGCGAATGTCCAATCACGCCATAAATAACCAGATTTGCTCGTTGTTTATAGTTTACGAGTACAAATAAATATTCACAACAATTGCACGGGATACTTAACACGGCCATAAATCATATTTATAAGAAGACTTTGTCACAGTGCCCCTACAAAGAGCTCGTTGTGGCAGACGACATTGAGCTTTAACGTTTGGCATGAAGACACGTTTAGAGGTGACGGATGAAGAGATATTCTGATGTTTACGCCAAAAGGAAGCTTTACTTTTGATCTGGGCCTACAATCAGGCCAGATCCCATGAGTATAACGTGAAAACAATGAACAGGCTAATAGGCGAAAAAAATATGAACATTACTTTGTTTAACAATATTTTATGTAAAGGTAAAGTACATATCACCTTCATTATTAATTATTAGCTTCGTTCTGTTTGATATCATTCAATAAGATGTAATAATCAGTTACTTATTATTTATAAACAACAACTATCTGGTCTATCTTGTCGATCGTGTATCATATCCCGTAAAATTTAATGTATAGGTAAGTAGCACTTCAATATCGACCCTCTTTTTTTCAATCATTTTTTCCACACATCGACAACTTCCCGCGCTTTCCATTGATAGATTCCTCACGATTTCACCGAATCGTGTGAGTAACATTCAATAAAATACATTACAAGTAGGCTCTAGTGTGACCGCGTTCACAATAAGCTTTTTATTGTCATGTTTACAAATAAACCTCTCCGGTGTAATCCCCTGCATTGTGTTTGAAACTTGAGGATCGGTATGAAGCACAGATGCTAATCTCAAGTGTCTGTTAACGTGGCAAGAATAGGGCTTTTTACACGATCCCTCACCGCAGCGTTTGTGATGTCGATATTCTGAATGAGAATCACGCATTCATCAGCTTCCAATTGATGGTCTGTTACTTCCTTTGATATACTTGCATTCAACATACCACAGTATTATCCTACTTAGCAAACATTTTGCACGCCGGATTAACCATTTCAAGATATCGGAATGTGCCCGTTTCTTGTTTCATTTTATCCAAATATGTTAAAGTTTACGGCAGACATGATTTTCGACCTAATTTTGACATCCTAAGACCATAATGAAATCAAAGATTATGTTATCATTCCGATCCCGTATGATAAAAAGTCACGATCCCAAGCCCTAATGAACTGAATGCGGGATAAGAGATCCGAAACATGTGTCGCCCGTCTAATTACTAATCGGACGTTTGATCTCGATGGACCACAAAAAAGAGCAGCAACAGACACTATTATATTTGAGATGTGTTATCAGACTTGCGCACGCGCCGATGCGTGGTACACTCAACTATAAACGTCTTATTTACATTAATAGAAATTAAGACTTCCATAATAGGCAACCCCATCAGTACCATGCAGACTACAAGAATATTGATTAAAATAAGCAGTTAGTAAGATGAATCAGCAATCCTATTTCAAAGTATTCATAATCTGTAATCTAGATCCTGACACTGATCGATGCTAATTAATACATAATGCAGAGATTATTACATTTAATACTATTATGACTTTAAGAGGCCATTAATAGGCTTTTCCCAAGCCGTTTAATTTATAGCGTTATCAAATATTGTTAAGAGTGTATAAAGGTAAGGTTCCAGACTCAAATTTTTATACTTGAGAAAATATATTTACATTGGGACAAAATAAAAAGAGTGAAACAACATCAGTTGGGAATGCGCGTCGTGAATTCGTCGCATGCCGCGCCGGGACACGGCTAGGGTCAGATGTTTATCTTAAACGGCTGTATCACCCACGGGAGACACTTTTTTGTGTTATTATCGATGTGAAACTTTATCTTGAGCTTGTTCGCCCAAAATGTATTTGACGGCTTTTAAACCTTTGAGAGGATTTGTGATTTGATCGCTTTTGACATAAAAGATATCGCTTCTTCAGTAGCGGATTAATCAGATTATTGATTAAGTTAATTGTAAGTGCTAGGACATAGTTAGTTTGGCTAGGGTGTTTTCCGCACTTAGCCTTACGATTGGGCCTTTGTGCGTATGTCCCTCTTTTCTATTCTAACCAACCCAGGCTTTCCCAGAAAGCTAGCTTTAGTTAGTATATCATTAAGGTAAATTAAATCGACTTATAATAACAAACTACACTTCGAGATGAAAGGTAGAAATTCAGCGGTTGGCACATCGCCTAGTCCAAATTACACTCAAGGATCAAGTTACAAGACGCTACTTAAGTGCGCTCTACTGAGAAAACATCTTTTTAGAAATAGCACGAGTTGGTGAAACTCGATCACGCGGCCTTTGCTCCCAAATTGTGGTAAATGGCTTCAGGTGTGTTTTGTAAAAAGACAATCGCAACTCACCAGATATCAACTTACGGAACCACATAAAAAGCTATTTATTACGACTCTTAATTGATTACCATGAATATAGTGAACTACTCGGACGACTACTGCGTGACTTGTCATCGCCTTGAATAACAATGTAATTGGTTGACACTTGATATTCGTGCACCTGTTTCGGAGATGCGGTGCCATACATGGTTTCGTCTGCGATTCACGATTTTGATCCGCAAATGTCAACAGATATACATAAGCGACACGTAATAAACCAGTTTATAAACCAAATAAGGTCAATATCAAAGAATACCCAAAACGAACTAAATGTTAATGGCATCAGAATAAGCATTTTATCAATTTAATATCTATCAGTGTTCACGGCATTGTTTCGGTTTATTAAATGTAATATCGAAGTTAATTCAATCTCAATAGACAGGCAGCTAATGAACGGGCGATGACTGGTCTTTTATCGACACACCCGTTCAGTTTAGACATGACAATGCAACCATATTGGGACTGACCTTATAAAGTAATAGCTACATTCACAAAGCTCTATCAAAAATACTTAAGCTGGAACCTATAATGATCATTGTTAGTCAAGTATCTAACTAAACTATTAGGCATTTATTGTAGTCTGAATAAAATACAACTTCTTATTACCAGCTAGACAAACACTCAGAGACACCTCTTACAGCTGTCACAATAATAGCTGATTGACGACACTTCTCCGAACACAGATTTTCTCTCGCATATTTAAAAGGAATTTCGTACAGCGCAGAATGATTTATGACGTTCCTTTTATCCAAAACGTATTTCGAATTAGAAAGATATATTAATATCTTCATTTTTTCCACTTCTCAGAGAATACGGCCCTTGTCCGGGGAGCACAAAAAGAATATGCGGGGTCGAGCGAGCGCATTCGGCGCCCAACGACCGTGTGACAAGGTGCTTTATGCGGACGATTATGAGCGGACCGAATAATGTTCCGATACCCGATAAATATCTGCCAACTCATACAAAAGCATCCCAATAAAAATATAATAGTAAATGTAGCAACAAAACAAGCCACAAACTGCACAGTCATATCTTGCTGATAAATATAAATTAAAAAGAAAACGTGTAGCGTGAGAGGAAGAAGGACGGCGAGTGCCGTGGAAGAAAACAAATTAAAACTGATACAACATTCAAATGCGCACGCGCATGTTAGCGATGGCTTGTGGAAAATCGAACATGTAAGTTTGTGAGGAGTTGCGCTGTATAGCCTTTTTTGTCACCGCCTGCCTGCTCTGGAGCCCTATTTTCGAATCACTCGCGTCAAGATGGCGTGTGGCATTTTAAAGTTAATTTATTTAAAGACAAACTTAACAATGGATCTTATATGGCATCGGATATTCATTGATTAATGCCCGATATTCGAATAGAAATCAGAATAACGTCACACGGGAGTGATTAGAAACAAGATAACTAAAATTTTTCAGTCCGTTACGTTTACATTCAGCGTTTTTTTCATTGATTTTTAATTCAGTTTCGAAAATCACTCGCCATAATTAAGCGAGTGATTCAAAATAGGGCCCCTGGCGCAGCTTTAAGACACACTCATCGAAAGAGCAAAGCTCCAAGGACTGGATGCGGCCATTACGTAACGCTAATAACACATTATTTATCTGAATTATTTGTGATTCTTCAGCAATTAAAACATAAAAAATAACTGTAGTAATTAGTTTTACTTTGTAAATAATCCTCAGCTAATAAAGACAATGGTAAGAATATTCATAACGTCCAAAGGTACGAGTAGTACTATACATATAGTAAACTGTAAGTAATTAGAAATACATGAGCTCCTTTTATCGATGCTAATTAAAATGGAATGAAAACGGCTTAAAAGATCCTCGCGAACATTTTCATTCTTCCACGATGAAATAATAGAGCATTTGTCCTGTCTCGCCGTATACGAGTAAATTAAACCTTGCCTTCCATTGTTCTGGCTGAAACCGTAAAAACACCATCCGTCTTGCTCTGATAAGTATCTAGCTAGCAGTGTCGGACAGGGACAATCTGATCCGTAATATATATTGGTATAAATAGAAAAGTAGACAAGCAGTTTTCCTCCGGGTCATAATTGGTTTTTTAACGTTTATAGCTTTGTCAGAACTTATTCTGCTTGTAAAAATAAGATAATACTGGCGTCAATCAAATAATAAGGTTGTCTTTTGTTTTTGGATATAGGACATCCAAATCACGATCACAATAAGAATATTATGGCGAAATATCATAACAACAAATTTTGAAAGACATTGTTTGCGTCAGAAGATCCTTAGGTGTGATAGCAAGCAGCTTGTGTATCTTACAACACGAGGAACCTGCGTTCCTGACACCGCCTTTGCCCTTTGGTCTCGAGTTTGCTATATCAGGAAACATTGTACGATACGAGTGTTTATGAAGAAGTATGCAAGAAAAGCGAGTTGTAAGATTTCGTAAAGTGAAATATAAAATAATCAAATATTAACTACTAAGACAAAGATCGTATACCTACTTGACTTCAGTAACTGTAGAAAAATGACTCTTGTTGCATCAAATATGCTCCCAAATGCTCCCTAAAGGAGCTTTAAAATCTTTGATCGTATTTGTCACATCGCTATCGGAAAGTTAATTTGCCGGACGGACAGTAGGATACCTGCACAATTCTTAATATTTTCCGAAATCGAGAGTTTTCGGTTATTTTTTTCTGTCGAGCGATGATGCCGGTTAGGTCTGTCAAAACCCTGACGTCGACATTGACGAGCGTGCCTTCATTTTGGTACCTTTTTGTACTTATTTCAGTAACAAGCAGGTGCCTTTGTACCATATTGTTGATCTAAAAGTTTGTGGGAACGTTTCGTCAAAAATTTCCGGCCAGTCGACAGGTCTAGTTTTAACAGATTCTGTTGATGGATATTAAGCCGGCTTCGATAAGGCTTTATGATTGATTTTGAATAAGGCTTTTCAGTGTGATACGATAAATTGTTATTATTGATTTTTGAATGTTTTAAAAATGCTCTACATCTAATAAACATACATAATGATAGTAATAAGTATAGTAGGGTGCTTTGTATTACATTGTAAGTAAAGAAGGCGAAAGAAATGTAGTACTATATGAAAATAACTCTTAACCGTCTACTTTTACCAATACTTAAACAATTAAATTATATCACCGAACAAAATGAAGATACAAGCAGTAAAGAACCGGACCCTATCAAGTTTCAATCCGTAGAACAATACGTGCGTTAGTATTCATATGGATATAACCTGAATTTTAACATGGAAACACTTTTGTTTACACTTACATAAATATGCGTAGAAAAGGCACTTAAAGTGGTATCTATAAAGTGTGAAAAAGAGACTTATCTAAAATCAAAAGGTGTTAAAACATTGAATTACGATGATTGAACTCAACCAACACAAAATGAATTCAGATGCAGACATGAATAAGATGCTCTAAACGACCTAACAAATCACAAATCTCATATTCGCGGCATTGACACGCAAAACTTGATCAATAAATTGTTTCGTTAATATATTTTAATCGGCCCGACTTGTCCACTCAACGCCTACGCCCTGCTCCAGCCCCCGGGCACATTTTTGGGACAAACCAATATTTCTAACGAATATTAATAGTGTGTTTTGTTTTTTTCTGGGTCTTCAATCTTATACTCCGAGAAACGTGGGCGCATATCGTACGAGCCACGCATTCTTTAAACGTTTGGCATGTTAAATGCTCTATAATTACCATTAGGAACGGATCTTGTTTGGGTGTTTAATTAATTTTTGAGTGTCATTAAAACTGATAGAGTTATCAGACTGGTCAAAGATAGCCCCTACACAAATTTTATAAATTACGATCTCTACGAACAACGACCGGCAAGTTCAATAAGAGGATGTATTGATTCCAATGGTCTTTTTACATGAAGTTTCGAAATTCAAACTGACAAGACAGATTCTAAATACGTTCTAAAAACGTATGTATAACCCTAAAATGGCGTGGTCCAGAAAAACTAGATCAGCAAAATGCATCAAAGAAACAATGTCGAACGTATTAAAATATTGTTCTTTCGTCGTGTAAATATTTCGATTGTTATCCAGTCGGGTGGTTGCTATAACTTCCAAACTTTTTGGGCGGTCGCGGTGTAAATGGCCAGCATTTTTGTTCTCTTCACACAATAGCAGTTCGATGTCAATTTTTTCATCACCCAAATTATCTAACGCTACTCAGAAATCGAGGCTCTACTCTGTGAGAGTTGACTCATATTTTCACACAAAGCCAACTCTTTTACTCACATGATTTTACTAGTCTAGTCTACTAGTCAAGGAATGAGCGTAAAGAACGGCTTCATATGAAAATGTGTGCATCGCAGATTCAGACGTCTGACATTTGATCCTAAGAATAAGCCAACTATTCATCAAAATAAAAAATAATATTTGGCTCTCTTAATAGTAACATTAAAACCGAATTTGCTAAGATCTCACTCAATTGCATAATATTTCTAATATTCAGTATGTTCTTTAATTACACTATTAGTTAACAAAGTTTCACAGAGTTTTCTAGTTGATCCTTTTCTGTATGGCTTCGTCATCAAAGCGCGATTCTTCATAATGACGTAGACGCGTTGGGTCAAACTAGCCCGGCGGTGATATCACACACTCCCATACATATTGATAGGATGGGGTGGCGACAAAAAACATATGAATCATGCAGTGAGACCGCGGGGTCTACAAACCTAAAGAATTTCGCACAGTTAGCACACCCTCGAAGCTAAAGTTTTTTCTCGACGCATTGAAAACGGCTGATAGCTCATTTAATTTAATGAGCTCACTATTAACAATGAAATTGATAGGTAAAGAGTCTACAGTATTCGCTATGGCTTTTTTCAATTCTAATATAGAGTGACGTGTGTTTATGGCGACATTACTATAAAAATACGTGAACTATGTAGTATTTTTAATTGCAGTCGTAATTTTTTATCAAGCACACACACAGTACACATGCAGTATATACGTTTCATTTCGTCTCAAATGCCCATTGCGTTTTAATTAAATTGACATGGATGATATTTCTGTAAATATAAAGAAGCTGTAACTTTGACCTAAAACACATGATTATTTGACGACCCGTCTGGTGTAGTGGTCGAAAAATCGCCTATTACGCAGCGGGTTGCGGGTTCGATCCCCGCACAATACAAACATTTGTGTGCATGAACATGTCTGTTTGTATTGGTCTGGGTGTTTTCTATGTATATCATGTATGTATTTTTACAAACAAAAAGTATTTAAGTATTATATTATATCCGTTGTCTGGTACCCATAACACAAGCTTTGAGTAGCTTACTTTGGGACTAGATGGCGATGTGTAGGAATTTCCAAAGGATATTTATTTATTTTTTACTCCTATTTTTGTTAGCTAAGAACGAATACCTAATCTTGAGTTGGTACTGTTCTGTTCGTAATATACATTTGCATTTATTGATTAAAATGCTTTTAAAAAAGTAGAATTACGTATTAAGCAAAACTGTCTTCTTATTATCGTGTACAAAAATGGAAAAAATATACAGGGTGTTGTTTTGGTCAGTGACATCCAACTCAGGGATGATAATATGAGTTAAGCTTATTCTAAAAAAAATGATTTCTTAAAATTCTGAGCTAGTTTTATACAAGAAAACCTCATCACAACATTCAACAAAATTACAAAACGAATGGGAAAACTCGCTCCCTAGCCCGTAGCTAGCGCTGACCTACAAAATACTACGCCGTAGCTAGTAAGCTACGAAGAGACTATCTGGTGTTGGTAGTTTTGACTCGATTGCTGTACCGCATTAAAAATTTTTTTTTGGGACTTTCTATTCCAAAAATATTATATTTTTATATATTAATTTATTAATTAAAATTATATATTTTTTATATATTTTTGGCATCAGTATCGTTTGTACAGCTACCCCTGAGTCGCTCGTCGCTGCCCAAAACAACACCCAGTATAAGGATTAGGATAACCCAATCACTATCGTAGCAACGTCGTAGCGCCGTAGCAATTTCCTAAGTTAATTTCGCGGTCGCGGGTCAGTGTAGTGAAAGCATCGTCATACGTAAGTCATGCACCTCGCGACAGACAAAAAGAGCTGTCATTATAAAATACAGGTCCAGATTGTAAAGTGTCAGAAGAAATGATGGTAATAAGATAGGAATGAGGCGTAGGCCGCGTCCGACTATGAGCATTGTTGCGTAGCATGCAACCGCTTGCAATTTATGTCGCCTTAGTAACATCGCTTTTTTTGTTACAAGACTCTTTGGTTTCGAAATGTGCAAACTCCTTTTTGCAGAAAATTTAAGAAAGTGTTCATTATTTTTTCATTGTATGTCAATATCGCATGCTTTAATTTACAACTTTACTTTTTTTTCAATTCTATATCGTCTGTTATTTATAAATGTGATATTGTGTATTCTTTCCTGAGACGTTGTACTTTATATATGTATTTTTTTTTAGATAACTGTTTATTGTAAATAAAAGCAATGCATTGCACATGTCACACATAACGACTACTTTACTGAGAATATTGTAACAAAAAATATTAAGCAGAATAAAGCAAAGGTGTGTCGGGCGGATATCGTAATAAGTCAATAATAGACCCGATCCAATCCTTGTTACACGGTCTTTAAATTAGTTGATCGACATGATTGATTGTTCCTTCGATGCCTATGCCATCATCGAACGAAATAACTTATATTTGTTCAATCAATATTTTACTAGCAAAGCTACGAGTAAGGCTTATATATGTAGAACGTAAGTAGATACAGAAAATGCAAGTGATTAGCGAAAAAAAAATTCATACTCGTAATAGTTTTCACGATGTGTGTGGTGACTTAAAAGTAGTGTTTGAAGTAACGGATAATTATATGGATAACCAATAAATTGCACGGTAACTTGTTTGACCACTAAAAAATGCATTAAATTCAGTACATAGTGACTGCTTTGTAAGTATATGGGATACGGGATTCCTTTAGTATTAATTAGATGATGATGTAAGCTTTATGTATCATTAGAGAAGACCACCTACCTAGAAACTATTTTTTTACAAAACTGATTGTGTAATTAGCTTATTGCTGTGCTCGCATTAGTAATGCCAGATTCGTATCTTTTAGGCATGCCATCGTGTCTGATAGGATGGAGCGCTGAATACATGAAATCCGATGCGTAGAGCCGTGTCACGGCCGCGCTTTTTCTGCGCGCTCCTGAGCGCTGTTCGCACCATCTCTTTGACGTTTAGCAAAATTCTTGAGCAAATAAAAACAATTTTCACGTCCTGCCTTGTAGGAATGCCCAGGCTGCGAGAACGTGTCTTCGCCTCCGCGGAGACCAGCGTTTTTTCACCGTTCGGCGTCCGTTTTAACATCTACGGAGGGTAATTTATTCAAGAACCGCTCACTTTGTTATTTAAATAGCCGTCGACAAATCCGTATACATGGGATGTATGTGCGGTGCGCAGGACTCGTCACCTCAATGATGCGTCGTCGAGGGCGAACGCAGGGGTGTTGCGACAAAAGAGACAAAAAAGTAAAGCGCTTAACGCTTTCATTGTTTCTGTAAGCGATTATGCGACGTGCAGCGGCCAAGTGTGTGTGTGTGGGGTTGCAAGTGATTTCTTTATCTGGTGTGCGTGAGGTGTGCATGTGTGCTGACCTGGTCGATATGCCTACATTTGGGTGCGTGAAGAGGGTTGTAATGTTGCTACCGACGGGTGATGGGTCGGCCACGCCCAACCGATAATCGTTTGTTTTTACACGCATATCCTGGCTAAAGCATGAAGTAATTACATTTAATCAAGGCTGAAAAAATAATCTGATGTAATCAGCTGCCATTATTTGTCATTGTTAAAATACCCAATTAAGCGAAGGATGTGCAAAGAAAGCACGTAAACTTCCATAAACGCATGAAAGTATTTAATTTTTTTCGACACTGGATAATGAACTACCGGATACCTGGCATATGAATTATTAATGATAGGTAAGCACGGGTACTTAATGAAATGAACACTTGATGTTGAAACAGCATCAAAATGTATAAGCTTGTCCACTTATTTACTAACCGATTGGTTTTACTTTCACGAATTTTTCGATTTATCTTAGGGCCGATTTTTCCATCGCCAGATGAAACTTATCAGACTGAATAATAAAACGACTGATTTTAAAATTAAATTTACATAAATATTGCTGACAAATAGGTTAAGTTTTCAATTTAGGTGTTTTGTATTTTATCCGACGAATATTTCTTATCTTTTGCAATTCTTATTAAAAAATACCGTTATTTTTCAACCGACTTCAAAAAAGGAGAAAGTTATCAATTCGACTGTATTTTTTTTTGTATCTATGTTACCTCATATCTCAGTCGTTTGTCGACCGATTCGAAAAAAAATTCGCCTACTTAGAGTGTATATATCTTCTAGTTGGTCCCATTTTTTCCAATTTGGGATCTGATGATGGGATGTTGGTGTAATCGAGGGAAACCCTCAAATTTTAAAGGCACGTATAGTGTTTCTTTACTAGAATCTTAATTTTGACGTGTTGTTACGTCTGATAGTCAACATCTTGTGGAATTATGGAATTCCTAAACGCTTAGGAGTTCAGTAATTACATATAATGAAAAAAACTTATAATAGGTAGTTTGTAGCTTCTACAAAAAAACAGAGTCATAAGGTGCAACTCCTCCCCATCCCCCTTCTCATGTAATCTCTAAAAATAAAGAAATAAAATTAACTTTAAAAAAAACTTGTAAAAACCGACTTCAAAACCAAAATGCACTAAAAAGTCTTAAATTAACTCTTGACTATTGGAATGAAAGGAACCCATTTTAGGCAAACAATTCCGTTTTGGAGTCGGTGCCATCACTTTGACCATCAAGCATAAACTATCACAGCACCGACTCCAAAAAGAAATTGTTTGCCTAAAATGGGTTCCTTTCCTTTCAATAGTCAAGAGTTTATTTAAGACTTATTAGTGCATTTTAGCTTTTAAATGTACCAGCTTTATTAATCCTCTCTCTAATTATGATCTGCCAACGTATCAATACTAACTAAAAACTGAATATTGTGAAATGCAAACAATGTAGCGATGACAGCATACCGTCCGAGACATCCCGTTAAACCCCCTCTGTACTCACACACACGTATTTTATTGTGCAGACAATATTTTTTATACAATTTATCAATCCGGGGCAGATGGTCCCGGCTCACATAAACACCTTTTAAAACGCACCCGACGATTGTAGGGTTACAACATTATCATACGCGGATAAAATGGCCGAACGTTTTTGACGAGGTTTTATAGCTTATTCGGGGACAGCATTCTGATTTTATAGCATTCCATAATTTGTTGCAAGTAGGCAATTAAAATTCCTACTCTTCAATTTGGTCTCAGTTAAATGAAAAAATATGAATCCCAAAACGATAATGAAATATCATATTAGTCTTCTCAAAGTAGACAGTCATGAATCACAGTGAAGGTGCATAAACCATATCTCCTATTCATACCAACACGTCTGAACAAAACTCATGCTGATGTTGAAAATTATTGACTGGTTCACATTAACCGCTCAGCTTGTTGAGTCATAATCACAACTGCGGTCTGCGTACGACGGGTCTGATCGACCAACTTATTATTACATTTTGCGTTAAAATTTCAGTCTTATGTCCAGGTAGATAAGAATGTAAGAGTTGGAAAATAGTGGGAGCCGATGCACAGGGGTGAGAGGGTTCCGTATTGTTTGCAAAATATTTTGAAAGCGTCATTTTATACGGCGTATTAGGCACTGCTCTTGATAGTAGGGGGACGTCTTCGCCGGTACAATCATATCATCATTACGCATTGTGCTCACCCTTGTGCCTCATCGGCGAAGCACTCATAAAGAAACTAATAAATCTATAACATTTTTTATAGTAAAGTTATCGATCAACAATTTTCCCGTGAATATTTGCTGAAGAAATATGAACAAGCTAAGCTGTAAAAACTGATTTGTCAAAACTCCTAATTGCCTTCTTAAATTGGTTTCATTCAGGGATATTCTATAATTTTTATTCATTTTCTCTGCACGTTTTGTTTACAATAACATTGAAGCCGCATTTATTTTACTTTCAAACAGGTTACGCTACTTGTAACATAAATATATATGCTACAAGCTGAAAAAGTTTGGAAGACTTTGGCCTAAAAACTGTTTCCATCTATACCTCTCCGAAATCCCAGTATAACGATACAAATCCATTGTTAAGTGACGTAAAGTGTTATTTATGTATGATTTTGACTGGAAATAAAGTAATCGCTGGCCCATGCCCGTAGGCGGAGTGGGTTTGTTACAGAATACACACAACAATGCAACACATTGTGCTATACTTTGATATGGTTACGGCCATCCGTACCCATGTACAATTATGTATTTGTAATAGAAGTATAAAATCACTTTCATCAATAATACTACCTATAGGTACATGTGATAAAAGTTTGCGTTCTTGAATCACTCTTAATACCTTACTTAAATTGAAGCTATAAAGTACAGGTAATTTGAAAGGTCCCCACCTTTCAAATTGGGGACGTGGGGCTGACGTATTATAGCTTTTCCAAGGATTTTAATTTACAAAAATTTACTCACTTATTTGAAGATGAAAAATCACTTGAACTCTAAATTCACACTTTCCTACATAATTTAGTTGATTAAATATTTTTTAAATTATTATATTTATGCTGCTTTGTATAAAAACGAACCTCGCAAAACTCGCTTCGCCCGCGGCTATATACGCGTCTTTGCATCAACGCTGGTTAGCGAGTATTATATTAGCCCGTATTGTGTCGCAATTCATTAGCCCTAATAACAAAATCAAGAGCCTTTATACGATGATCTCTTCATAAATAATTTAAACACATTTTCATAAAAAGTACACTTTATTCGTCAAATTGTTAGCATCGCCAAAATAGCCTTACCCGCGGCATGCCACACTCGCGATATCAACGCCTACTAGTCATATTAATTCTCATTTTGATGCATTCTCATTAGTCTTGATATAAACGGAAAGTTATATGTTATACGTAACATTGCCTCGCTGGTATAACGGTTAGTTCACTGACTGGTCACTAAGGTCCGGTCCTGGGCACGAATCCCAGGTGAAGGTGAAGGTGAAGGCGCTAGTAACGCTTCGGGCAAAAAAACTTTGTATTGAAAACTATGATTCCTTGCCCACTAGTCCGTTCCATCACCGACCAATACCGTCGCTTGTGCCATGCACGGAGAGTGTCAGCACCGGCAAAATTCGTTATAAGTATAGGTAATTAATGTTCTCTTTAAGTGACACATAGCCTTTTTGAAAATAAAATGTCTATACCTAAATACGTTCTCGCTAGCTCTCGCTCTCGCTCCGTATAGGTAACGGTGAGACAGAACGCTGTCGATTCGTTCAGTGGGCAAGGTACAGCGTATCGTGTTGCTTTTCGTACGACACGTTCCTAGTACAGTCACGGTCTGATAGCAGTGGGAGAAAACCTTAAGCCGTTGGTCCTGCGCTTGATTTCTCACAAGGATGTAGGTCTGCCGTGAACGAACAGAAAGTGCACATGTGTGCAAAGATTTAAGCACTATAATATCTTCTGCGTACCTGACCTATCTCTGTTGAGAGGAGGAATCGGTAGAAGTATATTTGTCACCGTAATATTGCGAAAACTGCCAGATTACACAGTAGATTGCAATCTGCCGATTTTATTGTGAGCAAACTCGATATAGTTTAATATTTACGCTTTTATTATTTTTCCATGCCAGTCAACCTAACACGAAGGATATCCTCCCTTATGATTTGATCCCGTATAACATATTATATTTATTAACCTACTAAGTATGTAACTAAGTATGTAAATATGTAACTGTGTACTAAACAAACAACTGTAAACATTATTTGGTTATGAATAAAGTTACTTTTTATTATTATTATTTATATCCTTCACCTACACTGACCCACAACTTTGCCCAGTGATTCGTCATTTTAATTTACGTTATAATGCATGACGTTTGGTACAGTTCACAATAAATCGTCAGATTACAATTTAACGGATTTAAAACCGTAAGAACCGGCGACAAACAACACTTACGTATACTTAATTGATTGATTGACAAACTGTTAGCTCCGCCAAACAGGCCCCTCCCGCGGCTGCGTATCTCTACATCAACGCCTATTAGACAGTATTAGCTCTGATCCTGTCGCAATTCATCAGTCTTGATAACATTAAGGTTATTTTGTAGACATCTTCGTAAATAATATTCAAAGTAATTAAGTTGTACTATACTTGCTTTAACACTTGACTTATTCAAGAGTTTTACTACCATTCTTAATTTCTCATTCATTCAGTCTGAATGGTGGAATGTTAACTTACCCTGTATTTGTATGTTATCTTTTGTCGTCTTACTATTTACGTGATTTGTTATGAACTTTAACTTATCTGTTTTTGATCGCAATGAAGAGTAATTAATTGAATACAATAGAGATTAATGTAACATCTACAAAACCTTTCTTGTATAAAATCGGCGGCAAATATTTGTCTCCGATTTTAAATAATTCCACCTGCATTCATATTTTAAGCAGGAATTGACTCATACGATGCAATAGCTACCGATATTTTAAGTATCACTTTACGCGCCGTAATAAAAATATCGGTTTCATGCAGGCGCAGGCATCCGAGATACTATCATGTTTATACAAAAGTTACTTATTACTTTTTAATACATTACCTTAAGTATTATTAAATGTTACACAAAAGAATACAATTTGAATAGTGGTTAGATAATAAAACCTAAGAAAAGAATTATTTTTCAAAAGACAAATTTCAAATTTCTCTCAATACCATTGTTAACTATCATGCTGTAAAGAACGTTTCTTTCAAATTAAAACTAATTCAAAATAATGTTCGAAGTTATACCTATTTACTTTAATTAATTTTGCTTATAAGTAATAAATTACTGTTGATATACTCTAAAGTAATTTTACACTAGTTAAGAACTAGTGTAAATGGTAAATGGGGATCTAATAGAGACTGAATCAGATTTTTTCTCATTCCCTCATTTAACTTATGTATTTATGTATATATTTAGTTACTAAATACTCCATAATTACCTATGGCGGGAGTAAGAAAGACTTGCTTGCCTAGCCAGTTCAAAGGGAGGCCAAATCTTTCTGGTATTTGACAAAGGCATATTTTAAGGCTATATTTTAAGAAGTGACGTCTGACCCCAGTCAATTAACACAATAATGACAGTAGGCTCTGTCCTTAGCTTCCTTTACACAGCCTCCAAATACTAATTTATGGCACCCATAAAACAATTCTCCAAACCTCCCCACAAAAAGGTCGCCTATTCAAACGCCCGTATGAGATAATAGGACAGGGGCACCGGACAAAAGTCTAAACGCAACACTAAACAGTGACGACCGAAAAAATAAAAACATCTGGCCTACGACGCCACACGAATTCCAGGATGGTTCCTTTAAAAATCGATGTTTAAAGTTAAGTACCAATACTTTACAGCACAACAATGGTCCAGCGTGCGAGTGAGACGAGCGAGAGGCGACGGAACTGGACGTTTTAATTTATGATATTTTTTCATCTAACATTACACAGTTCAGATGAATCTTTCTACTTTTGTAATGAATTGAAAAATAGAGTTGTGAGCGAACGGTTTTTGTTCATACCGAGAAACGGACTTCACAGGTCGAGGAGAACACATCCGAGATGCCCGTTAGCTTTGTTTGTGTTCAGGATCGCGTTACAAGGATGATCTTTGACAGTCTCGTGTTTGATTGTGTCCGTTTGGTTATTATTGAGGCGTGCTCGGAGCTGAGCCCGGTGAGCCAGCTGCGGTCAGCGTGGGGGGCGGATCGTTATGCAATAATGAGAATCGAATTGTTTCGCCAGATCAACGCTCTCTCGCTTCAACGACTTCGACATCTCTACACCGGATACTAGTGTTTTGGCCTTGACTTTTAAACGTGTTACGTGACAAATCAATTCCACTAATATTTTTTTAAGTCTATTTTCATCTTATCAATAAGTATGAATGAGGAAATGAAAAGTTTGAAACTCACCGGTATGTGTTCTCTTGTGAATCTTGAGGTTTTCTGATCTCGCGAACACCTTGCCGCATCCAGGGAACGGACATGGGAAGGGCTTCTCTCCGGTGTGCACTCGTATATGGTTCACTAGTTTGTATTTCGCCTTGAACGGCCTGCCGTTCCTCGAGCAGCCCTGCCAGAAGCACGCGTGCGTCGTGCACTCGGGCCCGCCGACGTGCTCCACTGTTAGATGCGTCACAATCTCGTGCATACTCGAGAACAGTTTGTTGCACAACTTTCGAGGGGGAGGTTGCTCCGGATCGAGCCACTGACACCGCATGTCTCTCCGCGGCGGAGCGCGAACATACCGCAGGAACGCGTGAGGAGGATGCGGGTGCGCATGGGGAACCAGGGGAGGCGCACCTCCTTGGTAGTGGACATCACCGCGCCAGTCCCAGCTCTGTTCCAACGGCTGCTGAGGGAACAGCTCGCCGCAGCCGCCGTAGTCTCTTAAATAGCCTGTTTGGTAGGAGTGCAGCGGGTAGGGCTGGTAGTGCGACGGGTGGTGCGGCGGGGGATGCGGCGCGGCGGCTCGGTGCTGGGCGCCGACGCCGCACCCCGGCTGCGGGGACATCTTTAGACCGTAGGACGCGAGGTGCGCGTGGTTGGTCTCGAGGAAGGCGTTCATGGCGGGGGCGGCCGACGCCGGCGCATAGCCCCACTCGCCCGCCACCATCCACGCGGCGGGAGCGCCCCGCTGCCGTCGCCGACGCCGCTGATCTCACTCTCTCTTCTTCTCCTGCGGACCTCGTCACGTTCTCGAGACCGCTCGCGATAACATGCCTACTCTCGCACGACACCCTGTTAAAATAAAGAGATAATATTAGACGCCATATCGTTAAACAGAATTTAAACGTCTACCCATGTTAAAAACGCTTCTAAGCTAAAGGTGATCATAACCTTCCGAGACAAATTCAAAACCATTTCTCAAAATAATAACACACATTCGTGCACCCATAACCGGCGACGAGCGTTTATTTATAATAAAAAAAAATGTGAGGCAGGTACTTTTGGACATTAAATTAAACTGTGGGTAAATTTATAGGACACTTTTATATGCCTGAGACAAAAATTTCGATTGTGCTCGTGTATATTTAATTTTACTTTATTTGTTAGGTTGGCTCCAATCTCTTTTATGGCCGTGGTTTAGCATCGATAGTTTATTAAAATAGTTTTATGAATGATAAAAACCAGTTTCGCTGCGGTCAGGCTGCAACGGCCTGCACTTTATTACCTCTAGTCCCTTTAGATATAATTATTACATACTAAAACAGCAAAAACGTGCATTTTCCAGCTAGTTAAGGTTTATTGCGCGGTTATTCTGCCCGCGTCTGCGATTCTACATTTGCAACGATGTGGCATCGGTTACAGATTTGCAAGGAATAAGAATGTTTTTGTGTTTGTAATGTATTTATTAATACAAAGATGCATTGTGCAAAAAGTTGATAGGTTCCTCCTCTCCTCTTTTCAAAACTACTAAGCAAAAGTACATACAGAATTCATCACATAAAATACGAGTACATAAGTAGTTTTTTATTAGCAATAGGAGGCGTAGTACCTACTACGAAAAACGAAATCTGTCAATACGATACTCATTCTGCAGATCTTAAGCATTTCGTAGGTACTACCATGCTAAAAATTTTTTGGATCCGAAAAACTATAACCGAATTTAGTTTTTTGTAGAAGGCCTATCAAATCGGAGAATTTGATTTTCTAGCTCTTGGGAATCTAATTACAGCTGGCATTTGAATACATAATCGCGTTATTTCAAACCAAGTGTCCTATAAAATTGACTAAATGGCCATAAGGAGTAATAAACGTCTATTTATATGTAAATTATAATACAATGCCTAGATACGAATTAAAATTCGCGTGGTGGAAATAATATAGTAAACATGAAACCATTTAAAAACACATACCAAAAAATAATGATAAATAAATAACGTCCCAAAAAGCAGAGTCAAGCTATGTGTGGTTTTTCCTTAAGTCCGCTCCGAGGAGCTTGGCTCATACCGACCTCATACTTCGCCGCAGGTTAGGCGTTTGCCCAGCCGAAGATGTTTACAGGGTAACTTTAAGTAACAGTGTTTTAGTAAGACTCACGTACCATTTTTACGAAGTCGAAAGTAGGTGTGTAGTACGTTGTAAATCACATTATTACAAAAAATCAAGTCCAAGAACACTGCTTATAAATAAATAATTATTGCTTATTATTAAACAATGTGTATTTGTAAATAGTATAAGAGGTACGATTTCTAAACTGATGACTGTAGGTAAGTAATTCCTTTCCGCAGGCCTTCAATTTAATACTATATAGGTAATATCTACAAAAAAAAATACTAACATAATTTATATTTTCTCTTTGAATTTAGTTATATCTAGTAATTTATTCTTAACAATGACAAATTTTATTTATTTATTTGTACTTTATTGCACAATAATAAAATTTTGTAGAAAAGGTGGACTTAATGCCATATGGCGTACTCTACCAGTGGCGGTGCGTCTAAGAAACAAAATAAATTTTATAAAAAAAATGTCTACATAAATAATCCATACGTTGTAAGATTTTATGCAACAAAATAAATACCAAACAAATACAGATACGGATACAGAAATATGATTAAAAAATGATTACTGAGTTTGAAGGATTCATGACTCACAACGACCTCTATGTTACACTAGACCTGCTGATGCTCCATCTGGCCTCAACTTTTTGTACGACAAAGTTTGTTCTGAACAGCCTATATACCTGCATGTATAATCGTCTATGGTGTTTCGCCATTTTTGAATTAGTTCCGGTTAGCGTAATCTATCAGATACTATATATGCAAAATGACGTTCTATTTGAATTAATCGTTTGATATGCGTCATTGTAAAGTCAAGTGTTTTAAATAAGCCGTTAAAAAACAAACACACTTTCCTTTAAAAAAAATTGATTCGAGTATAATTTAATTAATGAAACATTACATAAATTGGTCAAACGTGATGATTAACTTTAAAATATTTTTCAATTTGTGGATCTGTTTATCTTTTTACAATATGCAAAAAAGGAATTAGCTTAACGAATCACATGACGAGCAGTATGAAATCCTTTGACAACCTCCAAATCCCATCACCGCCCCCAACAAACATCTCCAAGCTGTCAATCAAGGCAACTGTTTGTTTTTTTGCCGCCAATAATCGCGTTACTACAAAATAATGTTGTTTATGTATTGTTTAAAACACTTCAACGCTGGATAGAGCTGCGGGCCTACCTGGCCGTTAAACAATGTCGTACCTTTCAGATTTCCATCTAATCTTTACATTATCTTGCGACTCCCTGCAGTGTGGCCGCATCATCACAAAGCAACGGGTTGACAGATATCTACAGGCAGACATCGGGCAATAGGATTAAATGTGTCATTTCTTTCCAAACGAAAACAGATTGTTTTCGATACATTCCCAACGCGGAACCATCCCACCGTTTGGCCGAAAGGCTTTTCGAACGGCAAACGTAAAGTTGTCCTACAACAGCTGCATGGAACTTCAGTTTTCTAGAATTACTCATAATACCATTAGTGATGTGCAAAGATAATCTGCTTAACGGATCTTTACGCGGGTTGAACGCGATCCTTAAAATCCATTCAATTAGTATAGTTAATTGCTTTTGTTAAATTTTAATCCAATTAAAAGCAGAGATAAGATTTTCATTATCGCATTAATCGGCCTTAAGTATGACACGACGAAATCTCTTAAGACAGTATCAACTTACCGCGCTAATTATTAATAACAAATTATGGTTACAATTAAACAACTGACACAAATTAGGTAGATAGAATAGCTTTTGCATGATAAATAGGTGAATTTTCATTTGTTAATGTTTTCACTTTACAATTTACACATTAATTTTGAGTCTTCTTTTTGCCTACGAAAGGCCCATTTTATTAATCGACTTAAAAAAAGGAGGAGGTTATCAATTAGACTGTATGTTTTTTTTTGTTGTGGGTGTGTTACCTTATATCACAGTCATTTGTTGACCGATTAGCAGAAAAATGATTTGGATTACCTAGAGGTTATACCTTCTAGTTGGTCCCATTGTTGCCAAGTCGGGATGAGATGATGGGATCTTGATGCCATCGAGGGAAACCCTCAAATTTGAAAGGCTCGTATAGTGTTTTCGTGCCAGAATCTTAATGTTGCCGTGTTGTTACGTCTGATAGTCAAAATTATGTGGAGCTGAGCTGATGGTGGCACTCTTTAACACTTAGGGGGTCAGTGATTATTATGACAGAACTTATAATAGGCAATTTATAGCTTCTTAAAGAACAGAGTCATAAGGTGCTAACCCCCCCCCCCCCCCTCCTCCTGTAATCACTGAAAATGAACCAATAAAATTAACGCAAAAAAAGTAAAAACCCACTTTTTAACCAAAATGCTCTAAAGTCTTAAAAAAAAATCTTGACCCTTTAGAGGAGAAGAGTTCAAGAGTTTTTATTTAATTAAGACTTATACGTGCGTTGTAGTCGGTATTTTGGAGTCGGCCCTCCATGTCACGCGTTTATTTGAGTGTTAACATTCTGCGTTACGAATATATATATATTTATTTTTATACCTACTTGTACTACTTTGACGACCTCCGTGGTCGAGTGGCTAGCACGCTGGTTTCAAGCGTCGCCATCTCGTGAGGATCCGGGTTCGATTCTCGGTCGGGTCAATGTAGAAAACGATATTTTCTATATTGTCTTGGGTCTGGGTGTTGTGGTACCACCGTTGTTTTCGATTTTCATAACACAAGTGCTTTAGCTACTTAGCTTGGGATCAGAGCAATGTAGGTAGGTGATGTTGTCAAATATTTATTTATTTACTTGTATGACAAAGAAGAGTGATTGCATCTTCTTTATCAAGGTCTCAGAAATTTCAGAGTTTTATTCGCAATGCAATTATAGTATTCATTACATGTAGTACGTAATTAACATTGTTGCAAAGTATTGTCTTGTGGTAATTAAATTCATAAGAAAAGAGATTGTGATAATATTTTTCTATCTGTTACTGGCCTTACTCTGCTAGACAAGGGCATTAATTTATGGCTATAGGCTATTCTGCAGTTTCACCATCGACAAATAAGCACTAACAAACAAATAATTCAAATACAGAAGATCATTTTGTATGAAGTATTGGTAAGATTACGCTATCCAGAACTTTTTAAAACAAGGTAGGTATAATAAACGTAGTCCAGCAAGATCCAATCAATTTTACTAGAATTATTCAGTCTTATTTGTCGAGCCGTTAAAATCACTAACAAATATACTTCGTAACGGCACAGTTAATAAAGACTCTACGTACCGTTTCTTGGCCACATCTTTTCTATACAACATACGTATTAATTTTAATGAACTTTATTTTATATATCAAATTTTGTTACACTGTGAGTTGTGCTTAGCGTACGTAAACCAAATGTCGAAGTTAGAGAGTTCTCTACCAGTAAACTGCTTGGCCACGCAGAAAAAAAAAATTAGTGGCCGGCTATTATTGTGGCAGGTTAATAGTAATAACACGATGAAGTATTTTTAAAAAATGCATACAGGTAAGTAGCTACTTGATTTAAATTTCCGTAGTCTAAGAAGGAACCTTATAGTTTTTCCATGTCTGTCTGTCCGTCTGTCCGCAGCTCGGCTTAGAGACGTAGGTCTCTGAGCAGAGTACAAGAAGTAACAAGAGTAAGTACGAATAGCCAAGTACAAGAAAACTGTAATTTGGCCTGGTATGTATTCTAATCTCTCCACCAAATTGGTAAAATAAAATTTTGTAAAATATTTTTTGGGGTACTAACCTCTCATACAAGTAACGTGTTTTTTTCTCTTACTTTACCCATAGTTTATACAAAGGGTATCTTTGAATAGGTCTATTAAAATGATTATTATTCGATTAACCCTTTCCCAAATAAACGGCAGTAGATTTTAGAAAAGAAAACTTCACAGCAGTAGCATATTGTGACGAATTTAGAAGGAAATCTTCAAATCTATCACGGCTATGATAAGTAAACTAATCACAAAGTTTTAGTCCACAAACTTAAAGCAAAATGAATTATATGTTAGTGTTCGCTTTAAATATTACTTACCTCCGAAACAACGTTAAGATATTAAACTGAAACTGTAGTCAAATATAAGTTATGGTTGTTTCTTTTAGCTAATTTAAAATTGTGAGGCAGCGTCATCTATAGGCAGATAACCGATTTTATCTCATGATTTCTGTTTTTTATTTATTTAAAGAGAATCAAATAAGGCATCTTAGTCATGTTTTACAAGACATATTATTATGGCAATAAGCTTACATAAATAGAAGATACGGAATTCCTCGAACGCGAGTCCGACTCGCACTTGGCTGGTTCTTATTTATATTTTTCATTTTTACTATATAATCATATTCATTCGCAAAAGAGCACCCAAATAGGGTTGTTGTTGACTATTATTACAATAATCCGGCTTGCAATACGGATACGATACGGCGCAGCAAAAAACTGTTATTCCGACGGTAATCCCAAATGTTATTTTCATAAAATCTCTTATTTAGCAATAATTCATGTGTTTCAGTTCTAGTTCTTATTTTAAGCATATGTGTAATTATAACTTAATGATTTGGTGAATTTAATGTTTTCCTTAAATGTTGGCTTGGCGTTATTTAATAATTAAACCCTCACGTCATTGTTGGCTTACAAGGAATTAGGTTGAATAACTGAAGTATTCATACATTATAATCATAATAATTAAGTATTATCCAAATAAATAAATGAGTTAATAAAACTGTAGCCTAAATTTAAATAAAAACTAAGTGCACTTTTTGATTTGTTTACAGAATTTAAAAGAAAAACTTTTGAATCTGTTTTATCGTAAAAACTAGCGACCCTTATACTGACCCCGTACCTACAATTTGTAAAATTACTCCGTAACTCTCATCTATACTAATATTATAAAGCTGAAGAGTTTGTTTGTTTGTTTGTTTGTTTGTTTGTTTGTTTGTTTGTTTGTTTGAACGCGCTAATCTCAGAAACTACTGGCCCGATTTGAAAAATTATTTTTATGTTAGATTGTCCATTTATCGAGGAAGGCTTTAAGCTATATAACATAAAGATACGACTCACAAGACCACAGCAGCAATGAAAAATGTTGCGAAAACGGGAGAAAGATATTCCTTTTGAGAGCTTCCGCTGCGTACGCTGCTGAAACCGCTAAAGTTACACAAAAATCATGTATAACAAGATTATTCAGCATTAAGAGTTCTATAATAAAGTCCGCGACAGCATAAGTCTATCTTTTATGGTTGAATTACTACAACCTTTTTTATGTTAATAAATTTGTAAAAATTTTATGCATCATTTTTAGAGGTGTATTATACACACAGGTATTTATTCTTATCAAAATAAATACATTCATCATCACGAGCATTTCATTTAGAACAAAGTTACCCTTTATACCATTTGATTCCAATAAATATCTTAGGAGCTATCACAGTTTTAACATAACTCCGCACCAAAATAATGTTCGCAGCTTAAGTACAACGTGCGCTTGCGCTAATTATATTATAAAGCTGAAGAGTTTGTTGGTTTGAACGCGCTTATCTCAGGAACTGCTGAACCGATTTGATTGATTTGATTTCTGTGTTAGATAGCTTATTTATTGAGAAAAGCTTTAGGATATAAAACATCACGCTGCGACGGGAGGGGAGGGAGCAAACTCAAAACGCGCGGACGAAGTCGCGGGGGACCGCTAGTTATCAATATATTTTAACCAATTTATACAACAACCTGACTAATGTTTAATCACAGTATTCGAAGTGAGTATGTATATTTACTTGTTTTATCTAACTAAGTCTTGAAATTTAATGTAACGTTCGAATTCAGTGATAATGACTGAAAACTCTATGTAGAGAGCTTTAGGTAGATAATGTATGCAGCCGAGAATATAGGCTAGAATTATAGGCTTACACTACATTAACACATATCTTTAATCATAAGTTCAAGGTATGTCTTATATAAGACCAATCAAAACATTAGAGAACGAACTAAGTATATCGTTTCAATTAATGTGTGAAGATTTGCGCTAGCCGAAGCTTATCAATTAGACTTTTAAACCAGTAGATGCATAGCTTTAAAAAGCTAGGTGACTTATTTGTTTGTTTATTATTTTACTTATCTAGAAATACTTACTTTATTATTACAGAAATCCAGTCTTTAGTTTCCTTTTCAGCAGTATCACTATTATGTATATGTTCACAGAGGAATAGCACTCCACTAAACGTATATAACTATTATAACTGTGTATCTAAAATAAATTTCAGTATTCTCATCTAACTAGATCAATACTATCACAGAGTTTGGCGCGTCGTTATAACGATTTTCGTTCGCGTATGCGAAAGATTTCAGTTATCGTGTGCGACATGCGTTTTTCGGACGAAATGTCAAGGAAAGATTTTTTCTCGTTTGGCTGAATGTCGCGGCGTGGGTCCGGTGACTCCGCTGAGGCTCTCAGCATGACTGCGGGCTCCCGCGTCGACGCCCCTCGCCACAACCGACATACTGTTTCTTAGAACAATATTTTGTACGGAGGCGCGAACGCAGCCCTGCACGCTAGAAGGGCGGGACGCCGCAAGCTTTTTCATCCAATCGAGCCGGCTTCGAAACGAACTTTCAAATCTCGTTCCATCTCTCTCTAACTTGAACGTGTTGAGCCCGAATACGAAACGGACTGATGTTATGCTCGTAACATCGAAGAAGAAAATTTCTTTGTGTTAGTGCCGTAATGTGTTCGCTTTATCAGATTTACGTTGAAAGCTCGCTGTTAGCTTCGAGGGCGCCGTATCGGAGCTCCCTTTCTATCTTATAACTTCTTTCATATTACTGACAAGGACGCAAGGAGCTCCGGGAAATGTTGTGCTAATGTATTTTCCTGTGGGAAGGAAAACACATGTCGTCGCTTTTAATTTAATACGCGTCACGCTGCGTTCTCGTGTCTCGAAGCTTACGTAGGTTGTTATTTTCTTAAGAAGCTCTATTATACGATTATTCACATAGAAAATATAAAATTAGAGCTTCCATTTGAGTTTAATTGTTACTTATGTTTTTAAATTTCTATTAAACAGTACTACTCACTTGTAATTTTAAGGAAATTCAAGGTTCAATAATATCTCTTATTTAAGACATTAAAATAAAAGTTGGAGCAGTATGTAAAATATAAAAATTCAACCACTCAATCAAAGCATCGAAACTAGCAGATGAACTGGCATTATTAAAATAAGTTTTATGCACACAAAAATATAGGTACCTAATGTAGGAAATAGCTTGTCATTGTGAAAGCTTATTTAAATAAGCACTATCTAATATTTATTGAAAGATAATTTCCATATTCTTGTTATAAAATATTGACGTTATTGTAAATTTATTTACTACAGTAATAATTTTATGACTGAACAGTGAATGTGTTTAAATTAAATGTTGTATTGGTTTGTCGTACCAACATTGTACCTGCAACAAACGGACGTAGGCGTCCTCCTTCTAAGAGACCTTTAATCGCATTCAATTTCGATTGTGCGACAAAATCAAATTTCTGCATGTAATATTACTAATATAACAATAATAACTGTAAAGGGTTATTTAAAGAATCCTATTAAACTTTTAGAGAAGCTTAAATAAAAACATCAACAACATCAATAAGTACGTTAAATCCTATATCTATTTCTTCATTCATGGTATAACTACGTACCTACCAAAAAGTTAAGTTGGGTCCCAATTCTCATGCTAATCGAACCTTTTCCGTGTGGTTATCCGAATACGAGGTTCATCGTTCTACTAAAACAATCAATTTATGTATGGGCCTGTAAGGAAAAGCCCAATCGCATAGAAATCATGAAGCTGGAAAAGCAAAAACTGATGTTACCGACTTTATCTTTGAAAATTAAAATTTGACGGTGTTTTTTTACGAATGTGAACTGCATGAGAATTGTGGCCCTGTTCAGAGTCTGCAAAGGTAAGTCGCAAATTGAGTTACTTTTTATTTTATGTTCTCAGTAAGTACATAGATTATAAAGAGAGCACTCAAAAAATTAATACTTTTAGATTTTTCTAATAAGATTAGAAAAAAAAAAGTTTCTTCACTAGTTCTATCAACAGAGAAGCTATATCTGCGGGTGTAGTCTGAAGCAACATTTTTGACATTTCGCGTAAACAACGCTGAGACAAATTTGATTTTTTTTCATGTATTTATCGCTTGAGAATGACGACCCGTCTGGTGTAGTGGTCGAGAAATCGCCTACTACGCAGCGGGTGCGGGTTCGATCCCCGCACAATACAAACATTTGAGTGCATGAACATGTCTGTTTGTATTGGTCTGGGTGTTTTCTATGTATTATATCATATATGTATTTACAAACAAAAAAGTATTTATGTATTATATCCGTTGTCTAGCACCCATAACACAAGCTTTGAGTAGCTTACTTTTGGACTAGATGGCGATGTGTGGGAATGTCCAAAGGAAAGGAAAGAATATTTTTTTAATGAAGTCCAAAAACTTGATTAAAAGATTTGATGATTTTGACAAATTATGCACTAACGAATGCTGGTTGCATTTGTTAGTGCATAATCTGTCAAAAACATAATCTCATCGTAACGTAACCTTACTCAGGCCCACCAGCGCAATCAAAAGTTAACACAATACGACTTTAATGAACCCTAGAACCTTTTACGTGCTTCTAGTAGATAACATTTACTAAGCGTTCCGTGACCAATTAAGATTGTAAGCGCACCATAACCTCAGCAAATGTTTAGTTGAAATAATAAATTTCACATTCCATCTCTTGATTTTAGTAACTTTTGAAAGAAACCTAGTAGTGCTATCTGTGTTCTTAAGTCGAGGGTTCCGTACGTCAGCTCTTTTTTCTATTCAATTTCATGTTCTTAGCTAGAGCATACAAACAATGCCATAAAATTTCGAGTACAAGTCACGATTTAAGTATTGGTATAGTTTAAAAATGAAGGGTTTTTATTTTTTTAGTTCATTGACTTTATCTTTAGTTTTTGACGAGGCTATTGACTACCATTGTCTATAATTTAACTGCCTCGGTGGCGCAGTGGTAAGAAGGTCGCACTTTAAAGCGACGGCGCGCCAGAGGTCCCGGGTTCGATCCTCGAATCGGGCCAAAAATACGTACCTGAGATTTTCTGTTCAGAATTCTCATTGTAGCCCGGAGTTTGGAAGTTGGCGGTGTTTCACCCCCGTGCCTCGGAAAAGCACTCAAAGCCGTTGGTCCTGTGCCTGATCTCTCTCCGGTCGTGTCAGATTGCTGTCCCATCGGGCTATGAGAGTGAAAGGAATAGAGAGTGCACCTGTGCTTGCGCACACACTTGTGCACTATAATATGTCCCGCACAGTCGGTTAGTCATTGTGACTGGCCACCGTAGTCGAAATCGGCTAAAGGGGACTACTATAATTTCTAATCCGATTTCTAAAGGTCTGATAGACGAAAATGCGTAAAAGCTTGCCTCTTTGAACCCTTGTGGTACTGTACCCTAAAAAGGAGCATTCCACACATGAGATGCACGCCCCCGCAGCACGCGCCGCCATTGGCCGGTCGGCGCGCGGGGCGGACGCGCAAACGCAACAACTCCTTTTTTCAATATTTATCCTCATTCGCCACACGACCTCGTGATAAATTTAATATAGTTTACTAAGATGCTTTTCTCACGCAATGTGTGCGTTTTTGCGATGTACCATTCCAGTTTATTAGGTTACCTGCACCGCAGAATACCGCTCGTGATCACGTTGAACTGAATGAAATACGCAGGCACATTTAACTCGATATACTTATGTAAGTAAGTAATTATCGCTTTTATACGGTCGTTTCTTACAAGAAAAAATGCTAATTGGATTTAAGTACTGGTTTAAATAACACCGGATTGAAGCATGGCATTATTGCTCTCGTATTTTCTTTCTTATAACGGCCATGACTCTTCACACATTCAGATGTTATGTCCCAAGCTCTCTATTCAGTCGGTAATAGGCTCATTTAAAAACAATAACGAAAGGGCTAAGGTGTTGATTGATTTAAAATTACAAACCAAAACAAGAGAAACTGTCTGACACTACAAGCTTTTCCGTTACAAAAAGACATACTCATTTCAAAAACTCCACACATTTTGAACTGAGGCATATTTTTATAAAATAACGTTATTTGTTTGCAATGGTAGCTACAAATGAGGTGGACAATGCCTCCGCGGGGCACCGCGCTTAATACGGATCAACAGATGGCAGCCCGAGCCCCTCTACAAACTTATTAAATTAAAATTCGTTGCAATGGACCTCTTTTTAAATAACAATCGAATTAAAAGTACTAATTTTGAATTTATTAGGTATGTTAAAACAGACAATATATGATTTGTCTAGGTACGCTTAATTTCAATTGAAACAATACATTTATATAAGCAATTATTAGCGCAGAAAAAAATGTCAAAACCAAAAATATTTTTATTCACGGTAAAATGATGCAGCTTAGGCGGAAAATTGTGCTAAGTCAAGCAGAAAACTGTGTTGCTTGATTCTCTTTTCACTTCAAATAATAGAAGTTTATAAATGCACTTGGAAGACGTCTTAAAAGCTTTTGAGCTATATTAAAAAAAAAAAATTAAACTTGACTGGAAATTCTCAAAAGTGTTTCATCAATATCGCTGCATGGCAGGTATTACCTATTTCTGGTTGTAACACCTACATAAATTATTAAAATTATCACTTTTTAATAATATCAAAAATAATTCGTTGATGTCTATGACATAAAGCATTAATTTATATTTATAACTGTGTAAATTTCTACAATGAAACAACGGTTTTAATAGCGTTTTTTGAATGCATTTTTAATTTACAGAAGTATGTTTTTGTAACAGTATTCATAAAATACCTTTATCAAAATTAGTAAAGAGTTAAATAAAGTTAATTACATGTAGATCTACCTTTGGCCCCAAAGGTTTTGCATTCCTAATCAATTCGATGTTCCCCACAAAGAAATCCTATTTCTATTGACATCCAGCCCAGAGACGCCGACTTGGATATTTTTTTATTCGGTTCAATACGAATTAGATTCGGACTTGGCCCCTTTGTGACAGTCTACCTGTTGCGCGGTGCATTCACATAAAAATATTTATTTATAAATTCACAAGAGTCACCTGCGATTTAGTTGGTCCCGGTTGTTTTGTTACATCTCTCGTGTATGAGAGATTCCTAGTTTACTGATAATATGCTATCTAAATAGTTTTACGAAAAACTTAAGGCAAAGAAAAACGGTACGCTAGAAAGTAGAAGCGGAAGCTAGTCCTAAGTACCTAGCTAATACATAACTATTAGCTAAAAAGATAATTTAATTTTATACTCTTCAAGATGTTCTCAAGTAATATAAGTCATCGTATCGTACCCAAACTAACTTAGATAGAGTTTTACCAACGCGACTCAACTTCATCATGACTGCAATAAATTGTTAACTAAGCGCGTTTATACATTTGGGTGTTGGAATTGAATGTTCGGCTCATCGTTTGGTGAAATTGAAAATGAGGCACGATAATTTCGTTCGCCACGAGTGACCTTAGTTCACCCGCAGTTCAATAGCACAATTTACTTGATTAAATTCAATATCATCGGCCAATAATTCAATGAAGACGCTTTGTGACTTAGATCTACCGTAGCAAGTTTATCTGATCGCAATTGTGAAGACAGCTTAAGGCGTTCAGTTGGATAAAAGCTCTTAGCTTAGAACCTAAGTAAGCTGGCGGCTTGCGCACATTGCAATGAATTTCTAATTAATATTTATTTTGTGAATCCGCCTTTATTTGTAGGAAGTTTCAGTGTTTTATAACAATAATATTAACCTTCATGAATACTTTTTAAGCGTGCTCTCACAAAATATACATAGTAGTGTTTAGGTCTGTCCTTGTGCTGTGTAGATCCAAATATGTAACTCGTACCTACGCTAATTTTAATGAAGGTAAGTAAGCAGCTACTTAAATTGACTGATCTGTGTTTTAGTGGTGGAGTTATATGACTTTTTTAAATCCTCAGTTGTCCCAAAAATGTATGTGCCGAACCGAATCTTAGGCTGTAGAATCTGCACGAAGGTAGTTCGTGACGCGCCGCGCCAGCCCCCGCCGAGATGCAAAGAAAGCGTACGGAGGTAGCAACACAAGCACGATACCATAATAATTTAATATGCCATTTGCTCCAGACCAAATTGAGCAATTTATTTCCGTCGCAGGCGCATGCGTGCTCTCGTGAATACCGGGTTGTGCACCAGCAATTAACGATATTATACACTCATTATTGATACCGTTTATGAATATGCATCAATTGCTGCTGGTGATAGTCGATGTTCCGATCAGCGATAGTCTTAATGATGTAGTCTTATTGGTTGTTGGTGCTTATTTATGAGTTCAGAATAAATTACACGTAGTTTTTTTTTTAAATTGACTTAGGGAGTTTTATCATTGACAAACAAGCGCTAACCACAAATAATTCAAAAATGGAACGTTATTTCGCATGAAGTTGTAAACTTATGAGCTTTACATCTATTAGAGGTAACACTCTCTATTTTAACCGACAAAAAAGGAGGAGGAGATCAATTCGACTGTATGTTATTTTTGTGGCTGTGTTACCTCATATCACAGTCATTTGTAGATCAATTTGAAAAAAAAATTCGCTAGCATAGAGGTTACATCTTAACACTAAAATGTAACACTAAAAATTTAGAAATAAAAATAACTTGAAAAAACTTAAAACCGACTTCAAAACTAAAATGCTCTAAAAAGTCTTAAATAAACTCTCATCTCTTCGACCATCTCAAGCATCAACTACCTACCAGAGCACCTACTCCAAAAAGAAATTGTTCGCCTAAAATGGGTTTCTTTCCTATAAAAGGTCATGAGTTTATTTAAGACTTTTAAATGCATTTTAGTTTTGAAGTCGGTTTTAAGTTTTTTTAAAATCATAAATTGCAGTGATTTCACGCGAGTAGGCATACTTGTTTCACACAACCATAGGAAAATTAATAATAAATTATTAGCATAGAAGTATTCTTATGTTTCATCAATACAGATAATTCTGTGAGCATTAATTTTTTTATTAATTTATTAAAGCACTTATCAACTTACTAACTTAACTTACTTACTTTTTTCTTACGAAGCTCAGTGCTGTAATCCTAGTATAAGTACCTAGATATGTAATCGTATGGTTACTCTTTCTGTAACAAGCTAAATCTGTAACAAGTAAATGCAAGAACTTATTACGAGGCATTTATTAAATGATCATGTAAGTTGTAACCGACTCCGAGTCGGTGTGTCTTTAGATGTGTAATCGATGCTGACTCAGTGCCGACTTTTTACGTGGCATCATTCAAGTCGGTCTATTATTTAGATATTTTAATCAAGCCGATCGATTGTACCGTATAGGTATAAAGGAAGGTAATTAATAATAAGAGATCGAGGAGACGGCGGTGTTGCCACATGCCGCAGCAAAAACCGATTTGAAATGGATCGATTCGAAACGGACTGATATAAAACGGTCTCGATTGTAAACTCAGCCCTTTTTGCTGTGCAACCCGTATTTAAATGATTTGCGGCACCGGCGGAAAGAGACGACAAACAAAAGACACAGAATCGAATAACAAACAACTCATCTTTTTCTAATTACAAAATTTTCAAAAGTCAGTAGATTTTTTTTAAAAATTAATAATAATTGTTTTCAGCCTGTGCACAAGAAGATTAAACTTTCGGGATATCAAATAGATATTTTCAGCCAGCTGATCTGTGATCAGTGTTTGGATATATGCGGTGTTTATTAACACATTTAATTGAACAACTAATGGTCCAGTATTCATTGAAGTAACATAATGGGTAATTAATTAATTCCACAATATCACACCTCACTCACAACGCCCAACCCATCACAAACTAATGAATTGTATGAGTGGTAACTGGTACCCCATCCATATGCGCACGAGTACCGCCTCGCCCCCACAAAAGCGCGTAATTCAACTATTGAGAGCAACTGCGCGGCCAATCGCGTCGTACAATGATAACCTCTTTTTTAAAGTCGGTTAAAACCGATCAAAGCCGCCGCGCCGCCACGAATCACTCGCGACAAATTGGTTCCATTTTCAAATAACAAAATAGATCAATCGTTTGAAAAAGGAACGCGATGAGCTCACGAGAAACTCGGCAAGCTAATTGAACGTTTCAAGAAGTACCTACTGTGCCGTTACTTTGTAGCTGGTGAGGCCGGAATCACGCTTCATAGTTGGGTTTCTTTAAATGATAGAGGACCAATGTTTTAAGTTGATTAATATTAATGAGAATTTAAGTTCTCTTTGAATTTATGAGATTCGCGGGTTCCGATCTCTTAGTTTCTAGATGGTTCCCAGAGCTAAACTAAATTACTATCGTTAGTCATCGTAAAAATGAACCCGTCAGGTGTCACTGCGCGTTGAAAAAAGTGTGCAAATATGAACTGTATTGACACGAAACGCACGCATGCCGGAATCACGCTTCATAGTTGGGTTTCTTTAAATGATAGAGGACCAATGTTACAGAATTTAAGTTCTCTTTGAATTTATGAGATTCGCGGGTTCCGATCTCTTAGTTTTTAGATGGTTCCAAGAGCCAAAATTACTACCGTTTTCGTAAAAATGAACCCGTCAGTGTCACTGCGCGTTGAGAATAGTGTACAAATATTAACGGTATTGACACGAAACAGACGCAAGCGGGTAGGTGAGAGGGGAGGCGGGCGGAATGTGACTGACATGTTTGACAGGTCCATTCTTACAATATCCGATCGTTATAAACGTTTGGATAAGGTTGGTCATTATTAGAACCTGAAAACTACAGCTTAAATGTTTTCAGATCTAGGTAAGCACTTTCCTCACGTTCACAGCAGTGAACTCCGTCCAGTTTCTACTGAAAGCACTCTTAGTTATGAAATAAAATTCCGTCAAAGTAAATAAAGTATAATTGTAATGAATTTAAATAAACGGGAACTGCTTCATTTTATAGACATACACACGCAAATGGGCGTCGCTCCTCAGGTTACGTTTTTATTACTTTTTTATATACCTTTGAAAACAAGTCACATAGCATGCGAGTATACATTATTACATTTTAATTACGTATTTTTATTACTACTTCGCAGTAATCTACATACCACGGATTAAACGGGCTATGCCTAGTTAATTACCGAGCTAGAAATGACACTATAAAATGTTTATTTACCGACTACTCTGTGTTCCACAATCGGGTGTGCTTCACTTAGGGCAGCCGTGAACTGGGAGCCAATTATTCTCGTGCAATTCGTATAAGAAAAAAGTTCACCGATCGAATTTTCTTTGTCGAAGAAAAATAGTTTCTGGTATATCAGGGTCTCTATTTCTATGTATTTATATTTTGTTTTTGCGCTTGTTTTATTACGTGTAGATATACTACATGATTTGTTAGGTAAAACGGTTTTAAACTCGCAATCGAATTACCACACGAAAAAACGTTCAATTGCCGCGAGAATCGGCCTCCTGGCATGGCACGCATTTCACTCGAGGAGCCTAGGTTTTAATTAGGTAGTGACGTGTTGGGTTAGTTATTGTTATTTTGGAAATACAATCGATATCTTGCATATAAATTTCACTTATAAAACGCAACTGTAGACAATTAGCAAGTATGCATGTGTCCCTTGTCTGACACAGTTGCTTTTTACAAATACAATTTATATTACAAAGTTTTCTTAGTGACAAAACATGATAAATTATTTATTTATAGAAGCCATATCTAAAAAAAAAACAAATTTACTTGAAGCGAAATAAATATTTCAAAAGATACTATGTATTTACTAACAGAGGTACCTACAGTAAAGTAATATTAGTTCCTACCTAGATCGATATATGGGATACTTTAGGTGCCGCCATACCTATTATCCGCTCTGTTGTGGTTTGGACTTGTGCCCTAAGTGGTATACATCCACAATCGCGATAACATTATGAGGTAAATTGTATTCGTGGAAACAAGAAGAGTAATCAGAATGAATAGAAGGAATCCATCCAAGTTTTTGCGTTGCAATGGTAATTGCAGGGGTTGACAACCGTTGGCTTATCTAGATGGAGCCAATCAATCCTATTGAGTAGAGATTCGAATAATGTGTTTAATGAATTGTTGTCTCACGCAGATGTTATTTGGTTTTTGTTGATGTAAAACTGCCGAGTAATTTGTTAGATGATCGTGATTGTGAATGCGATTAACGGTCATAATTTGTAAGACGAAACGTTTTTTTTCGCGTATTGATTAAATGTATACAAATCTTCAATCGTCTTGGGTATCTAGTATTCACCTTTACGTTGTCTACGAGTCTATGATGATGATGTCCTTCTCGACGTGTCCGTCCACAGCGACACTTTAGGGTTGATTTCTGGCGTGCGCACGAATGTGGCAGCAAATCCAAATATTATATTTTTCAAAGATGCGGCTGCATTCTTAACAATATAGTTCAATTAGGTGTACCTACGTAGGCTTCGGTCGCGTCGTCCTTAACTGACGACCTTTTTTCAGGTCTTCGAGGCGCATTTCTTTGAATTTATCAACACCTCTCCGGATACTTTGTCTCCACTCAGGTCTTTGCAATGCGAGCCTTTCCCAGTTCTCTGTTGATATTCCGCAATTAGTGAGGTGCCTTTTCAAGACTTCCCTCTAACGTAGGTATTGGCCACCCGCTCTGCATTTTCCTTGAAAAAGCTCTTCGTAGAAAACAGTCTATGATAATAAGCAAGCAGCAATTATTCTTATGTTATTTCGAAAGGCGTGAGCGTGACTTCCGAATAAACATGGCTCAGTCTCTCAAACGATATATGAATAAGATACGTAGGTACTTTTTTATTTACTATTAAATATTAAAATAAGGAACAATATGCCCACATTTTCGGTTTTTCTACGAACAAGTTTTTTGTTACTAAATCCTGTGGCCTATTTTTGAAATAAACATAACTCATCATTTACACAGAACTAATGACGTATCCAAAAACAAAAACATCGTGTTCTGATCAATTGACACGCTGGTGCTAATTTGATTTTGAGAAATGTGTTATTTGAGGCTTTGAGGGCAGTAGCGCCCCGCCCATCCGCCCACGGCTGCGCCGGAGCAGCGCGTGCCGTATTACTTTAATAACCACTGTTGTTATAGCGGCTAAACATTCTACAGACGAAAGGAGTGGTTAAGAATACAAATAATGGGTATTTTTAAATAAAATTTTCTGTGAGTGATCTATGAGTTAAGGCAGTTAAGAGCACTAAGACTGGGTCAGGGTAACTATATATCGTCAATCATCATCATCATTATCAGCCAAAGGACGTCCACTGCTGAACATAGGCCTCCCCCACGGCTTTCCACAGCGACCGATCACTAGCGGTCTGCATCCAGTTTGATCCTGCGATCTTTATAAGGTCGTCTGTCCATCTTGTTGGTGGACGTCCCACGCTGCGTCTCTGGTCGAAGGGTCTCCAATCTAGAACTTTCCTGCCCCAACGGCCATCCGTCGTCAATCATACAAAATGCAAAAATAGAAAGTATAATACTAGGTACTTTTGGGTTGTAGAAGTATTAGTAAAACCTTTAAGACAACAATCAGCCATAATCGTATTAATTACAATAGGTATATCTTTTTTATTTCAAATTTTAGTTACCAGTAACATATAACCATATTTTGATTACTAGCGGCTTACATAGGTATTTGTAGGTAGGAATGGATCATACCCACTAAAAAGTTACTGTAAATGAACGCGCAAGCATTCTTACTAATTATGATGTAGGAATTTAATTTTATATATACTTTGAAATATGTAATCGTGCAGCACTTAATCTCAATGAGCTACGAAAACAGTTTTTGCTTCTGGATTCCTCGATACGCGCTGTTTACTCGCTACCATTTATTTAGCTTTTTGTGGGAAAACTGACGGTGTGAAACTGACGATTATCCAAAATTTTCATCTGCCTAATTAGTAACAGAAGCACAGGAAAACAGTGAGCGGTATACAATTATGAACCAAAAACGCATTCCAACCATTGTAAATAGATATTAATCAAGCCCAAAAGAATACATTATATTATTTTAATTGAACTTAATTAAACACTGCTTGCATAAATCGCCTTTTCAGTCAAAGTGAGTAACTACGTAGGTAGGTATGTACTTGTGCTAGTTAAATATGCTGTCGAAATTTTTCATATCACGACATCAGCAATAAAGCACAACCATTTGATCTTCCCCACTCGAGAAAAACAAAAGGCGATGCAAATAAAATGGCTCTCGGCGCACATCGGTGGCGAAACACAAAGACGGAACCGCGGGAAACTGTTGTTCTTACAAAGGAATTAACAGCCCTTGTACTAGGCAATATCGCGGTGCTGCCATAGAAAGGCACTTATGGGCCCGCGCGTTTTTCCCGAGACGTTATACGCGCCCCGCAGGGCATAGCGGGGGCCCTCCCGCCCTCACTTAATGCTATTTATTGCGACCCTTTAATAAATAAATAACCGAGGAAAATTCGATGAAATAGAACCATGGCACGCGCAGGTTCGGACGTGAAAAATTCTTAATTTCGAACGCGATGAGTGGCTCTCAAAACCCGATAATAGGTTAGCGAGTACCTAATGGACGAGGCTCCTATATGAAGCGAGGGTAAAATATTTCTGTACATGATTTTCTTGCAAAACGAATGATATTTACTAAGTGGCCTAGATTCGAGTCTTCGAAGGCTCCCCTTTCAAAGCCCTAGGCCCCAAGGCCAATGTTATTAATTGATTAATGTCCGATTTTCCAATGACAATTAGTATAATTCCACGCGGGAGTAATTGAAAAAAATAAAATAAACTTTTAAAAAAAGTAAAAACCGACTTCAAAACCAAAATGCACTAAAAAGTCTTAAATAAACTCTTCACCATTGAAAGGAAAGGAATCCGTTTTAGGCAAACAATTTCTTTTTGGAGTCGGTGCTGTGATAGTTGATGCTTGATGGTCAAAGTGATGGCACCGTCTCCAAAAAGAAATTGTTTGCCTAAAACGGATTCCTTTCCTTTCAATGGTGAAGAGTTTATTTAAGACTTTTTAGTGCATTTTGGTTTTGAAGTCGGTTTTTACTTTTTTTAAAAGTTTATTTTATTTCTTTATTTTTAGTGATTACATAAGAAGGGGGGGGGGGGGTTTGCACCTTATGATTCTATTTTTTACGAAGCTACAAATTACCTATCATAAGTTTCGTCATTATAATTACTGAACTCCTAGGCGTTAAGGAGTTCCACCATCAGCTCAGCCCCACAAAATGTTGACTATCAGACGTAACAACACGTCAACATTAAGATTCTAGTAAAGAAACACTAAACGTGCCTTTAAAATTTGAGGGTTTCCCTCGAATACACCAAGATCCCATCATCAGATCCCAAAATGGAAAAAATGGGACCAACTAGAAGGTATACCCTCTAAGTAGGTGAAAAAATTTTTCGATTCGGTCGACAAACGACTGAGATATGAGGTAACATACATACAAAAAAAAATAATGATAAAAAAAAAACATACAGTCGAATTGATAACCTCCTCCTTTTTTGAAGTCGGTTAAAAACTGATTTTTGTGAGTACTAACGTCTATTGTATTTGGCGTAATTTTCATTGACTTTTATTCGTTTTGGAAAGAAAATCACGTATTCAAGAAACTATTTCAAAAATATGGCCCCGAGCTGAAGAGCTGAAAAAAGCGTACTTACTTAATCCTATGATATAACAATTGTACTTTTAAAATTATCTGATATCCTTATGAAATTTAAGATCACTCGCAAACATAATGCCTAGTACCTACCTACCTTATTCAGAGCGTTATTTCTGCGATTCTCGCCGGATTACGCGATGGTGCCTTCGTTTGTTTTACAGTCCCAAAGGCTGCACAAAAAGCACAAACTCATTAGTAAGGCCGACCAGGAGCAGGAATAATGGAGGTGAACATAATTTAGGGTTTAATTAAAAGAACGCCCCCCGCCGCGCCGCCTCCGCGCCAACCGAATTATTATTTCTACATAATTTGTGAAAGCGGTAATCTAATAAAACTCACTCGCTAGAAAATTAAAAGGTAAATAAAGACGGGCGGGCAATTAGATTTATAGGCGAATGTTTTGGTTGTCTAGCGATTTGGAACGTAAACACAACAAAGCGATTCACTTTCATTTATTTCAATCTACTTCCGAACTATTAAAGTCCTACCAATCAAAGTTCTTACCTTATCTTATTATCAGGGTCCTATGACCCTTACTATGAATTACTATTAATTAGAGATGTGGCGTACCTTCTTAACTTTGATGTTACGCGAACAAGTGTATCTCCATCAGTTAAAGGATCCAGATCCACTATTTTTTGTGTACACGTATTAACAACACCGTAGCTCATTTGCGAATGATTCAAATATAAAACGTCATTTTTTATGAACTATCTGGCAGATAAAGCTAACGAGAACTTATTAAGACATTGTGAAACAGGTCATAAGTAAGTATTCGTAGCAATCATTATGAGCTTAAACAATTAACAACTGACTATCGTAAAATTACTCTTATTATTTCTATATTTCAGAGTGTGCCAAACTCAGGTGCGCGAAAGAGTCAGGTGTTAAAAGTGCCCTACAGTACTTCATAAACAAACACTTGAGCGTTTGTCAACGTCTTTTCTCACAAGTATCGCGTTGTAAAGCTCGAGCGTGACCCCAGCTTAAGAGAATGGAGCTTTTGCTCAAATCACTGTTATTACGCTCACAATGCATCTGATCACTGGGCCCCTTACATTGTAAGAGCCATAAGGGCTTTCTTCAAGAATAATAGACTTTTAGATGCTTGCTCTACTGTTTAATGAGCATTAATGCTCGGCGATGGTATTGTAATTTGTGTTTCAAATATTCCTGATGATTAGCAAAAACTTTTACAGCATAAGAAATACGAACAATTAGTAACTACGTTCTTACAAGACGCTACATAAGGAGAGAAGAAAAACGTGATTAAATTCCTGTTGCGTGTAGCGATTTATGTGCACCTATCTGAATTTGTGTTAACAAATTTTTAAAGGTCCAATGGTGACAATAAAACTATGCACTGCATCAAAATTCGTGAAACAATGTCGACACTGACGCAAGTGCTCAAAGAAAGTATCAGCGACAATCGTTACAGTTAGGCATCCATTGCTTATTCAGTCATGAATCGTGCCACATCATGCAATGCAAAACCGGCAATCGACTTTAAATACTCGATTAATGTCGTGTATGTTGAATTCTCGATCGCTTCAACCCCCTGCCTGGAAACCCGAAACCGAACGGAAGTGCACGGACCCCCGTGACGCGCGTTTTTCTTGCGCTCGCGCATTTCTACCAAAAACCTTTGAAATACTCCGAAGAGGGCTAATACCGTGCCATTTTTGTTATCGAGGCATTGAAGTCAACTCGCAACGCATTGTTCGAGGGCATAATTATACGATTCCTTTATTGTCGCGCGAAATTAAAGAATATGTTATATTCGATTTCCCCTGACTTTTGACTGAACGTATTGCGCGGACTCAATTGAGGACGGTTAAATCTTCTCACGAGCTAATGCGTTTGCTAGTGCTATTAAGATTGGAGGATATTTTGTCGATAGGTGTGATTAACGAAAAAAAAAGATCGTTACAAATTGACTCTTAATAATAATCACGTTTTATTATAATAAGGAAGATTAATATGATAACATTATCAATCTACTAATCTACTTATTTTAGCGCAACAATATGTGGCTCAAGTATAACTTAAAAGGTTTATAGATGTATACATTTTTAGTAACACATAAATTAAATTAATGATATTATAAGATTAACCATTACATATTTTATACATTTTGTCAATACACCTGTATTCATTAGCTACTTCCGGCAATGAAACAGCTTAAAATATTTTCAAAAAATGGTAATATGGATTTAACTTTTTGCTCACCCGAAATAAATTCTACATGACCCAATCAGTCGCACATACACATACAATATGACTACACCTGAAAGTACTTACCCGCTCATTACCGCTCTCTCGAAGTCAAGAGGTGTTTCCATATGCTCGCTCGAGGGCCCTCGGCGTCACGTGCGCAGGAGTGTGTAATGGCTCCTTCAGTGATCACTACTATTGTCGTATTGTATTGCTCGTGGACATGAAAAGGTTTAGTCGCCTGATGATTAAGGGAATGATTAGACATTGGAGTACTCTTGAAGACATTTATCAAGGATTTCTTATTCCTTTTATTCATTGAAAAATCAGTTAATATAATTATGCATCTTTGGGTTAATATGACAAGAATTATGTGAAATAGTCTAGTCTAGTAGCATATAGTCTAATCTTGTAAGTAGCTTTAGTATAAGAATTGAGCGAGACCTAATCTGCGCACGTGAGGCAGATTAGGTAATCTGCGTCACGTGCGCAGGAGTTCTTGTAAGTAATTGATTCTTGTGCATCAGTGCATCTGCCTGGGCTCTGAGGGTTTGACTAGTGGACATACTATAACTGAAAAGGTAAAATCGACTGATAATTAGATATTGCACTCCTATGTAAGTACATAGGTAGGTACTAAGCTTAAACTAGTGGTTCACGGGTAAATAGAAAGGGATGTACAAATTATTCGCTCTTGTTTTATGTAGCTATCAGTCAATCGATGAAAATAGTATCAAAGATAGGTACAATTACAATTATTTAAGATTTGTAGAATTCTCCTGTTCTGTTTAAAACATAAATACCTATTTGTAACAAAGTATCATGACAGTCAGGAGAAAAGCCCAACATTAGTCAACCATAGTCATTTTACCCGGGCAGTGCCTACGGGCAAATTTTTAGTTCCTAAAATAAATAACTATTCTGGTGATAGAACATGAAGGAAACGGTTACCATACATATAAATAGTTTGCCCGGGGATATGCGCCGGGAACAAGATACAAACGTTTTTAAAGAAAACTCACAAAGTATTTTTAGCTAACCTAGCTTCGTATTTAAGTTTCGATTTGGTATGTTAGAGACTCGTGATCCCACAGACAAACTATGCAAATATTTTTGTGGGACTACTGTATATTTCACTGTAAAACGCTGTTTGTCTAATAAATAAAGAAATAAAAAAAATAATAATTTCTGTATCATATCATGCCAAGCTCGTAATAGTATTTATCTGAATAAGAAAAAAAATACGCATTACAATAGGCCAAATACGAGTAGGACATGGCCGTTTCTGCATTAACAAAATAGCTGAGCTATCATTATCATAATTTTCCCAAATTCGGTCCACAACCAGCAGTAAGCACACATCGGTTTTACAAACCGTACCACCAACCACGCAAGGGCTGAATGGATTCAAAAGTCGTCTTTTTTCAACAAGTATAATTTGTTTGATTTGTAAAGAGTGAATGTACGTCTGTATTAGTTGTGTGAGGCCCGCGGAGCCATTGTTTGATGCTCATGGGTGTCCGCGGAACCCCGCCATTTTCTCTCCAGGGATCCTGTAAAGACCCGAGCCCTGTTAAAACTGTCAAGAATGGACTCTTGCCCTTTGAACGGTGTCATTATTCGCCCAACAATTAGAGCATGTAAATGAAAATATTATTCCGCACAATGGAACTGCTAAAGAATCGAAAGCAGTTAAATACAGCTGGGTTTTCTTGCTTGCAAAAAAAGTTGTAGTGACATTTTAATTTTCATGCTTCTTCTGACTAATAAAAAGCCCACTCAAGTTTTTAGATGAGAGTTTCATAAATAAATAAAAATGCTACTGATATAGTGCATTACTGCTTGACTAGTAATCTCCTGCGGGTGAACTTCTAAAAAGTGAAAAAAATAAGCGTTTCTGTTTTCTTATTTTCCCACAAGGAAAAGTGTGAAAATAGAAACTCATAGATCACAGCAACAGCAGTGACGAAACTCATTCACCGTGAAAACGGTTTGAAGTCGCCGTGAAAACTTATAAATTGGTAAAAAATATATCTTACAATGAACAAGAAACTTGATGATATCAGAAATTTAACACTTCCTAATAGCTTAAAGTGCGCTTTCAATTTAAATTAAGTGGGTTCTCTACTCATCTATCACGTAATTATAACAAAATTATTATATGCTTATATTTAATTATATTTAAATGTGTCGTATGAATGGCTAGCTCTTAAATGCCCAGTTTCAGCTGCTGTGTCTATAAAAAGCGTAAATTAATTATACAAGCAAACCGAAATCGTTCAGAAATTGAAAATACAAAAGGACGAGGTGTACGTCATAATAAAGGTACCATCAGTACCTACCACTTCCATTATGTGGATTTAGAATGTTGAACAAATTCCAATACAACCAGACAAGCGGCCGTTTACCTTAAGATTGAACTGTATCGAAAACACCTATTGGTAATAGCCACCTCGATTCGACGGGGCTCGGAAAATGTAGCCTTTGTTGCTGGCGATAGTCGGAATGAGTCGTGGCGTAGTGTCCATCCCAGAACTAATTGTGGGCGACACTGCGACGTGACTGCACTGCGATGTTTTAGGGGTCTGTTTGTAGTTGAACGTTATGAAAATTAAGAACAAGAAAGTAACAATAAACCATGTCTTGGAAATCAAAATCCTTTCTAAAAGAGTATACTATAGGGCCCCTAGCCGATTTCAGCTACGATGGCTAGTCATAACGATCAACCGACTGCACGGGACATATTATAGTGCACATGTGTGTGCGCAAACACTGGTGCACTCTCTATTCCTTTCACTCTCATTGCCTGATGGGACAGCAATCTGACACGACCGGAGAGAGATCAGGCGCCGGACCAACGACTTTTCGTGCTTTCCAAGGCACGGGGGTGAAACACCGCCAACTTCCACACTCCGGGCTACCCTGAGAATTTCCGGTATATATTTTTGGCCCGACCCGGAGATCGAACCCGAGACCTCCTGCGCAGCCGTTAAAGTGCGACCCCGTAACCGCTGTGCCACCGAGGCCGTTATAAATAGAGTGGCGCTTATGTGTGCATTATTATACGTTTTGAACTATAGTCGTAATGAAGTTCTAATGAAGATCTGTCTTTCACAACTTTTTACAACGCAATAAAGGTAACACATTATGCGCAAATTACACAGTACACCACAAAATGATAATGCTGATGATAGATGATGCATAATATTTAACAAAAAAAAAAATACAGTGGGCTCGTACTTCAAATAGTTCTTCATGAATCGTACTAAACCCAATGGGAACTGGGAACAAGGACCTTGAATAGCTGCGTTGAGCGTTCAATATAAGCAGCTCACCGCACGCCGCATCACTTTAATTTATATGGATTGTTTCATTGTTTTGCAGATCCTGTAAACTAACAATTTATTTAACAATGAATTCCTTAGTCACAATTACAAGGCTTCACTAAGGTTCAGAGGAAGAAAAGGAAGCCCTCCACTCGTAATCAGTGCGGCACCGCACCGACTGGACCCATCCACCTGCTTCGGCCCGCAGTACCAGTGACGCTGCTCTACGTGTCCCGGCGCCATTACTCCACAAAGGTCGAGGAGATTGTAGAGTACATCAGAGTGAAGACCAAATACTTACTGAGGGTCGAACGGTTGGAATCTCGTCACAACACGAATTTCAATTCGTTTGTAGTGAGGGTTCCGACCGAACAGCTGTCGACCTTCATGAAAGCAGAGTTTTGCCGAAGGGTGTTCTGTATCGTCGGTTTCGAGGACGGTTACCGGACACCAAGTTGCGCAATACTACGCCGGAAAAATAGTGTTTTATTTTAATATTATTTCTGATATTCTATGGGCCTAATTGCTTTTGTAATTATTTGTAGCCTGATTATAAACAAATTACAATTACGAAAATTACGGAACCCAGCACCCTCCACCGAGCATCACGATTGCCAAACGTCCGCTAAGCGGTCACAGCACGCCGCAACGGTCGCCGCGCCGGGCCCATCGCACGGTAATTTGATTTCTTTCTTCGGTTATTTTATTGTTTTCTAATACACACAAATAAACACCCATTACAAAAATACTGTGAGCTATTTCGAGAGAAGCACCGTTTTCACGGCATATTGCTACGTGAAATGCAACTTTAACTGAATTAGAGATCCACTTAGCAAAAATACAACAATATTTTGTTATGGTATGGTTATGGGTTCGTCAAGTTTGTCTGTCTGTCTGTGTTTCGGTCCATATGTCATGGTCACTTTATTCTGAAACTATTAGTATTACACAGTTGAAACTTAGTAGGTAGATGTATCCTGTTAACTGCTTTACGATTCTCATACAAAAAATAAAAAAATAATTCTATTTAAGGGGGGCTCTAATACATTAAACTAAAACCAAAGTTTTTTTTTGTCAACCCTATGGTGTTTTAAAATGACATCGAGGTTTCTCAAACCATTTTCTCTAAAAGTGTAAGACCCTTAACACACTGAGACTTTTAGCAGTCGCACAGTGGCGATACAGAAGCTGGAAATTGTATAGTACAGTCGCGATGCAGAAGCTGGAAATTGTCAAATTAGTATGTACTGAATTTTTGCGACTGCATCGATACTAACACACGTTAGCATCGATGCAGTCGCGCTTCTTCTTGATGTAAAAACTGTAAATCAAAATAAATACTTTATTAAATGACTGTGGGAAAAACGTCGCTGTACAAGTTTACCTACAAGCTGTAGTACATTAATTAATTTGTTATGGTTCTGGTGTTTCTTATTTATGGATTATGGATGGGGATTTAAATATTAATCTGTTACTTTACGATTGTCTCTAACTATATCACGTTGGATAGTAAATTATGATAGTTTTTACTTGGGCATAAAAGTGACCCCGACAACTGCGCAGACGTTTGTGCCCGGTAGGGGTCCGACCGGTAGGTCTCTACTCTCGAATCGAACCTTTCCAACACTCAACCTTTTAATTCCCTTCAAATACATAAAAAGGTAAGCCTATATCGCTTAAAATTTGACAAAATGCGCGAAAAACGCGATTAAATCGATTTATATATATCTATTTATTTTTATCTATATTACTAGTATAACAAAAACATTCAGTTTTTGTTTTTTTTTAATGTTTGGTCCCTATCAGTACTTTTAAATATTCCGCCACCGATTAAACTCTCTGCATTCCCAAGCAGTTGACTGCTAGAGAATGCAATTAGGCATTAAGTCCAGCAATTTCAAAACTTGCGGTGCAATAAAATTAAAATAAAAATACAAAATAATAATACACGAGGCTTTTTATGATCCTGAAGCAAGCTCGCTACACAGCTCAAGAGGAATATCACATACTTTTTAGCTCTTGGTAGGTAATTACCTACTGTAAATAAAGTGCCATCCAAGAAAGCGCGCCATACATTTTTGATTGAGGAAAACGCGAGGAGGAGTGTATGACAAATCAAAATATTAAAAACTATTTAATAATTATGATATTATCAAAAAGCGTGCACAAATGTACTTTAAACAATTAGGAAAATGATGACGCGCGCCTTCATGGATGGCTCTATCTGTCAGTACCAGAGGGAATGAGCGAGCGGGCGCGATAGAGAAAAAAATAAGTTCTTTTAGAATAGGACCTCAGGCGTGCCCGCTATACGGACACCGTACATTCAGAAATACATTTGAATACGTATGCGTTATTTAGAGAAAAATATTTATTTCATATCGTCAGCGCTGACACTCAGAAAATAGTTTATTAGAATAGCATTTAGTGTCAAAATGATTTGAATATTTACCTAGGTATTCAAGCAGTAAATGATAATGGATGAGGCCTTTCTATTAGTAAATTAAAAATGTTAGGCTAATAAAAATATTTTGCTACTTGTCACTTTTAAAAAAGAAGCAATGTAAATAAATAACTACAGATTTTGTAAAAAAAAACAATATTAACCAAAAATCAACTTATTTAATTCTTTTGTTCGGAAAATTCGGATTCATATTTTATTTGGATCTTGTCTAAACTCCATAGAATATTAGATTAATAGATGCTCGATAAACTATATTATTTATTGTAAGGTTGGCAGTTGTTTTAGGGTGAAGGAGTATACTCCTTCACCTATAGGTATCTAACATACATTCATACATCTAGGATAGAGAATGTATACTCATCACTCTACACAAAAATTCGCAGGTACCCTCAATCATCAAAGACCTGACTATCGACGATCTGAATTAACTCTACCTACCTACAGAGCGTTGGAAACATGAAGACTAGCATTACCAAGTACCTCCATCACTGGTATAGGAAACGATAATGTTCAGAAAAGTAGTCACAAGATATAGCTGCAACAGCAGATGTCAGCAGAAAGATAAAGACTTTATTTTTTGTCATAGTGATCTTTCAAGTGAAACATTGCCTCGGGAACTACCGAGCAGAGTCATAAAAGAGTTTGTTCCGATAATTTATGGAACAAGTAATGTTCCGCTTCCGTTGCTTCGTGCAGAGACAAACTGCACGATTAATCTCAGTTTTATTGTCCCAACTAACTTTTATTACATGAGAATAACATGTTCATTTCGTGTGGAAAACTGGTAACTGCCAGAAAACTTATGCAATCTGAGATTAAAACGATCTTAGGCAATTGATTACAATAACATGTCTATTACATAATGGGCTCGTTACACTGATTTTATAATCATGATTTAAGATTACCAATTTGATACAGAAAACGTATAAGTAAATATGATGTTCATACAAGTATTTATTTACCAGATGCGTGAGAAATAAAATCACTGTAGCAAGGGAACTCCTAATGTGAATAAGAGTTGATGAAGGGTGTTAAAATAACTAACACACTGATATACCTACAGACTTAAGGTGACTGAACTAGAAACTTAACGTGGGAACAAAAGGTTAATAAACTAATTTTTTTTTGAAACTCAGGCAGATGGGACGATAGAAAGCACGCGTACAGCGATTCTTTGTCAACCACTTAAGGGGTCTGTCTGAATGACCACGCGAAGGTTATAGTGGGCATACTTGGTTGGGTGATGGATACTCACTAAGGAGCCCTTAAGCATTTCCTCCGCGAAAAAATGCACCTGTTTTTTTCCACCCAAAGACGCAATACGTACGTTGCCGCTTTCTTGAATCGCTATCAATATTCGTAGACTTTTCATGATAGATGGACTATCAGCATTCCTTATTACTTTCTTTACTAAACAAGCCAGCGTGGCTATACTCGTATATACAACAAAGCACAAAGGTAGGTAATTGCAACCATAAATATCGCATCATAGCAATTCATAATCCGACGAGGGGCATCCATTAGTCGCTCTGCTGGTATCCTATTTACACTTCGTAACGTTATTTATATTTTCACCTGTGGGAACATATACAGATGGTTAATAAGGGAAAACAAATGTTAATGTAGTTTTAATTTAATTATGCGGTCGTTTATAACGAAGCTTTGCAAGACAGTGAAAACTGATAACAACAAAAACGAGGTCCACTAGGGTCCTGCAGGACTGAACTAATTTCAGTAGGAACTTGCTTGAAGCAAAACAATGACGTGAACTTAGGATAGTTAATTGCACAATTATTATTAGGAGATATTGTGGCACTTACACCTCGTAAGTACTTCAAAGTAGTTAAAGTTTTACCTGAGTCTTTTAAGTATTGAGATTACAATAAGCTATTTGATAAAATTATTGCCTTTAACATTAATATAGATATTTATTTTGAGATATCTTTTTGTACTTTTTGAATGGTCTATATTTACTGTTTTCTTACATGTTACTGTTTACTGTTTTCTTATATAGCGATTATTGTATTGAAAAGGTTATATTTCATTTATTTTATTTTTATTTTATTGCTGTACTTACCTACCTTAAACCAACAGTACATATATATGACAATCTTAAAAATATATATTTTTCATACAAATGGTTCCTATATACATACCTATTTCAGGCGTACACAACATTCAAAATTAAAAATAACTAAAAAATAGTAAATGTAAACATGCACTATACTCCGTACAGTCGGAAAGCAATTTGAGTATATATTTTTTTGGATGTAAGTAGGTAGGTAAGACGGTAGGTTGTCGTGAAAAACGTCGATCTCTATAGACAGATTTCGCGTTCAGCGCATTATACTGCTCGTAGCATCTGACCAACGGAGCCTGCCTGCCTACATTGGTTTTAACCATGGGAAGATCAAAGGTTTTGCGTAGTGGTTTACGAGAAATGCGCGATGGGACGGAAACAGGTATACTTCCTACAAGCTTGTCACTTTTGCGTGATCCATGCAGGATAACATGGAGAAATGCCAGGTCTCGAATAGACGGCCTGAGTCATAAGCAGTCCACGCCCAGGAATGAGAGTCTTTCATTGTAGGGAGCTCTGTGAGATATGCCAGAAGATATGAAAGCAAGATGTCTAGTGAATGATCTCTGAATAATTTCGATCCGTTGCGAGTGCACTGCGTAGGTATATGGGGTTCCATGCTACACTGGCGTATTTTAGAATGCTCCGTACTAACGCTTTGTACAGGATGATCCGCGTGTCGGTGATTCAAAATTTTTTGGTAGCCCTTTTGATGAACCCTACCATCATTGCCGCTTTATTGACAATGTTGTTAATATGAGGTACAAATGATAATGTGTATAGTCAATGACTACCTATACCAAGGTCACGTATCTTATTAACTTTGGATAAAACGACGCCGTTGATGTTATATTCAGATGGAATAACATTTCTGTTCTTAGATATTTTAATATGGTATCATTTGTTGGCATTCATTGTCATCGCGTTTTTGTCCCACCAATGTTGAACACTATTTATGTATGTCGTCTGAATCAGATTCGCTTTTTATTTCATAGGGACTCCTAGTTTCCAAAATATAGTGTCACTTATTTATCCTTACGATGACTTCCGTAAGTACCTAAGTACCTTCCGTATTCCGTAAAACTTGATTAAGAAACCTAACATTTTCTTCGTCTCTTCATTTCTGTCGCTTATTCAAACTTAAACCAGTTCAGTTACCGTATATAACAAAGTTAATAACTGTTACATGCTCATATACAACAAAACCCATATTTTAACATTACACTACATGAACCTCTTTACATAACCTCCCATATATTCTTACGAGGTGGGCGGCGCGAGGGGCGTGGCCTTACCGGCACCGCCCACTGGCTGCCGACAGAAACTGGTTATAATAATTAAAATACCTACATACCAGCTACATGTGCCAGAATATGTGAATAACTGCGCCTATAAATAATATAAGAATTAGTTAGCCAGAGCTTTAGGGAGTTAGAAAGATATGAATTGTCAAAGCTTTTACCAAAAACCTTTTTTTCCTTCTGATGTTGATGTCAGCACTTGGCTTAAAGAAATTATCATAACTCTAAAAGGCTTTATTCAGGTAAACATTTACATCAATATAGCGTGAATATTTAGACATGACGGGTCCTAACGCGAATAATTTATCGTGAGTCAATGTTCCAGGTTTCTCGAAAGGACTTAGGACTGCAACACATCGATTATCTTGCTCGAATAGCTGTAAGTGGCAAATACTACAAGTTATCTTGAGATAGATTATTTTTTTATTCCGATTTTCCACACAAAAAATCCACACTAGTGAGGAAAATTTGACTGTTTGTCCATTTATCCACACTGACGGCTTGGTGTAGAAAATTGACAAAAATTAAGTTGCGGGGTGCTAAAATTTAACGAAAACACGACGTTTTTTATGTAAATTGTGTTTTTATCAATAAAATTGTAGAGTCAGTAAGTGGAAGTACTTAAAATTAATAATAGGTACTGATAACACACTTAATGATCTGAAGAAATCAATTCCTACAAATCCGTACTGATGTGAAAAAGTGGAACATTAGTCTATTTTCCACACTAAGCCCGTCAGTGTGGGTAAATAGTCCAATTTTCTACATTAGTATGGCTTTTTAGAGTAGAAAATCGGAATAACCCGATTATTTACCTAACCTCAATTTAACATCGATTCCTTTTTTTGGGCTAAGACTAATTTTTGGGATAATCTATTTTATATACCTAGTTTAGATATAAACAGCAAAAATTTAAAGCTTCCATCGCTAAATACTAACTCCACTTTCATAACCTCGTGACAGCGCACTACTAACCGCAATGACGTGTGCACGAGTGCTCGGAGCCCTGCGGTTAGAGCCCTAAGTGCGGACGCGTGCCCACAGAGATCTCCCTATGTGGTCGAGACCATTGTGGCCAGCTGCCGTGCTCGATTTATCAGCTCAGGAATATCGATCCTAGATGGATGTTTGCTATCGGCACTGACAAAGTATTACTTATTTAAGAGTTACCTAGTGGCTTTTTAAGGTTCCGTAGCCGAATGGCAAAAACGGAAACCTCATAGTTTCGTCAAGTCTGTCTGTCTGTCCGTCCGTATGTCACAGCCACTTTATTCTGTAACTATAAGCATTACACTGTTAAATGTGGTAGCAAGATGTCTGTTAACCACTACACAATTCTTATACATAAAATAAAATATTAAAGGGGACTCCCGATACTTGAAACTAGAACTGCGAAAATTTTTTTTGCAACCCTATGCGTCTATAGATAGGTCTCTTAAAATGACAACGAGGTTCCTAAAACCATTTTCTTTTAAAGTCTATCATTTGATAGACAGACGCTTCCAAAGTGATAAAATGGGCGTACCCCCCCCCCCCCCCCATCTAACTTCTAACCTTAGCGAGTGTAAATTTAGAAAAAAAAAATAAGGTAGATCTAAACAAATACTTTTAACGAAAATTGGTTTGGATGGGATCGAACGAGAAGTTTTTGTGATATAACACATTTTACACAACCGCAAATATTACTTTGTCCTTCATACAAAATATTGTAGAATTTTACTAAGTGGAAGTAAGTGAATTCCCTAATTCAGTTAAAGTTGCACGGAACCCTCAGTGCGCGAGTCCGACTCGCACTTGGCCGGTTTTTAAAGAGTTGGTAATAAATATGGCAATATTAAACATTATTGATAGATAAGTCCTAAACTAGACTACAGTTTTTTCCGGGAGTCCTGTGATTTGAGCCCAAGTGCGGACGAGTGCCCGCAAATTTCTGTATGTGGTTGCGATTGCCAATAGCGAGCATTCCGGTCAGCTGAGGTGGTCGATTAATGAGCCACGGATGGCTGGGGTAGATTATTAATATAACGTGATTGAGGCAAGATCGAGTACAGCTCATTTTTTGGTAGGTAAGTCAGGCACACTGCACATTTTGCGGAGCCCTAAGTTACCACAACACTGGCAACGTCACTCGCTGTAATGTGTTCCCGACAGTAATGTGGCCAGTTGCAGCTGCCATTGTCGATTTAACTTTTTAGGGACGATAGAGGCGGTTAAGATTGTTGGTTATTATCGCTGATAAATAAGGCAAGTTATGAATTGTTACATTATGTCGAATTCATTGAAGTGCATCAAAATATAAAGAGATTCGCACATAATTAGGCTCCAAATTGCATTTCCAACATTTTTAGAAAATATTATTTTGATTTGTTGTGTTTCCGGGGTTTCGGAATTATAAGCCCTAACTCTAATCAAATCACATATCGATATCGGCATTAAGTAAAAATATTTTGGAGGTCCAATTACACACAAAATCTGCATTTAATGTATTTCGTAGTCGCTTCCAACCCGTAGTAAGTTAGTATTTATTGAAATAAAGTTATTTCTTTACCAAAATACTTTACAGAGGAACTGAACTCATTTATCTTTTAAAGTACAGTTACGTTGTCCTATTTTACTTCGTATTAAAAGGAACCAAAGCGTATTGTTAGATCCAGATTCTAAGATCCCTTTTGTCATCCATTTTGTCATTTGAAAGTGATTTATAGTTCCGATCGTGCCATATTGGGCTCGTCACGGTGGCCTAGTGATTTTCACTTAACAATTATTTAACAGAACGTCTGTTTCGTAAACAAGACGTTGGGTGCAAGTATTGTCCTTCGATTCTTTGTGATTGCCATTGTCAAATGACTTTGGCGACAATGACCGATACATTTTAGTTGGGCGTTACTGATTTTGGGTGACAGATCTATTACATTCCCTAAATTCGTTGTTTAAATTTATTGTATTTGACTTGCATTGATTTTCGTTCGTTTTACGATGTTGTATTGTTTTAGACAAGCTGGTAGAAAAACTGTTCTTAATGTGAACAATCTATAAATCATTTGTTTCTTTGTCATAGCTGCATAAATCCTTTATTTTAATAAAAACACAATTTACCCATCCATAAACGATTAGATATCTAAAAGATATCTTTAAGCCGTGAGATAGGGTAGGCTTTTTTATAACTACCCACCATCTGTTGCAAAAGTACAGTGATCGCTCACTTCATGTTAAGTGATGTTTTGCTTTAGGGCAATCACTGTCTGGGTTATCTAGTTACATTTATCAATAATGATTTTATCCACACTACTCATAGTAAAGTATGTGTAGCTAAATTTTTATCTTCTGAGGACAGGTGATTTCAAGTTGTGGTCAACATTTTAGGTAGAATATGATAAAACCAAAAGGTTTAAAGATTGGATGGAATCGAGAATTCTACATAGCAATCCTATTGGAAGCAATTAAAGCACACTAAAATAAATAAACATAGAACATTCAAATGGAAAGAAAAACTTTTGTTTCAAAGAAATGTTTACACAGACAGTTGCATTCTCAAATGAAAACAATGCGTTTTTATTTTAGTCAATATAACTTATAATTGAGGCTGTAAATAACTTCTTCACAGTTTATGCAATGAGCGTCTGCTGCTGATTTATAATCTTTTTATCTCGATCACAAAGGAGGCCCAACTCATTGTTTCATTAAGTTTTAGGCAAAAAACATAATTTTCAAAGAATCCATTGTTTGAGCTGCCTTTACCATGTGGTTGAATTTGAATGACATTCGAATAAATTGCCAACACAGAAACAGTTCATTAGTTTTTTACGAATGATAAATGATGCTTTCGTTTTTTTTCTCGGATAGTTCAAAATAGAGCATATTTTTATGGCAGAGAAAAATATTTTTTATTGTAAGTAAACTATCGACTTATGTATTACCTAATATTGATATCACAGTACCTATATCAACCATACTTTTTTAGAATTACATGTACCCAAGCATTAGGAGTTAAGTAATTTCGTACTTTCTATAATGAACTCCTACAATTATTTTGTAACAGACAGTTATTTGTCATGATGAGTAGGTATGAATCTGTCCAATTTAAGCGATTTATCGTAATTTCAAAGCAGAAGTTTAAGAAAGGGCTTTGGTTGGAATGTTTACTATAGAGCGTGGCTCACTTGGTTTTAAAATGTTTACGTTATGATGGCCACGACTGAAACCTTAAAAAACCGGCCAAGTGCGAGTCGGACTCGCGCACCGAGGGTTCCGTGCCAACTTTAACTGAATCAGAGAATCCACTTACTTCCACTTAGCTAAAATACCACAATATTTTGTTGACAGCAAATATAACTTTGTTTTTCATAGTGTTGCATGAAGAACAAAGTTATGTTTGCAGTTTTTAAAAAATGTGCTAATAACTCAAAAACTACTAGTTCGATCCCGTCCAAACTAATTTTCGTTGAAAGTATTAGTTTTAAGATCTACATTATATATTTCTTTTTTTCAAAATTTACACTCGCTTAGTTTAGTACCACTTTGTAGGCGTCTATATCTCAAAAAACAGGCTTTAAAAGCAAATGTTTTTAGAAACCTGTATGTCATTTTAAAAGACCTACTTATCTATAGACACTCCACACGTAGTCACGTATAGGTTTGTCAAAAAAAACTTTTTCGGTTTTAGGTTCATGTATGGGAGCCCCCTCTTATACTTATATCATTATTTTTTATTTTTTGTATAAGAATCGTAAAGCGGTTAACAGAATACATCTTCCTACTAAATTTCAACAGTGTGGTGCTTTTAGTTACAGAATAATATGGATGTGACATACGGACGGACATCCAGACAGACTTAAAGAAACTATGAGGGTCCGTTTTTCGCCATTCGGCTACGGAACCCTAAAAATCGATAGATCCCATCAATATAAATCGAAAATGAATGATGGTATTTTTCGTAGTCAGGTTTTCGAATTATAAGCTGTTAAATATGTAGGTAAAACTGAAATTCGAGCATCCTTTAAGTACAGCATGATTAAGGCTAAACGATACGGGTCAAGAGATTTTGTCATATAAAAGATATAGAAATAAGTGACGGACTGAAAAGTGAGCCAAAAGTTATCTACGACTTTGAGAACGAATCGAGTCATAAAATATATGTTACTACATATATTACTATTATTATATTTGTATAAAATATGTTATGCGGAATACCTTAATAGTCTACTTCTTCATATCGGAACAAATATCGTGATATGACTATTTAGAAAAGAATTACACGGTCTCTATCAAGCCGCTCGGTTGGACAGGTTCATTATAAATCGTTCGATGTTATCTGTCCTAATCACAGCTATTATACGACACAAGAACAAGACAGCTCGTGCGTTTTGTTTCGGCTAGTAATGCTTCGTACAACATACCTACTTACATTACTTATGTAGGTACAAAGAACATTAGGACATCAAAAGTTTTGGCACAGTTACTACTTATATTCAAATTACGTGACAAAATGTAAGGAACGCGATTGCAAGTAGAATAATAATATTAATTTGCTCCTTAAGTTTCAACAACTACATAAGCATACCATAAAACTGAAGATAGAACATACTTTATCTCGGTAAGTGAACTTTAGTATTGATGCCATGTTATTGGAAGGCTAAAAAAATGATACAACGTTGCGTCTGCTAATAATCGAACGTTCCCGCATGGGAGGAAGTTTTAACGACGCGGCCGGCCACTCCATCAACAAGCAATTAATAAAAATTACCTCTTACATAAAACTATTAACGTCCAGCCGCGCGCACGATAAACCGATGGGAATCATCCGACGAGCCAATAATAAATTAATTGTTTTATTGTGTCACCAGCGCGAAGTGATAAAAAACCGACAAATTACAGAATTGAGACATCTCGCTATCCCTTTATTAGACACGTGGGCCCTCAAAAATAGCAGCCGTCAAGATAAAACCTATCGGAAAATCAAAATGGCCGCGCTTCTAATTTTTTACCCCGACCGCAGCGTGAGGCTTATGCTAATGAGGGCCAAAAACAAACATTGTTACAAGCCAAATGTGTAACATACAATAAAAATAAATTAAATAATAAAGGGAATCGTTAAAATGGAAGAAATGCCCGTAATTTATCCTCGAGTCACCTTTTAGGCATTCCGTGGATGCCTTCGCGACGGGGTCTCGCCCGCTCTAGACGCGATCTCCAAATAAAAAGGCGCCACAAAAAGACGCATTCAATAACCCATTGGCCATTACCGGCCGTAATCGATGAGATAAATTAATAATAATGAAATCTGAAGGAGACGGGCGGACATAGGCGCCCGATGATGTTTGACAAGCGCTAGCGAAATAAGTCACTGATAAAATGTTGATAACATCAAATTTTTCATCTACTTACAAAGATTATGGAAAAGATCAATGCCAGCAATAAGACAGTTTAATTTGGAAGTAGTTATAATTTGTCTTGCTTGAATAGTAATAAAAACCAATTCTATTTTCGTCTTTGCTGCAATAGGGCTGTCTTTGTGCAAATAAGAAATCAGTCTACTTAGGTACTAATGCTAGATAAATTCTTGATTATTACAGTACCTACTTAAATGAATATTCGGTAAAATTTAGTCTCTGATCAAACGAAGTGGATATTGGTATTCTAATTCTATTTATTACATGCCATAATGCATTTTTTTACTTACATAGGTACCGAAGTCAGTCAATTCATTGTTCAGACAGGTCTATTAAAATGACATAGAGATTCCTAAAACCTTTTTTTTTTAAAGTCTAACGTTTAATAGATAGACGTATAGACCTCTAACTTCTAAACTAATAGAGTTTAAATTTTGAAAAAGTATATACGGTAGATCTTAACAAAAAATATCTCAGAGATCGAGCCAGTAGTTAGATATAGCACATTTTCTACAACCGCAAACATAACTTTGTTCTTTATAAAAACACTATGAAAAACAAAGTTATATGTGATGACAACAAAATATTGGGGTATTTTGGCTTAGTGGAAGTAAGTGAATCCCTAATTCAGTTAAAGTTGGCACGGAACCCTCAGTGGGCGAGTCCGACTAGCACTTAGCCGTTTTTGCATTAAGTTATTTTCCGACTGCAACGGACCAAACCATGACCGTGCTTAGGAACGTGTCAGGCTCGAAAAGCAACACTATACGCTCTAACGATATAAAGCCCGTCGGATGCTAGTATGATACCCGTATGTAAATATTATTTAGTGGTAGTCCAAATGGACTACCACTAAATAATATTTACATTAATATTTCGGCTACGGAACCCTAATAAAATTATTAGGGTTCCGTAGCCGAATGGCAAAAATTGAACCCTTATAGTTTCGTCAAGTCTGTATGCCTGTCTGTCTGTCCGTCCGTGTGTAACAGCCACTTTATTCTGAAACTATTAGTATAACCATAAAATTAATATTCCTATCGGAATAGAAGGACAAGTAAAAGCTGTCAAACGAAACCGATTTAAGATGTCAGTAACTAACATAAGTAAGTAACATTTGTAGCTTTAAATGAGATAACCTTTTGATCAGGTGATTTATATCAATGTTCCTAAGTTAAATATAGTAGTTTACTGCATGATAAACAGTCGACACAAAATATTAAACATGCAGCTCTTGTGTAAAACTAAATATTATATCATTATACAAAATATTCGTCGATATACATTCCCTGTGTTATTCTGTCTTTATTTTTTACGTAAATTAACGTTTGTAGAATAGAATAGTCAAACTGCGTACCTACTTTAAATTTGAAGCGCATTGGTAAATATAAGTCGTATATTAAGAGGCTTCGATTCGGACTAATCTACCTGTCAAATGATTACTTGTTGGGGTTATGCCGCTGTAATGCATAACAATCAATCACCGATAAAGTCACCATGTTTCAGACGCATTATTTCTCTAAAATATACACAATTTCACTTTTAAATATAAAAAATCAAATGCACGTAATTTTCAGCGAGCTTCTGCGGGGCGGTCAACTGTTTGACATCTGCCAAAATGGTTCTGCTACCCATCTCTTTTTATCACACAGTTTGCTGCTAGTGACATCTCGCTTTTGTCGTTCTATTCCAAAGGGATAATAATTTTATGAGTATAACACAGTTGAAACTTAGTAGGTAGATGTGTACTGTTAACCGCTTTACGATTCTCATACGAAAAATAATGATATTTAAGGGGGCTCCCATCATGAAACTAAAACCTTTTTTTTTTGTCAACCCTTTGCGTGTTGGGTGTGTATGCATAGGTATTTTAAAATGACATCGAGGTTTCTAAAACCATTTTCTCTGAGTCTAACGTTTGAGAGGCAGGTTTTTAAAGTGGTCCCCCCCCCCCGTCTAACTTTTAAACTAAGCGAGTGTAAATTTTGATAAAAATACATGTTGTAAATCTTGACAAACACTTTGAACTAAAAACCATAACATTATTAATAGTACTTCTATGCTAAAAACGAACGAGATCGAATTAGTAAAACCGTCGTCGCTATCGACTAAACTCATGGTACGGGTTTCGTTCATCATTTTGTTAGGCATTAATAAATATGTATTTTAGAATCAGTGTTTTATTAACACCCGAATTCTTTTTCAGATGTTTATCAGTAGCTTCATTTCCATTAGATGCAGATAGTCCTATTATTACCTTTTTTGACCCTAGATATTTTGCAATCTGGACATTTTGCAACCTGGTCATTGTGCGACCTGGATATTTTGCAACCTGGACATTTTGCAATCTGGACATGTGGCGAACTTCTTGCCACATTTTTTATATTTTATTTTGCTATGTATTTTTAATATTTTGTCATGTTATGTCAATGTTCGATTGTTATTATTGCTTTGCTTTGGTGACGTCGATACTTACTACGCGTGTAAAAGTGTTTGCTGTATTTTAATAAACTAACGTCTTTTTCCCCATTTCAGGCCTATCATTCCATTATTAGTTATACAGTCCATTCCCGTCGTTTTCAGAACATTTTGCAACCTGGTCATTGTGCGACCTGGACATTTGGCAACCTGGACATTTGGCAACCTGGACATTTTGCGACCTGGACATTTTGCAACCTGGAGCTCTATTTTTGAATCACTCGCGCCAAAATGGCGTGTGATATTCATTTATATATATCCGATTACAGAATGAAAAACAGTTTAATTCCACACAGGAGTAATAAAAAATATATAACTCAATGTTGTAAGTATTTACGTATAATTTTGCTCGGTTTTTGTTGAAATTAAGTTTGATTTCGAACGAAAATCACACGCCATATCCAAGCGAGAGATTCAAAAATAGAGCTCCTGGACATTTTGCAACCTGGACCTTCTGCACCTAAACGATTTGCCGGATAATAATACAGGTGAATCATTCGTTCTGCCATAAGAGTTTAATTCCACATATTATTTTCCGACGAAAAACGACCGAGTTATTACAGTATAAAATACAGGAATAAAATTATCTTTCGCATAGTTTCGCGCATGTAATTATACGTTACGGGTTACACGCGCGTTAATTTCATGTCTGGTAGGCCTCTGCCTCGAATTTTGCGAGCAGCGGGGCGGGAGCGGCAGGATCTTATGCGTCAAATCATATGGACCGGTTCTCGTAAACAGCGGCGCGGCAGCATCGGGCGCCGCCGCCGCTGCCTGCAAAATTCGAGGCTGAGGCCTTAAACATCCTGGTGCCCTATTTTTGAACCACTCGCTTGAATATGGTGTCGAATTAAAAATTAATGAAAATCATGCGAAATATAGACGTCAGTTACTTAATTCCATGATCTATTTCGAATCACTTCCAAGTGGAATTATAGTAATTTTCATTGAAAAATGGGACATTAATCAATAATTATCACACGCCATCTTGACACGAGTGATTCAAAAATAGGGGCCCTGCGTCGCTTTTTATGTATCAGAGTTTTTTGACCCAGGCTAAAATATTCGGAAGGATGGTAACATAGCAAGTGATTCTGCCAAAATGGAGCTTTCCATCAGAATACTAATAAATAAACTCGGTTTCATTTTGCTCGTCAAATTTTGTAAACATTCTTGACATTCCTTTTTACCGAAATAACATATTTTCAACTTCGATATAAGTAATATACACATGTAGTATCGCTTGCACTTATCACCACTAAGAACAATTTTAGACCTAGAAAAAATAAATTGCAAGTAGAAAATTTTATTTCCGGATAAATTAAATCCGGATAACGCACACTTATCCGAGCCGAACGAAACGAATTTTAGAATTCTTTGTATGGACGGTTAAAAGGAAATAGGGCATAAGCGACATTTCGGTCAAAAATGAGTTATATTGCCATTGGACTTTAAATTTTCTGCTCTTTCGAATGCGCTTACTCCCATGGCTCTACAACGACTTTATTGGCGTTTATGCCCAATCAAAAAAAAAACATTTTATAGTGTTATTTTTGCTAACCAACGAAATTCATCATTTCTGCTATAAAGATTATTGTACCCTTGTACCCCAACAAAAATGATTAATAAAGATGAAATAAGAAACCAAAAACTTGCGCACGGGCGGGACTTGAACCAGCAACCTTTTGGCAAACCGGGCCAAACGCTCTTACCAATTGAGCTACCGTGCTGTCAGTCCGACCCGGCGAAATTTGTGGTTTCTTATGAAAACGTCAATTGCGTGACGCCTAGCGCCATCTAACCGTCTGTTTATGAAACAGATGGCCCAAGCAGTTATTCTTTACAGAATAAATTCAACTTGGAAATTGATGTCGCTTCGCTATCTAATGCTTTAGAATGTTTTTAACACTCACAGTGTCATATTTTATATTCATAAAGATGAAATAAGAAACCAAAAACTTGCGCACGGGCGGGACTTGAACCAGCAACCTTTTGGCAAACCGGGCCAAACGCTCTTACCAATTGAGCTACCGTGCTGTCAGTCCGACCCGGCGAAATTTGTGGTTTCTTATGAAAACGTCAATTGCGTGACGCCTAGCGCCATCTAACCGTCTGTTTATGAAACAGATGGCCCAAGCAGTTATTCTTTACAGAATAAATTCAACTTGGAAATTGATGTCGCTTCGCTATCTAATGCTTTAGAATGTTTTTAACACTCACAGTGTCATATTTTATATTCATAAAGATGAAATAAGAAACCAAAAACTTGCGCACGGGCGGGACTTGAACCAGCAACCTTTTGGCAAACCGGGCCAAACGCTCTTACCAATTGAGCTACCGTGCTGTCAGTCCGACCCGGCGAAATTTGTGGTTTCTTATGAAAACGTCAATTGCGTGACGCCTAGCGCCATCTAACCGTCTGTTTATGAAACAGATGGCCCAAGCAGTTATTCTTTACAGAATAAATTCAACTTGGAAATTGATGTCGCTTCGCTATCTAATGCTTTAGAATGTTTTTAACACTCACAGTGTCATATTTTATATTCATAAAGATGAAATAAGAAACCAAAAACTTGCGCACGGGCGGGACTTGAACCAGCAACCTTTTGGCAAACCGGGCCAAACGCTCTTACCAATTGAGCTACCGTGCTGTCAGTCCGACCCGGCGAAATTTGTGGTTTCTTATGAAAACGTCAATTGCGTGACGCCTAGCGCCATCTAACCGTCTGTTTATGAAACAGATGGCCCAAGCAGTTATTCTTTACAGAATAAATTCAACTTGGAAATTGATGTCGCTTCGCTATCTAATGCTTTAGAATGTTTTTAACACTCACAGTGTCATATTTTATATTCATAAAGATGAAATAAGAAACCAAAAACTTGCGCACGGGCGGGACTTGAACCAGCAACCTTTTGGCAAACCGGGCCAAACGCTCTTACCAATTGAGCTACCGTGCTGTCAGTCCGACCCGGCGAAATTTGTGGTTTCTTATGAAAACGTCAATTGCGTGACGCCTAGCGCCATCTAACCGTCTGTTTATGAAACAGATGGCCCAAGCAGTTATTCTTTACAGAATAAATTCAACTTGGAAATTGATGTCGCTTCGCTATCTAATGCTTTAGAATGTTTTTAACACTCACAGTGTCATATTTTATATTCATAAAGATGAAATAAGAAACCAAAAACTTGCGCACGGGCGGGACTTGAACCAGCAACCTTTTGGCAAACCGGGCCAAACGCTCTTACCAATTGAGCTACCGTGCTGTCAGTCCGACCCGGCGAAATTTGTGGTTTCTTATGAAAACGTCAATTGCGTGACGCCTAGCGCCATCTAACCGTCTGTTTATGAAACAGATGGCCCAAGCAGTTATTCTTTACAGAATAAATTCAACTTGGAAATTGATGTCGCTTCGCTATCTAATGCTTTAGAATGTTTTTAACACTCACAGTGTCATATTTTATATTCATAAAGATGAAATAAGAAACCAAAAACTTGCGCACGGGCGGGACTTGAACCAGCAACCTTTTGGCAAACCGGGCCAAACGCTCTTACCAATTGAGCTACCGTGCTGTCAGTCCGACCCGGCGAAATTTGTGGTTTCTTATGAAAACGTCAATTGCGTGACGCCTAGCGCCATCTAACCGTCTGTTTATGAAACAGATGGCCCAAGCAGTTATTCTTTACAGAATAAATTCAACTTGGAAATTGATGTCGCTTCGCTATCTAATGCTTTAGAATGTTTTTAACACTCACAGTGTCATATTTTATATTCATAAAGATGAAATAAGAAACCAAAAACTTGCGCACGGGCGGGACTTGAACCAGCAACCTTTTGGCAAACCGGGCCAAACGCTCTTACCAATTGAGCTACCGTGCTGTCAGTCCGACCCGGCGAAATTTGTGGTTTCTTATGAAAACGTCAATTGCGTGACGCCTAGCGCCATCTAACCGTCTGTTTATGAAACAGATGGCCCAAGCAGTTATTCTTTACAGAATAAATTCAACTTGGAAATTGATGTCGCTTCGCTATCTAATGCTTTAGAATGTTTTTAACACTCACAGTGTCATATTTTATATTCATAAAGATGAAATAAGAAACCAAAAACTTGCGCACGGGCGGGACTTGAACCAGCAACCTTTTGGCAAACCGGGCCAAACGCTCTTACCAATTGAGCTACCGTGCTGTCAGTCCGACCCGGCGAAATTTGTGGTTTCTTATGAAAACGTCAATTGCGTGACGCCTAGCGCCATCTAACCGTCTGTTTATGAAACAGATGGCCCAAGCAGTTATTCTTTACAGAATAAATTCAACTTGGAAATTGATGTCGCTTCGCTATCTAATGCTTTAGAATGTTTTTAACACTCACAGTGTCATATTTTATATTCATAAAGATGAAATAAGAAACCAAAAAACTTGCGCACGGGCGGGACTTGAACCAGCAACCTTTTGGCAAACCGGGCCAAACGCTCTTACCAATTGAGCTACCGTGCTGTCAGTCCGACCCGGCGAAATTTGTGGTTTCTTATGAAAACGTCAATTGCGTGACGCCTAGCGCCATCTAACCGTCTGTTTATGAAACAGATGGCCCAAGCAGTTATTCTTTACAGAATAAATTCAACTTGGAAATTGATGTCGCTTCGCTATCAATTGGTAAGAGCGTTTGGCCCGGTTTGCCAAAAGGTTGCTGGTTCAAGTCCCGCCCGTGCGCAAGTTTTTGGTTTCTTATTTCATCTTTATGAATATAAAATATGACACTGTGAGTGTTAAAAACATTCTAAAGCATTAGATAGCGAAGCGACATCAATTTCCAAGTTGAATTTATTCTGTAAAGAATAACTGCTTGAGCCATCTGTTTCATAAACAGACGGTTAGATGGCGCTAGGCGTCACGCAATTGACGTTTTCATAAGAAACCACAAATTTCGCCGGGTCGGACTGACAGCACGGTAGCTCAATTGGTAAGAGCGTTTGGCCCGGTTTGCCAAAAGGTTGCTGGTTCAAGTCCCGCCCGTGCGCAAGTTTTTGGTTTCTTATTTCATCTTTATGAATATAAAATATGACACTGTGAGTGTTAAAAACATTCTAAAGCATTAGATAGCGAAGCGACATCAATTTCCAAGTTGAATTTATTCTGTAAAGAATAACTGCTTGGGCCATCTGTTTCATAAACAGACGGTTAGATGGCGCTAGGCGTCACGCAATTGACGTTTTCATAAGAAACCACAAATTTCGCCGGGTCGGACTGACAGCACGGTAGCTCAATTGGTAAGAGCGTTTGGCCCGGTTTGCCAAAAGGTTGCTGGTTCAAGTCCCGCCCGTGCGCAAGTTTTTGGTTTCTTATTTCATCTTTATGAATATAAAATATGACACTGTGAGTGTTAAAAACATTCTAAAGCATTAGATAGCGAAGCGACATCAATTTCCAAGTTGAATTTATTCTGTAAAGAATAACTGCTTGGGCCATCTGTTTCATAAACAGACGGTTAGATGGCGCTAGGCGTCACGCAATTGACGTTTTCATAAGAAACCACAAATTTCGCCGGGTCGGACTGACAGCACGGTAGCTCAATTGGTAAGAGCGTTTGGCCCGGTTTGCCAAAAGGTTGCTGGTTCAAGTCCCGCCCGTGCGCAAGTTTTTGGTTTCTTATTTCATCTTTATGAATATAAAATATGACACTGTGAGTGTTAAAAACATTCTAAAGCATTAGATAGCGAAGCGACATCAATTTCCAAGTTGAATTTATTCTGTAAAGAATAACTGCTTGGGCCATCTGTTTCATAAACAGACGGTTAGATGGCGCTAGGCGTCACGCAATTGACGTTTTCATAAGAAACCACAAATTTCGCCGGGTCGGACTGACAGCACGGTAGCTCAATTGGTAAGAGCGTTTGGCCCGGTTTGCCAAAAGGTTGCTGGTTCAAGTCCCGCCCGTGCGCAAGTTTTTGGTTTCTTATTTCATCTTTATGAATATAAAATATGACACTGTGAGTGTTAAAAACATTCTAAAGCATTAGATAGCGAAGCGACATCAATTTCCAAGTTGAATTTATTCTGTAAAGAATAACTGCTTGGGCCATCTGTTTCATAAACAGACGGTTAGATGGCGCTAGGCGTCACGCAATTGACGTTTTCATAAGAAACCACAAATTTCGCCGGGTCGGACTGACAGCACGGTAGCTCAATTGGTAAGAGCGTTTGGCCCGGTTTGCCAAAAGGTTGCTGGTTCAAGTCCCGCCCGTGCGCAAGTTTTTGGTTTCTTATTTCATCTTTATGAATATAAAATATGACACTGTGAGTGTTAAAAACATTCTAAAGCAATAAAAATGATTAATTTTGGGTTGGTTGTCGGTAATGCTATTTTACTTTGCAAGGGTGCCAAGCTTTAGGTTGTTTATGCGTTTAAGGCATTTCAATTGAAAAGTACAAATGTTGCTTAAACCTTACTTCCATTTCATAATTTAACAGAACTATGGCGCTTGTGCCCTATATACAAAATGCATACTTATATTACTCTGGCGGTTAACCCCTATTTCCATTCAGTTCTTAATGACAGCTAAATAGATTTTAATATGACACTGGTGGTTATACCTTACTTCCGTTTACTAATATTGATAAAATCTTCATACTCAAATGTCGCTCATAGCGATATCTCATGATATGGCATGATTCGGTCGATTCGGCCGAATCGGATATGTGTGCGAGGCCTGCTTGCCTTCGATTCGTTCGGCGCATTCGGCTCTGATAAATGTGCGTTCACCTTAATAAATCAAGTTGAAATATTTCCGTATCAGATTAAAAGAATGAAATAAATTAAGAGCATTTTAGTTTCATCACGTCCTCCACGCCATTTCTGTTGAAGTCTTCATCGTACGTCGTAAGTGTCCGAATCTAGCCTCAATCGATTAGTGGTTACTTTTAGAATAGTTTTGGCGTTATTTCGTGCTGTAAGAGATTAGGAGTGATTTCATCTTTTAAAATTTTCCGCGCTACATGTGCTGTGATTTTTGTTATGTATGTTCATACAAAAAATCCTGAGCAGTTTAGTAAATCGTTCTCAAATATTTGACCTGCTTCAGTACTTCTTGAATGCGTTACTTTGGTAAAATAAATTATAGTTGACAATATTTCAAAATTTTCATATACACATCTATATTAATAATTTCGTAAAGGGGTACGGTAGACTCGATCGAAACCTTATATGAATAACAAAACATAAAAATGGGAACCCATCACTTAATCGCAAATTTCTTCATCGATTTTCATTCCCCATAAAACGATTCGCAGATGTTTCAAAATAATATTCAACAAATTCTAGAATCTTGTTAGGTACATCACATTTTCATTTGGTCGAATGCTTATTATCTACAAACTAACTTCATCGTTACTTCTTTTCATAAATTACGTATTTTCTCGAAGTAACGTTAGCTTTCTACTTTGTTACCCATAATTTTATTTCCACGTAAGTTTCAAAATGCAGAATTCTTGAAACATCAAATTTTACTTCACCGCTTTAAGTCCGTATTTCCAAACGAATTTGTTACTAATATTATATTGCATGCTTTATTAATAGACAATTTAAAGCATAACTGATATAAATATGTAATAAATATTGATCTAATAAATAAACTGCTTTAATCCCGACTTGCCGTGGTCTCCTCGCCGTGGTACTAGTCTGCCCGATACTAGAGTATAATTCAAAAGCCGGAGGCGCGGAGGGAGAGCTGCGTAGGCGAGCGTGGGTGACTGCGCCTTGTTACGCAAGGGCGACGAGGCTGCTATTCCCGCAGCGCCGGAGACGAGGAAATCCTAATGCATGCTGCTCGTTTGCATGCCTGCTTGCTTGCTGCATGCATGCGTGTATGCTTGCATGCATGCACTAATGCATGCCTGCTTGCTTACTTGCATGCATTACTGCATGCATGTATGCCTTCTTACTTGCATGCGTATGCATGCATGTGCTTATTTGCATTAAAAGTTATTTAAGGAAAAAAATATATGGGAACCGTTACACATTGAAACAAGTTTTTATGAAAGGTTATATCGATAACTTAAGAATTCTATGAAACATTAGTTTGATTTATGGTTATTCGGTTTAACAAAACAGTTGCGAAACATTTTTTGGTGATCTGTTATTTGATGTTATGAAACGGCGATTATTAACTATTCGATTAATCAAGAAAAAAAATATTAACATTCATTGAATAGTTTTCTGTGAAATGAAATTCGATATCAAAAAATTCTGTGTTATAATGGATACCCCATAAAAATATATAGATTTCGAGTCGACAACATATATCCGCAAAATTCGGTTTATGGAGAATTTCGTTAAATTCTAATAGCACTGACAAACAAACATTCGCCATTGACAAGGCGTATGGTGCATAGATTAGATATGACAGTAGATTGAAAAGCTCTTGGAGCGTTTAGGACCCTTATAAAGTTTGGGGAAGCAACCTGTGTGGTGTCGCTAGCGTCGTTTTAATTTTCTTTTATGCGGATGACATACAGGCAAAGGTATAAAACCATCACACATTAATTACCGATTTGAATAAAGAACAACAATTTCATTTTTTTTAAATTAGTAAGTACTCATCTACCCGCCAAAGTAGAGAAAGAGAGACTAAGTGCTTAAAACAAAACGGTTTACAGAGAATAAACTTTAAAAGTTATATGTTTTGTTTATTTATGTTAGTTTAGTTAGAATGTTGATTTAAAATAAAAAATATTTGTGTAAAAACTATTTAATATATTTATGAAACACAATGAATGAAGCTACACGAATCTATGGCTTGCCTTAAAATTCTTTGAGAACCGATGACTACAGAAATATTTACCTACATTGTGTACCTAGATGTGTATAATGAGTCACATTTCACCCGAGCGGAGCCGGGTTTTCGTCTAGTTTTTATTATTTTCCTGAAAGAACTTCAAAAATGAAGGCACCTGTATTATTTCATTTTCATTTCTTTTTAGTATTTTCGCTAATAATAATTGTTTAAAAATTCTCCATTCTAAAAGAGCGTTAGTACAGGAAGTTGGATGTTACGAAGTTACGTCTTTGCTATATTCGATAAAAAATATCTGACGTTTATAGTGTTGTGGTCTTGATCAATTGTAGAATTAAGGTGTCGATATCAATGGTATATCCATTGAGTCCATTGAATTTTACTTCATTATTTAACACTAGCGGTGCCCCGCGACTTCGTCCGCGCGTTTTGAGTTTGCTCCCTCCATAGACTTATATGTATTCTACTAGACACGCTGTTCAGAACAAATTTTGTGTCACATTTTTAAAATGACAGAAGTATGAAGTGTTGCTATTTAATATTTCTGATTTCTCCTGTTTGATGCAGATTATTGTCGTGTATCTTCGTGGACAATCAATCTTAAGCTATTATAGCACATACATTTCAAATCGTGATATTTGAAAACGTTTTCAAGCAATAGGGAAAACAAATCACTTAAAAAATAAACAAATCCCTAAAAGATATCACATCGATAATTTTTCCCCATTTCTTCCAAACATGACAATAGACATTACATCAACAACACTGAGCTGTCAAAGGTAGCAAAGAGTAATCGAACAGATATTATACCTTGCTGGTGTTTAGTTTTCTGCCTATGATTCGATATACAGTTGCGGTCATATAATTAAGAACGATTAGAAGTTCAAGAATGTGTTATTTAAAACATGTCATACCCAGAGATGTCTACCATCTAAAAAGCAACTAGTTATGTTATAAAATAGCTACATTATTAGAGCAACGTAGTTTAGGAATAACGCATAAACACCGAAGCGGTCGCATGCGACCGCATAACAATAGAATATCCATTGTGTCTCGTTTACATATGCTTGAGGGATTAAAGAATAAAATAGCAAAAGGTTTTGTCTTAATTTTAATTTATTTTACTAAAGTAACACATTTAAATGGTACTGATGCTGGACAAATAATTAAGAACGATTTATTCAACTGCCCAAGTTTATTTTTGTATGATGCTTACATTTAAAAAATCACAACAATTTGTAGCGCAGCAAATTTTAAAAGCTTTTTCGTACATTTTAACTAAAATTAATTGTTAATAGCATATCCACGACTTTAAATTACTGTTTTACACCGGTGATGCATTGACTCTATTATTTTTTTACATTTCGCAACAGAAATAGAGTTCCATTCTTCGCAAAAAAAGTCGTAAAGCTCTCTTAAATACCCACACAGCGTATTAGAGACCTTATTCTTAACTTTAAACCACAGATTTTCTATTGGGTTTAGATTCAGACTATTAGCTGCACAGTCTAAAACAGAAACTGATTCCGCGGTATGAAATTCCTTTACGGTACGTGCAGTGTGTTTTAGATCATTGGCATACTGTCGTCTTTTGACGTAAGGGACGTTTTGACATGGTAGCTTATGGCAACAGACTAAACAGATGCTCCATTTGGCCTTAACTTACTGTAGAACAAAGTTTGTTCTAAACAGCGTGTCTAGTGTAACATAGAGGTCGTTGGCTCCCTCCCCTCCCGTCGCAGCGTCATGTTTTATATCCTTAAGCCTTTCTCAATAAATAAGCTATCTAACACAGAAGTATTTTTTCACATCGGTCCAGCAGTTCCTGAGATAAGCGCGTTCAACTTCAAACCAACAAACTCTTCAGCTTTATAATATAATTAGCGCAAGCGCACGTTGTACTTAAGCTGCGAACATTATTTTGGTGCAGGGTTATGTTAAAACTGTGATAGTTCCTAAGATATTTATTGGAATCAAATGATATAAAAGGCAACTTTGTTCTAAATGAAATGCTCGTGATGACGAATGTATTTATTTTGATAAGAATAAATACCTGTGTGTATAATCCACCTCTAAAAATAATGCATTATTTTTTTACAAATTTATTAACATAAAAAAGGTTGTAGTAAGTCAACCAGAAAAGATAGACATATGCTGTCGCGGTCTTTATTATAGAACTCTTAATGCTGAACAATCCTGTCATACATGATTTTTGTGTAACTTAAGCGGTTTCCGCAGCGTACGCAGCGGAAGCTCTCAAAAGGAATATCTTTCTCCCGTTTTCGCAACATTTTTCATTTCTGCTGTGGTCTTATGAGTCATATCTTTATGTTATATAGCCTAAAGCCTTCCTCGATAAATGGACTATCCAACGTAATTTTTTCATCAAATCGGGCCAGTAGTTTTTGAGATTAGCGCGTTCAAACAAACAAACAAACAAACTCTTCAGCTTTATAATATTAGTATAGATTACCTTATCTAAGTTATGTTAAAATAAATAGTAAATAAATTAGTTATGTTAAAAGTAACCAAATAAAACAACGCATCAACCTCTCTTATTTAATATTATTATGATGTTTGAAAATTGCTCCAATATTTTCTCATATATCAAACAAATATCAATCATATTTCGAATGAGGAATCATCATTATTATTTTGTATCTGAACTAAAAATTTGTTTGAATGTTTTTTTTTCTAATAATATTCAATTTACCACATCGTAATTAATCGCTAATGTCCAATACAATACCGGCAACAACAACAACACTAAACGTCAACTTGACAACTGACAGCAAGCTCAAAGTTCAAAAGCATATTTTTTTTGCATGAAATGTCATTGCAAAGGCGTAACCTGTGAAATGCCAATTTCCATGTTCTTTTCAGTCTTTTTCATTTAACTTTAAAAATAAAGCGAAAATAATCTGAAAAACGTTTAACGTGTTTAGAAATGCAAAATCTTGAAATGGTTTTCGAATTTTCATACCTTTACATAAATGAAATGTTGTCAATTGAAAAAACAGTTAGCGATTCTATTCCTTATTCCCAAGCCACATATACATCTCTGTGACCGTTCTATAATTATATGACCACCGGTCATATTGATAATTATTCCAGAAGGACCTAGCATTGATCTTATGGCGGGGCTTCACCTATCTCCCCAGATAGAGGTGACTACTATCTAATCACAACAGTTCATTTCACATAGACAAGACTTGACTATAAAATATCCATATCGACAGGTGATAGTTATCTATTTTATTATTTACCTATTTGTCGTATTATTGTACTTTATAAAATATGTATGTTGTTGCATCGACAAATGATTTAACAGTAATAATTATGCATTAGGATGTGTGCAGGGATTGATTAGGAGTGACTGGGTTGTGTGTGTAGGTTTGTTCAAATCAAAATTCTTAAACATCGTGTTTCTTAATTTTTACTTTATTGGTAAATTCACATTCAAATTATAGACCACGTCGATGACAGATGTTACAATATGGATTTCTACAGACAAAATTTAGTAATTATTTACTATGATACTGTATCGGTACTTTTCAATTTCTAAATCTACTGCATCAATGGCTACATCGATTTCAGGTGCGTAAATGCTTCAAAATTTCGGTGTCAGGAGTGAAGTTCGGCAACGATACCGTCAGAAAATAGAAAATACACAATGACATCATTCATAAGGGGTTCACGATACAGATCGAACATCAAAAATATTTCTATATCAATAGTCGACTACACATAATCGTCACTAGGGCAACCATAACGCGTGCGGGTCGCGAGAGAGACACGATATAAATGAAACGTGATTGTCATAATAATGTATACTAATCGCAATGGCGCGGGGCCCGCAGGCCTGAGATTCAGCGCCGCCGCGCGCGCCTCAGTCGCACCGCTCTCTAGTACAAACGCTATTACATAATCACGGGGCAATTTCAGTCGCTCTCGGTCAACCGATCAAGAAAATTAAACTAACACCCCTCCTTAACTCTAACGTCGTATAGAAGCTGCTACAGTACACTAGTCGGAAAGGAAACGTGGAAACCGAGACCGTATCATCATTGTAATTTCGCATTTTGTGACGACAAGATGACAAGCTTTGGCATCATACAGTATCGTAGATAAAGACGGGGAAACGACCCACGGCGCTGTCGCCCGCACCGGCCACGATATATAAGTGTAAACAATAAAAAAATAAAGTAAAACATATTGACTTATTTCAAAACGAGTTATAAGGGACTACGGTCATTAGTTTAAAAATGTTAGTCTATTAAAATTATGACGTAGTCGGTGCGGGTAAGGTCCGTATCGTGAATCGTTGGTAGACCTCAAAATTTTGGGACATCGACACGATTTCGATACCCTAGTATCGAATGAGTAATGTATCTTTACTTTTACATTGCGACCGATCATTACTTATCACTGGGATGACGGTTTATTGCATACTCCCTCGACCGCAGTGAACTAGCCTTGGACGTTAATAACATTGGCACCTCGCCATATAGATCTATAAATAAAAACGAAACTATAAAATACGATATAAGACTAAATATACTTAATGCGAGAGTGGTGCAACAATAGATCACACATAGAAACATGACACGGTACGGTCGTATGGGCATTTATTTTAAAAACTTTATTGACAATAATTTCATACATTCGCACGTAAGTCTAGGGGGCGGGCGACACAGACGCGAGAAGAGCAGAGAGGGGGGTGTCGTGCACCGGATTTTAAATTCGAAACATTACACCGGTTCGATCGCGGGAAGATAACGACTAAAGAATAAAAGTTGAAAAACTTGACCGGTTCATTATAAACTAACTCTTACAGGTACGCAGCGTAAACGGACACGGTCATTCGGTCTTCCATTCGTTCGTACGTTCGCATCGATCCGTCGCAAATCTGAAAACGTGTTTACGGAAATTGCAAAATCTTCGTAACCATCGCAACCGTCAGCGACGGGCCGCCTATTAAAACAATTTCGTCCAATCGTATCGGAACGTCTCTTCTAAAGGGACGTGTAAAAAATAAAGATCGAAGTGAAAATCCGGTGCTCGCATTGGTAAGAGTGTCGTGTCGATGTCCCTCGGGTCGGCTTACGAGTCCCACCAGTCGGGCCCGCCGCCGCCGCCGCCGCCGCCGTACGAGCCGCCGTACGAGCCGCCGTAGTTGCCGCCGCCGCCGCCGCCTCCGCCACCGTAGCTGCCGAAACCTGACGGCGACACGAGGTTCATTCAAAATAGTACATTATGATACAAGTGTGCAAGTTGACCATTATATACTATGTAAAAAAAACTGTCCGACCCGAAAGGGTCATAAAATTGCTTTAGTAACATAAACAAAACACGTGTTAGAATTACGTAATTCATGAAAACTTTAATCGATTTTAAAAATCAACAAGTTTAGCTCCTATTTACCCTAAAACGGGGGAATTTTCAAAATCCGTTATCACTCCTTTTGGGCTACCTGCGCGTGCCGGCGCAACTCCACGTCTCCAGCGCGCCCCGTCAAACCCCCTTCGGGTTGCTTTTTTTAATGTAGTGAATTTTGTATTTTTTTTTCTTGGCTATTTTTTTCTAATATTTTATGAAAATTATTACAGAAACAGAAACTTTTCTCGATAACTAATAACGGGTCGGACAGGGTTTTTTACACACTATACAAGGCGACATTGTGTGCATAAGAAAGCCGCGTATATTATGGTCACAGGCACACGTGTTTCAAACGATGTTTTTCAACACACTTGCGAGAAAAAACAAAACTCCAATTATTTACTGTAAAAATGACGAATTGGTTAATACATTAAAGGCACTCGTTCAATAATATAATGAAAAAGAACGCGTGTTAAATATCTAGGATTGTGAGCCAAAAATAGCTGGAATAAAAACGTCGTTTGGGCAAATGTATTGAAAAATCATTTATTGTGGGTTACTGAGGCCGATAGTTATAGTGCTCAACCGCATTGAACCGCAGGGCGTAGCTGCGCCAGCGCGATAAACGTGGCGAAGTTTTCACTAAGAACAAACCACGATGCTGGCAGTTTCTAGTGATTAATTATGGTATAGAGTTATCAGAAAACAAAGTATTTCTGGATTTAAATTAGGATTATCATTATTTTTAAAAAAAGATGATGAAGTTTGTCTAAAACACATTTCGTCACGTAACCGTAAACGTCTGTCAAGGATGTGACGTCAAGCCTTGAACGATGGCGGGCATTTGATGCTGACTTTCGATTGTAAGCAATGACATCATTTTAAATTAATTTTTAGGGCTTTGGTAGTCATTAATTTTTATATTAATTAACCAAAAAATATGTGTCCACAATGTTTGGACGGTCTAACAGGACGGATTAAACAGAATACCATTTTTTTAGTGTAGCCGTCAAACTTATTCGCGCCATCATTAGCAAAAACAATCAGACGTCACCGCGGCGCGCGGCGTGGGGCTATTTGAGATGTATGTAAGATGTACAGTCACTAGGTCATCATGTTACACATTTCTGTTGAAAACTAGTCCCTATTACAACTAAATAAGATACCACAGTCTTTATCAAGTCAAATCGTGCCGTTATCCATACCAAACGTAGACCGCTTTATTGAAACATTGCCTGCGGGGCAGAGCAGGTATAGTAAGGGATGCGGGCGGCGCGGATACACTCGCCCACTCCGCTAATGCTCGTCGAGTTCTTGAGTCGAGTCGAGTATCTCAATATTGACCGCGCACATGAAGAGGTGTGCATTCATAATAGGCTAGTTGACTAAACCACAGATTAGAGAATAGTTACTTCGTAACAGATACATCACTCCCATACAAAAGCTAAAATACCTACGCTATATTTACCTACAAAATGCGCCGCAACTCGGCTGCAGTAAGAAATGTACTCTACGAACGCGTACCGAGAAGCGAGTTTCCCGCGCACGCCGCGTGATTGCGTCATCAAGCGAAATCTTTAGGGTTGTACCGAGCGCGTAAATTAAACATAGAGTTGCTGAAACACTTAATTTTTTATTGTTAATTATATTTGTTACATTATACAATAAAAAAATGAAATCTTATTGATAGTAGTTGTTTCCTTCGGTTTCACCCGCGTGGACCCGCTATATGTGTCCCCTGGATAAAAAGTACCTAGCCTGGTAGGTTTGTGAGTTTCTTTGTTACTGCGTGGCTCGGGGGCTGCTGACTATATGGCTGAGATTTACGGGTTCACGGGTAGAGGGTTCATTCGGGTGAATCTGCGGCCACAAGACCAATACAGATAAAAATTATATGTGCTTTAATTTTATGAAATGTTCAATGTTTTTTTACCATCGCTGAACTTACGGTATTCAATTTAACTGTTGTAAAAATTCTGAATCTTATGAATAATTTTAATAAATAATCTTTTGGAAAGCAAGAGCAAGGCGGAATGAAATTATTTTTTTGTAACTCATTTAGCAAAGTACTTCCCGGCCGGTTCATCAAAACTTTGTCAAAATTAAGTAAAAATGTTTTTCCAATTCTTCGACGTACTGATTAAATGACTCCGATGGGACTTTCAACCCTCCGTAAAAAGAAGAATTTTTGTTATACGCCTTAAAATGGATATACAGTTTGCTATCACCCATAATAAGTGAATCTTTTAATAGCGAGCGCGGGAAACGTGAAGTGTGTGCAAAGTCTCGCGTGTGCCAACCAACTGCCGCTTGGGTCGGTACCGACCTACTGTGCGGTAGGCACTTATAGCGCGACCTTGAGCGAGTGACGGAGGCCTGACTAAACTTCAAAAACTAAATAATACTTTACATTAGCAAATACACATTAATAAAAAACCCTCTTATGTTTATTAATATTCCAAATTGTTAAGATTAAAAAATTAATGGGCCTCAACAACGCTCGAACTATCATGGATCATGGCGTACAAAATTACGTCACTGCTTACAATCGAAACTCTTTTTGACAGCAAAATACTATGACCTATGAGTCGTGGAGAAGTGTGTCAGCAAAAAAGGCCGCCATCATGCAAGGCGTGACGTCACATCCTTTGGTAGGCATTGAAGGCATCGTGACCAAATGTGTGTTTTCGTCAAACTTAATTATTTCAAATTAGAGTTGGACTAACTACGATTAGTTAGATTACAAGTAATCGAGTTACAAAGACTAATCGGTAATCTGATTACTGCAATCAAGTAGTTTAATTACTGATTACGTCCTGACGATCAATCTAGTCCATCAGTCCAGTCCATCAATATGGCATCAGTCCAGTCCATTAGTTCAATCTATCAGTCTAGTCCATCAGACCGGTTCATCAGTTCAGTCCATCAGTTTGGTCTATCAGTCCAGTCCATCAGTTCAATCCATCAGTCTAGTCCTTAGAGCAGGTGAAGCGAGTATAGGTGAGCTTCCCCTCTAGCTAAAAATGCTGGCTGTAATGTTTCGATATACAAATAAACTGCTTCATCACGACCTTTGACAAACGAGAACTGTCGCAACAAACAACTCCAAAGCAAGGTAAAAAATTGTGAATTGTGCAGTTTTCTGTTGCAAAAACACCACATCTAAAGTAAATTCCCGCTATTATGGTGGGTAACCTCACAAATGGTAACGAACCATTTGTGAGTTTCAATTAAATATATCAAATTTTATCGAAAAATATTCTTATTTTCGCTTTGACGTTATTCGACATGATAGCGGTACATAAATCCAGATATTTCATCATAGTAGGAGTGCTAGTGAGGTGATAACAACGTTTTATAATTTAGTTACTGATTAAATAAGCCAGAGTAAAATTATAACATTAAAAAAAACTGTAGGATTGCAATATTTTTGAAATATCCTTATCTACTAAAAAAGTAAAGAAGAGTTAGTGGTCACAAAAATTGTTACATACATGTACAATCTGCTCTGAACACTATGACAAAATGTTTCGAAGAATATTCGGACAGAAAAAGAACTTTATTTATCAGTTTCTGCAATGCCTAATTGAAAAACTTCTTACCCTGCGAAACACTCTTTCCACTTGCGTACTTGGTTTTATGTTTTATTTTATGATAATCACCGTATTAAAAAGTATCAAAGCAAAATTGACGCTTTCTTTTTTCCCTCAGTTACTCATTGAGTTGTGGTATTCAATCACACATTAATTATTGCAATCAGTCCACCCGTTCTCTAGTTAAAACAGGTTTACCGTTTATCTAACATGACTTTCTTTTATATGTTCAATAAAGACTGCCATCATAGTATTGACATAAGGGAATTATTCCTGATAAGGACTGATCCTGAATGAAACAACTTTATCATTTTGTGCAAAAAGGCACAAAGTGGAATAGTCTCGTTTTGTAAAACGTAATCTTTTATTTATGAGTGTACTCCCCAACTTAGTCTTTGTTGATATTATTCTTGACTTAATTAGTTGATTCATTATTGTGGTTAATTAACTTTAAAAAAAATCGTTTAAAGAAGTGCAACGACAAGATAGTGCAATGAGTTAGTAAGTGTACTACAAGTCATTAGCAATGCTGTGTCACAACCCTAGAAAATAATGAATTTGTGTGTCCTGACAAATTGTTGTTACAAAGGAAGAAGATTAAGTAAGTGTGCGAGTTCTCAGTATGTGTGACTACTTTGACTATGTGTGCACGCATAGAAATGACAAAATGGGAGTGGCAATAAACGTATTTTTTTTAGTTTCTCGTCCTTCACTAAAATAAGCTGAAATATTTAAAACGGATTCTTACACATAGGGCTTCCATATAAATAAATCCTCAATGGTCAAGTCAATAAATCTGGCATCAGTCCAGTCTATCAGTTCATTACATAAGTCCAGTTTATCAGTTAATTATCAGTCAAATCCAGTCCATCAATCTGGCATCAGTCCAGTCAAATCCATCAGTCCAAACCCGTCTTTCAGTTTGGCATCAGTACAGCCCATCAGTGCAGTCCGTCAGTCCATTCCATTAGTCCGGCATTAATCCAGTCCGTCAGTGCAGTTCATCAGTCTAGACCTTTAGTTTTAGTGACGACCCGTCTGGTGTAGTGGTCGAGAAATCGCTTACTACGCAGCGGGTGCGGGTTCGATCCCCGCACAATACAAACATTTGTGTGCATAAACATCTCTGTTTGTATTGGTCTGGGTGTTTTCTATGTATATCATGTATGTATTTACAAAAAAAAAGTATTTAAGTATTATATCCGTTGTCTGGCACCCATAACACAAGCTTTGAGTAGCTTACTTTGGGGCTAGATGGCGATGTGTGGGAATGTCTAAAGCAGGGATGCACAGACCGCGGCCCGCGGGCCGCTTGCGGCCCGCCGGTCGAATACTGGTGGCCCGCCGACAGCAAAAATAATACTCTCGTACATTCGAAAAATATTGAATTCTATTCCAGAATAAAACCAAAAAAAATATGTTCGAAAAGTAATTTGAATCTCGCGCGCGCGCTCTTAAGTGCACGAATTCCCGATTGCTCGCGTAGGTAGATACACGAAGCTTCCAGAGTCGGTTTCGAGATTTCTCCAGACAGTTTTCGACTCTATACGCGCGGTATAAAAGCCACGCTAACCGCAGCGACCCATAGTTCGGTTTTAATTTGAGTGAAGTGTCAATAGTTCTAGTGTAGATTTTAACTCGACTAGCCGGTGTCATATATTTTGATCCACATTCAACGTAGATTTCCCGTCAAGTGCCGTGTATAATTGTGTTGTGAAATCGTAAGTAAAACTCTGTTATTAATAAGTGTTTCCCTACCTATTTAAATCAATTATTTTTGCTAATTTAAAAAAGGATGGGTAATTTAAGTAGGTACTGTAATTGTTTTTAGGTGCTGTGTTAATCCTAGCCAGGATTAGAACGCAACATGGACAAGCCAGGACCTAGTAAAAAACGTAAGGTTAAAGATGAAAATCGGCAGTTTCAAGAAATTTGGACTGAGAAATACTTTTTTGTATGGTCGCATAATAAAGTCGTTTGTTTAATTTGCAAGAATTCTGTTGCGATTGCAAAGGAATATAATGTAAAAAGGCACTATGAAACGCAGCATCCTACTTTTACCAAGTTTACAGGCGAATAAGGCGAAAGCAAAAAATGTTGTCTTTAAAACGGGAGCTTATTGGTCAGCAAGCTATGTTTACAAAACCCATCCAAGATTCAGAAACAGCTACAGAAGTTAGTTATGAAATTTCTCGAATGATAGCAAAGCGCAGTCGCCCCTTCAATGATGGGGATTTTGTAAAAGAATGCATAGAAATTGCCGCTAAGAAAATGTGTCCAGAAGCAGCAAAAAAGTTTGAGAAAATTCAACTGAATCGTATGACTATCCAAAGACGTATTATGTCTTTGTCAGGTAATATTGCGGAACAATTAAATGAAAAAACTAAGATCATTGAATTTTTTTCATTAGCACTCGACGAATCCACTGATATTACTTCCACAGCTCAACTTCTCATATTCATACGAGGTGTTACAAAAGATTTTGAAGTCTTAGAAGAGTTGTTAGGAATGTGTTCATTGAAAGGTCAAACCAGAGGAGTTGATATACTCAATGTACTTTTGGATGAGTGTTCAAAAACTGATTTGGACTTATCAAAATTATCGGGAGTTGCCACTGACGGTGCTCCTTCGATGATTGGTGTCAATTCTGGGCTAGTTACTTTGCTGAAAAAGCATCTGCAAGAAAAAAACATAAACGCTGAAGATCTCATGCAGTTTCACTGCATTATACACCAAGAAGCCCTCTGTTCTAAAAAAATTGAATTTCAAAATGTCATGAAAGTGGTAGTTTCGACTGTAAATTTCATAAAATCACGAGGACTCAATCACAGGCAATTCAAACAATTCCTTGATGACATCGAAAGCGAATATGGAGATTTACTGTATTATACAGAAGTAAGGTGGCTAAGTCGTGGATTGACCCTGGAACGATTTCTAAATTTAATAGAAGAAATTGGAATATTTCTGGCGGAAAAGCAAAAGGATGTCCCGGAACTTAAAAATCCTGATTGGTTGTGTGATTTGGCTTTTTTAGTTGACATTACAAATCATTTGAATGTCTTGAACACACGGCTTCAAGGCAAAAATCAACTGATATCCCAGCTCTACGCTCACGTATCATCCTTTCAATGCAAGCTGACACTTTTCAGATCGCAATTGAATTCTGAAAATTACAATCATTTTCCGAATTATAAGAAAATGGCTGAAAAATTCAACAAAACTGCGATTAATTTCAGTTATGTAGAAAAGCTAGATATTTTGATTCAATCTTTTCAAGAAAGATTTTCGGAGTTTAAAAAAGTGAAACCTCTGTTGGACATATTCAGCAATCCTTTCACGATTTCAGTTGAAAATGCGCCAGAGTCAATGCAGTTAGAAATTATCGACATTCAAAACGACCAAGATTTACGCAACAAATTCAACAAAGGAGACTTGCTGAACTTTTACCGCTGCATTGATAAAAATACGTACAAAGAGTTGCGCATAAACGCTCTGAAATGTGCCAGCTTATTTGGTTCTACCTATATATGTGAACAAACCTTTTCAATACTAAATAATAATAAAACAAAAAATCGAAACCGCCTTGCAAATGAAAGTTTGGAAGCAGTTTTACGTGTTGCTACAAGTAAATTTGAGCCAAATATAAAAAAGATTGTAAGCACTATGCAGTGCCACGCTTCAAATTAATAAATTCTTTTTCAATTTTAATACATAATTATCAATTCTTTATTGTCTTTAATTACCTATACTTCTGGCGGCCCGCCATCAGTTCATAATTTGCCCGAGTGGCCCCTAGTCTTAATAAGTCTGTGCATCCCTGGTCTAAAGGATATTTATTTAGTTTCATCTATTTGTCTGTCATTTAGTCCGGCTTAATCGACATGCCGTCGACACATCGGCGGCTATTTTTAATATGTTAGAAGCGTCGTTCTACCATCAAAAAGCAGTTGACGTTAGCGGCGGCTATCGTTGACATATCAAAAGCATCATTTCTCAGAATGAGAATACCAGACCAGAACCAGACCACACGGCATACCAGTCTTTTGGTATGCCGTCGACATATCACACTGCTTGAAACAAAAAAAAACATTCCCTGGAAAATAATGTTACAAAAGTAAATCGTGGTTACGATTGCTAATTGAAGTTAATAATCAAAATGTCTAATTACTTTTTTCGATTACTAACGTTCGTAGTAAGTGATCAGTAGTTAGATTACATTTTTCTTTAGGTTGTTAAAAATAATAATAATTCTAATTTAAATAAATAAATAAAAAGGTTTTATAGCATAACACAGCACAGAAATAATCCACTAGAAGCTAGCAAAATTGTGGTTTTTTCTCTATAAAGTGTCGTATGGTGTCACTCGTGATTGACCTGAGGTGGAATTGTGTAAGGCAATCGTATTCATTTGACAGTTCATAACGTACTGTGTGATCTGTCAAACGCTTTGTTCTTTACCGTTTGACAGATTTACCATACGTTTTGAGTTGTCAAATGATTGGTTTTTTTTATCATAAAATAGCATAGAATGAATCACTAGAAGCTATCAACACTGTGATTAGTTGTCATAGTGTGGCCGGCGACTGACCTGTCCCGCCCATGGCGGAGGGCCCGGCGGAGCGCGGCGGCTGTCGCGGCTGCGTGCGGAAGTCCCTGGCGCCGAAGCCGTTGCCGCCGAAGCGGCCGCCGCCCGAGCGGCTGCCGCCCGCGCGCCGCCCGCCGCCGCCCAGCCGCCCGTCCGCCGCCGTGCTCGTCAGCCAGCTGCAACACCACAACGGAGTTAAGTAGGTAAATCAAAGTCAAAAATAAATAATTCAATTTAGGACACAGAATGCCACTTTAGGAACGTCAATAATTTGTCGACCTCCGTGGTTCAGAACGCTGATTTCAAGGCGTGTCGCCGCTCCGAGATCCCGGGTTCGATTCCCGGTCGGGTCAATATATAAATCATAATCTAATATATAAAATTCTCGTGTCACAGTTTTCGTTGCCATACTCCTCCGAAACGGCTTGACCGATTTTGATGAAATTTTTTGTGCTTCAAATCGAATCGGCTCGCCCTAAATATTAGGGGTAATCCACCCCTAAATTTTTTATTTATTTTTTTAGACAAAATTTTTAATTTCTATTTTTTTTATGATACAACATACAAATATACATACAATCCTCAATTTTCACCCTTCTACGATCAACCCTTATTTTTTAATAGCTATTTTAGTAATTTAAGAGTAAAACAAAATTCGCTACAAATGCTTAACTTTTGAAATTACGGGACTCGGCGGGACGGGGCTGGGGGCGAAACAAAGTTCGCTGGGTCCGCTAGTTTTCTATATTGTCTTAGGTCTAGGTGTTGTGGTACCACCATTATGTCTGGTTTCCATAACACAAATGCAATTAGCTACTTACTTACTTTGGGATCAGAGCAACGTATGTGATTGGTGTCCAAAAATCAATCAATTATGGCCCATATGGGACTAGAACATGTCTCCTTATATTTTAGGCACTACTAGCGATTCGAGAGGTAACGTGCGTACGTAAGCTACGAATTTCATTGAAATGCGATCAAAATAATTAAGTTTGAATTTGTGTTGCGCAGAAGTTTACTAACATGAAATAAAACAATAATTTCTACTAATGTATTTATAGAAATTAGGGTAAAAGTCTAAATAGGTTAAATTCATACAGCAATATTCTATTGTGAGTAAAGGACTTAAATTTAGAAATCTGCATTTATGTCTTGTGTTTATTTATTTAACGTTTAACATGTATTATTTATCCAAATAAGTATGATTACATGATTGAAAAGTCAAGACACAGATTGAATTACTCACCCACAGTTAAGTTGTTACAACAGTATTGTACTAAAGCTTGCAACATTAAAAAAATAATAAGTGCTAGGTATTGAATCTGTCATTCTAGTCTATCTATTAGAAAATCACGAGTTTTTTTTATAAAGACCGTTTTTTTTAAGTTTTCTGACTGATAAAGTATAATACGACTAATTTTCATAGGTAACGTTGTAAAACTATATTACTATATTTTGTTCGACGAATTTTTTCGCGACACTGGCGAACGTGACAACACAGATAAGCGTATAAATAAAAGCGTAATAATTAAAAGAGTAGAAGTTTTTTTTTAGCTATTGAAAAATCCGGCAGTCAATTCAAAGTCAAAGTCAATAAATATACAATTTCTGGTTAGTTTCATCATAGAGTCCTCAGATGACGGAAGGTATACAAAAACAGTGACATCCCGTAAAATATGCGACTACGTAATGGATTGACGGCTCGTCACGGTCACTCTGCAAGTGAGACATACTCGCTGCCTCTCTATCAATCAGCATACTATATGGCGTTAGACTTCGACTCTCGACTTTGCAACGACAAGGTCGCACGATCTTGTCTTTGTAGTTGTCATGCTCAAGCGAGTTAAGGCCCATCTCTTCATTTTGTAACCTGAGGTTGAATCCGTTTTTCTTTCTCCTGAGACTCCCTAGACTTTATTAGTTGGGGTTTTCAATCAAGCCGAGCCGTGCTTTTAAAGCTACGTTTGCAAAGAAGCATCTATGGATACACAGCCGTCGATAACTTTTTAAACTTTCGCGTTGCATCATAACTTAAAACATATAACTGAGTCTCCTCGTGACCACGACGGTTGCAACACCGTTGAAACGTCGAGGGTGTAAGTAGTAACAATACTACTACATAATATGCGTCGCGTATAGACCCGCAATTATAAGTTTTAACACAGCCGTCGAGTTGCGGTATGGTAAGAAAAGTTCCAAATTCCATACTAATGATAATACGAGAGGTCTGTACTCACTTGGGCACGTCCTGCTTGGCCTCGACCAACAGCTCGACGAGGTCTCGCGCGAGGCCGCGGTTGGTGTCGTTGAAGAAGGACGTGGCGACGCCGAGGTTGCCCATGCGGCCCGTACGACCGATGCGGTGAACGTACTCCTCAACGTCTGACGGAAGATCGAAGTTGATCACGTGACGCACGTGAGGGATGTCCAGACCTAAGGGTAGGAATAAAATTAGTTAGATTTGCTTATTAGTAAAGACCTGAATTCGGAAAACGAAGGAATAAACATTGGCAATCGATGTCACCTCAGGTTCGCAGATGACTTAGTCCTTTTCGCTGAAAATGGAAAAAAAATAGGAAAATAGAAAAAATAAGAAGCGTTTCCATACGGAAGAAAACAAAACTCATAGACGTCCTACAATACTGTCTAAGTTTAAAATGGCAATGGGATGGCCATGTAGCACGTTACGAAGACAATAGATGGACAGGAGAAATAACAAGAAGGAAAAGGCCTATCGAAATAAGACGGAAAGGAAGACCTACGACGAGGTGGAGTGACGATATCGTAGCTGCAGCTAGTAAGGGCTGGACCAAGAAACCTCAAGAAAGAGAAGAATAAAGGAAACTGGAGGAGACCTATACCCAAGAAATATATTATAAATAGAAACATCGTAGCCTTTATAGGAAATAAGTTTTTTTAAATATTATTATTTATTATAAGTAAAAACCTTACTCTATTAAAGACAAGTGAAACAGTCCCACGCTTTAATCTAGAGTAACGCATTTCGAACAAAGATGGAATCCGAGATGAGCGATGAGCGCGAAACAGCAAGTTTAACGAAAGTCCAGTGTGCGACGCAGCGGGACGTGATTCGTCTATAGGTCGCTGCGTCGCGTCACGTCCATCTCTTAGGATCACAACACAAAGAACGTCCCCTAAATCGCTATGAGAGTGGTCGCCGTCACACAGACACACTAAGAGCGCTTTTACACTTAGGCGACTTTAGCAGCGCGACGGTCGCGCGGCAGTCGCGCTGCCGATGATTTCATACATAAATGACAGCAGTAAGCCCTCCACATTAGAGCGACGGCGCTGCTGTACCACTATAGGTAGATCGTTAAAAAGCGTTAAGAGTGCGCGCGGCACGGATACGCTACGAGCTCTCACGTCTCACGCTACGCCGCTAAGTCTCAATGAGGCAGATTACCTATACAGGGTGTTGTTTTGGTCAGCGTCGAGCGACTCAGGGGTGGTTGCACAAACGATACCGATGCCAAAAATTATTTTTAAATAAAAAATCCACCAAATTCAATTTATTATTGCGATACAGCGAGCGAGTCAAAACTACCAACACCAGGTCAGCTCTTCGTAGCTTACTAGCTACGGCGTAGTATTTCGTAGATACGCGCTAGCTACGCGCGAGGGTGCGATTTTCCACATTCGTTTTAATCATTTTTAGAATGATGTTAAGAAGAGGTTTTCTTTTATAAATTTTGCATATTATTTAAATAATTTTCTTTAGAATAAGCATAACTTATATTACATCCATGCGTTGGATGTCACTGACCAAAACAACACCCTTTATAGACGCTCTCATTTACCACGACGCCCATTTTATTGTTCCACTTTACTAACACGATGTTTTTTTGTGGCGTCAACATCAGTGATGTGGTCATGACTAACGCTCACGCGAAAATCACGGTGACCCATCTTAAGCGGTCATCGTCGTAAGCGTTTCCTTTGGCCTAGGTAGGTGGAATATGACAACAGATGATAGTGAGCGCGGTCGTTGCAAGCGACTAGTTGTACGCAGCCAACGAAAACAAAAAGCAAAAAACCGGCTAAGTGCGAATCGGACTCGCCCACTGAGAGGACTTCCGTGCCAACTCTAGGTAACTGAATTAGGTAATCCACTTACTTCCACTAAGCTGAAATACCACAATATTTTGTTGACAGCAATAACTCTTTTTTCATAGTGTTTGTATGGAGAACAAAGTTATGTTTGCGGATGTTGAAAATGTGCTTTATCTCAAAAACTATTAGTTCGATCCCGTTCAAACCAATTTTCGATGAAAGTTTTTGTCAAGATCTACATTACTTATTTTTTTCAAAATTTACACTCGCTTAGTTTAGAAGGTAAAGGGGGGGACGCCCATTTTACCACTTTGAAAGCGTATATTTCGTAAAACGTTACACTTTTGGAAAAAAATGTTTTTTGAAAAGACCTATCCATAGACACACGCATAGGTTTGACTAAAAAAATATTTCGAAATCGTAAAGCGGATAAAAGAATTTATCTTCCTGCCAAATTTCAAAAGTGTGATGCTTATAGTTACAGAATAAAATGGCTGTGACATACGTACAGACAGACAGACAGACTTGACAAAACTATAAGGGTTTTTTTTTGGCATTCGGCTACGGAACCCTAAAAACAAAAAAGAATCTCTCACCTCTGGCGGCGACAGCCGTAGCCACCAGTATGGGTGTCTGTCCGGTGCGGAAGCGACGCAGCGCCTCCTCGCGCTCGCGCTGGCAGCGGTCGCCGTGGATCGACGTCACCGGGTACCCCTGCGTGTCGAGGTACTCCTCCAGCTGGTCGGCGCCTAGAAGCGATTGTCGACTTTAAACGTATGTAGAATAGGGTAGATTGTTAAGTATAAGTAAGCGGTATTGTTTTACGCTTTAGTCGACTGTTATCTGTTAAAAATCAAGTACTAACAAAATATACTGCTTTCTTTCAAAAGTTATGGACAGTAATTTGATGTGGTTATATTTGATTACTGCCTCGGTGGCGCAACGGTAAGAGGTTCGCACTTTAAAGCGACGGCTGCGCCAGAGGTCCCGGGTTCGATCCCCGGGTCGGGACAAAAAAAACTGAGTTTTCCTGTTCAGAAATTCTTGAGGTTTGGAAGTTGGCGGTGTTTCACCCCCGTGCCTCGGAAAAGCACGTAAAGCCGTTGGTCCTGCGCCTGATCTCTCTCCGGTCGTGTCAGATTGCTGTCCCATCGGGCTATGAGAGTGAAAGGAATAGAGAGTGCACCTGTGTTTGCGCACACAGTTATGCACTATAATATGTCCCACGCAGTCGGTTAGTCGTTGTGACTGGCCACCGAAGTCGAAATCGGCTAGGAGGACTATTATTATTTGATTACATTGCGGAGGATACAGAAAATGCAAGTGCCAATAACAGTTTTCATGTCACTGGATGATTTCTTATTATAAAGAGATAGTGCCGGCGTAACTTTAGGAAACAACTTATTAACTTTATTTAGATGCTTCCCGCCAACGTAAACAATAAAAAACTGGCGAAGTACGAATTGGACTGTATCGAGCTATCGTGGTTCTTGAGATACAACCTCGTAAGATACGGACGGACGGTTTCTATTAAAATTTATTACAGGCTGCCAATAACTGTGCTGAGTTACAAGAAGCCACGTTTACAGTGGAATTAAAATTATCAAACACATTTCATAAACTGTAACAAATTTGGTTTGGATGGTTGCCAAATATAATCGGGTTTTACGTTTATCTGTCAGTCTGTTAACACAACTGGTATCCTTGATATCATTTCTATCTTTCAGCAAGGAATGGAATACTTTGCACTATAGTTTCCATGTACAGCAAATATATTTATATATTAACATACCTTTCTTTGTCTCGACGAATACGAGAATGAGTTGGTCCTCTTCGGGACGAGAGCGCTGCAGGAGATTGGAGGCGTTCAACAGATCCAACAGGAAGGAACGCTTGTCCATCTCTTCCACCCAGACAACCTTCAAAAAACAAAAGAAGTTCATAAAACATAAATAAAGCTCGTAAAAAGTTCCGTGTGTTTTCTGTACATCAATGGCGATGTATCTATCAATCATTATGGCTAAAGGCTGGTGGTAGAATATCTCGAAGCCAGAGTTATTAGCAAAAAATATAGAATCCATTGCATAGAGCCCAATCGTGTGTATTTTAACGAAATGAAAATAGAAAACTCACAGCAACTGTGACCATTTTTAGGAGTTTCCTATTATTTAATGTAAGCCCTTTAATGGGCAGTATATATTTTTAAAATTTAATTTGTTTTAGAGCTAAAAACAAGGTGTTAAAGTTTAATTAATGTTTTTTCTAAATTTCCGCTGCTGGAAAGTCCTATAAAGTTAAGAGCACACCTTCTGAGTGATATTCTCCGATGTGGACCCCACACGTCCCACGGCCAAAAACACGTAGTTAAACAAGAAATCCTGCGCCAGCACTTGGATTTGCTTGGGGAACGTCGCCGAGAACATGAGCGTCTGCCGCTCGCCGGTCTTCGGCATCGTGTGACACTCGACTATCTTGCGGATCTGCGGCTCGAAGCCCATGTCCAACATGCGGTCCGCCTCGTCGAGCACAAGATGGCGGCAGTGGTCGAGCGCCACGCGGCCGCGCGCGAGCATGTCCACGAGCCGGCCGGGCGTCGCCACTAGCAAGTGGCAGCCGCGCTCTAGCTCGCGGAATTGTTCGTGTATCGGGGAGCCGCCGTATCTGAGGATTGAGTATTTGAATATTTTAAAGAATATGAAACTTAAAGTTAGCCTGTAACGTCCCTGGTGGTCGGTCGGACAGGTGGTCAAAAGTTTTGCCTCAACTTGTAGATAGTTTCAAAGTCAAAGTCAAAGTCAACAATAATTTATTCAATTTAAGACACAAAATGCCACTTATGAACGTCAATAATTAGTGTAATATCAATCAATTATGGCTCGTATGGGGCTGGAACATGTCTCCTTATCTTTTGGGCCCTACTAGTGCTTAGCGTTTGAGCCATACTCCAACACGCAGGCACAGTGCGGATTGGAGAAGAGGTGAGGAGAAGAGGTGCGACTAACCCTGCTGTCAAATGTTATCAAGGCGCCTATAAGACCTTGACTACCCTGAAAGTACCTAACTACTAATACCATCAACTGATATAAGCAGAGTGAAAATATACTTTAGAAAAGTATTTCCTTGTGAACTATTGTGAGCGACATCGATTTGTATCTCGGGAGATATATATATAGGTATGTATAGATAAAGATATATATATTTAATATGTATTTAATAATGGATTGGCAGCTTAAATGATACTTACACGACACAGGGTCGCACGCGGGAGCGGTAGGCGAACTTTCTAGCCTCATCAAAAATCTGTGTGGCGAGCTCGCGCGTCGGCGCCAGCACCAAACCCAGAGGGTACTGTTTACGTCTGTTGAATGGCCTGGAAACAATAAACAATTTGTAAATAAACTAGTCGCCTCAATAACGTATTGCCTCGTCGATTTTCTATTGTTTTCAAAATATTCCTTTCTTCGTCTTAAATTTTGAGCACTTCTTTGTTTGTTTTTTTTTCTGTCGAACTTAGTCTTTCCATTCTCCTCCAACACCACATCTCAAAATCTATATAATAGAAAAAAAAATAGAAGGGAAGAGGGAATGAGGACGGCCTAGGATAAGTTATTTCGACCAAGTGAAGGAGAAAATTAATGCAATGTCGTATTTGGAAGTCAAGAGGAAAGCAGTTAGGAGAAAATAATGGCGAATACTCCACCGATAAGAACGCGGAAATTCTTGAATTGAAAAAGAAGAAGTAATAAACTAGTACAATGGTATTTTGCTTTATAAATTATCTTAAGTAAAATTAAATTGTTGATAGAAAATTATTTATAGCTAAGCTACAAAAATAGTACCTCGTGATTTTTACCTGTTTATGGTTCTGAAAGAAAGACCAAATAAAATAAAACTCAAATAAATCAAGAATAAGATTTTTTAACTAATGACAGTGGACATTGTATTGTACAATATTTTCTGTGTTTGAAATGAAAGAGATAAAAAACCGGCCAAGTGCGAGTTGGGCTCGCACACTTCTCACCTCTCACCTCAACTGAATTAGAGATCCACTTACTTCCACTTAGCCAAAATACCACAATATTTTATTGACAGCAAATATAACTTTGTTTTTCATAATATTTGTATGAATAACAAAGTTATGTTTGCGGTCATTGAAAATGTGCTCTATCTCAAAAACTACTAGTTCGATCTCGTTTAAACCAATTTTCGTTGAAAGTCTTTGTCAAGATCTACATCATGATTTTTTTTCAAAATTTACACTCGCTTACTTTAAAAATTAGATGGGGGTACGCCTATTTTACCACTTTGGAAACGTCTATCTCTCAAACGCCATTCGGCTACGGAACCCTAAAAATAGAGTCAACAATCACTCGAAAAAAGGTTTTACTGCCAGCCCTTTACGAAGTCATCTGTATCTGACAAGTCTTTTTCAATTGCAATATGTTTTTGTATTTTATCTGAGAAATTCTTGATTCCAATATATATCGGATACGGAGCAGTGCAAAAGTGTGGTATACGGGGCGAGAAGTGACAGCACAACAAGCCAAAAGAAGAAAATGACTCCATAACACAACTCACCCCATATGCTTGACGGGCCCCGCCTCGTATATCTGGTTGAGTATCGGCACGAGGAACGCTGCCGTCTTCCCGGAGCCGGTCTGCGCGCACGCCATAACGTCCCTGCGCCCCAGCACAATGGGGATCGCGTACTTCTGCACCGGTGTCGGCTTGTCGTAACGTGCGAGCGCTATGTTCGAACGCATTATTTCCGTCAGGTTAACCTCCTCGAACTGTGGAAAAAAATAATGATTTTAGAACTATGGAACTCGAAAAAGATATCGCAACATCTATTGTTGTCGGTAGCTGGAAGCAGTATGAAACTAAACCTATATAAAACCACTTCCCAAATATGATAATATGTCACTAAAGATTGGGGCTAAGACAACCTTATTAATAAGTAATTTGTCCAAGGGCTGATTTTTCAATAGTCAGATAAGAAATATTCGTCGAACAAAATACAATATGGCTAATTTGAAAAACGTCTTATTATTGTCAGCAATCATACGTAACTGTCATTCTTTAAAATCTGTCGTTTTATAATTTATCAGTCTGATAAGTTTTAACTGACCACTGAAAAATCGGCTATAAGTCACAAGCAGTATTATGTACGAGTATGATGGACATTTTTATGTCGTTGAAAACCATTACTTTATAAGTTGACAATAGTAAAAATATTATATTTCAAATTTATTATCATAACATCGTCATGCTATTTCTTATCAAATGAAAGTGGTACAGTCGCCGTCAGATATATTGGAGCAGACAAAGTGACCAAATACTTCTGAACAGTTTAAAATGTCAATAAGTTCCATACACTATAAGTTACCATTAACCCAGATGTTACTACTGTTCCTTAAAAAGACCCAGCTTAGTTATTAGTAATGACATGTAGTTTTATCAAGGAGCTGAGTATTTATCGCTTTTACGTGTGTTTCCATATAAAGTAAGTTCAAAAAATTAACAATTTGTTCTTAATACATTAACCAACCCATTTATCATAAATATGATCTTTTGAAAATATTCTAAAACTATGTAATACCTTATTTAAAATAAACAAGTTTTGTTCCTATTTGGCTCATAGTACCTTATGTATCTAAGACGTATTTTTTCCGGAATATCTGGGTTAATATCAGAACATTCATTACTTCATTAATATCTGAGCAGATGCTAGTCAATTACTTCTATGCACACGACTAACCAATAATATCTGAACATTCATAACGTCAAATGTATCTACGCAGCCGGTCTTAAATATCTGAGCAATCGAGGAAAATTGCAGAAGGATGTGCTTCCAACTTAACTATAAATACTATTTTAAAATAGGAACTATTTTCATAGTTTATAGTATTGTCAGATGACGCTGGCAGTTTGTAACGCTTTGTAGTTTTCAGTATTGTCATCACTGTCATGAAAGTGTCATGCAATAAATAAATTCAGACAAGTGAGTGTTCAGATATTATTGGTTGGTTCTGTGTATAGAAATTATTGACTGACATCTGCTCAGATATTAATGAAGTTATGAGTGTCCTAATATTAATGGTAACTTGTAGTGTATGGAACTTATTGACATTTTAAACTGTTCAGAAGTATTTGGTTACCTTGACTGCTCCAATATATCTGACGGCGACTGTACCATTTCCGCATGTTATGAAGTAAAAGCGCGAACAAATCTATGTATGTACAAGTATAACATAAACATTCTACCATTTGTTTAAAGAATTCGAGGTGGAATTGTGTAAAGCAATCACATTCATTTGACAATGCAAAGCGTCAAACGCTTTGTTCTTTGCCATTTGACAGATCATACCATACGTTTTAAACTGTCCAATTAATATACAATTCCACCACTGATTTGCTGTTGAATATTTAAAGTTCTGTATCATAAGGGAACTCTGAATATTGATGATCATGAGGAAAATATGTACCTAAATTCAGAAACTGTTAACAAAACGTTTACCAGATGATTAAAAATAATTTGTAGACCATTTGATAAGCGACCTTTGACTGCACGAGTTTATTAATTCATGACTATCAATCGTAGGATGTTGATAAACGGAGAATGAACTGTAACATAGTTTGATTCAATTAGGAAACAGATTAATACTAACAAACTACAAAAACATATATATTTTAAAGTACTTTTTTAAGTTGATCTAATAATATTTCAATATTACTATCTTTAGGTGCCGAATAAACGTATATCATCATTTACGCATAACATTGTCTAATCAAGCAGATTTCCTGAATTTTGCTTACATGTTTATAATGCGAGGTCGTATTGACTATATACGGCGGTTCATGAAAGGAGAGTAGGTTAAGGATATTTTTATCAACCCGGGTTTGATCTACTTGTCTAACATGAGAATGTAGCAATTTTGTACACTTACGCTCGTAATAAAGTCCGGTACGCGGTCGCCGCTGGCCTCAACCGGTATATCCTCGTATTTGGAGAAGTTGATGCCGGTGTTGCCAGTGCCAAAGAGCTCCAACTCCTGCCGCTCGTCGCGAGGTAACGGTACCGTCCAGTCATTCTGGAAAACAAACGACAAGTTGTAACTTCAATACTTAATAAAACTATCTTCAACATACTACCCGGTTATCGTAAGAATAGACCTGACAAACGTGTCACGTCCCTTCCGCTTCCTCGCTCACCCTCCTGCGATCGTCTATTTTGTGTCAATACTGGTAATATTATTTACACACTTTTCCCTGCATCACCGCGAAGTGACAGGTCCATTCTTACGATATTCACAGGAATATAAGCCCGTACCTTGCATTGATGGGTCCTCTGTTTGTTGTGCACTGTTAATATTTGTAATATCTTACTTGACTATATTCTGTCCAATCACGTACCACAGTGTTTTCTTTAATTAAACATTATTTAGGGCCTGTTCCACCATCCACAAATAAGCACTTAGCAAAGAATAATTCAAATATGGAACGTCATTTTGTTTGAAGTAGTGGACAGAATACGCAAATGGAAACTTATTTGAACATTGTGAAACAGGCCATAAAAGTAGCATTCTAGCACAGAAAACTCCAATCCCAAGTCAACTCATTTGTTTTTTGAAAACTTCTACATCTCTTATTTAGAACATATCAGTGCATTTTTTAGTGATTCAAATGCATTGCCCAATACGAACGTATGTATGACTCATGCGCATTGAATAAAAACAGCCTCTTACGGGTATTGAAATTCAAAGAAGCAGAATAAACTATACATCACACAGATGCATGAGTAATACTATACATGTATTCGGTGTCGTCGTATATTCACAAAAGACGTTTGTCATTCATGTTCGAGTTACAGTGTAAAGTATTAGGAAACCTTAAGCATGTTAGTGAGGATTATACACATCCCATAGAATACTTTAAATTATATTAGTATTATAAGTAAAGTTATTGAGTTAGGACGAGGTCACTTAAAGGTTGTTAGATATCAAATAAGTATTTTTCAAAGTAAATGTCCAATGTTCTATTTCGAGAAGAAGCTTACTTAGGGTATCTACTTGGTCATTGTAGCAGATAATCAAACTAAGTAGTACTCACAGTATCCCTGAATTTTGTTCTGCTTACTGTTGTTCAACATCAGCTGCTCAGACTGCACCCAGTTGGAGTTCCTGTGATCTTAGTAGCTAATGAATACTCTACTCTAGTTATACATTTGTCAATCCACAACTCACACTATCACTGACCTCGTCCCTGCGAGTGCTAGTGCGGCGGACGTCGTCGGAGGCCCACCGCGAGTTGTTCCTCTCCTCGGCGCGGGGCTCGGGCTCCTTCCACCGGTCGTTCCGCGGCTGCGGCGGCTCGGCGTACTCCTCGTCGCGGCGGGGCTCTTGCCGGCGGCCTCCCTCGCGGCCGGCCGGCGCGCGCTCGCTCCAGCGCTCGGAACGCTCCGGACGCTCGGCGCGCTCGGGCTCGGCCCACCGGTCTGATTCGCCATTCTGACTTCCCTCACGACCTGCGTAGAAGATACGTCAGAGGTTTTGCTAGTGATAAGCGACGGTCAGTGACATGACTCTCATTCCCTGTATTGTAAAATTAAATGTTTGAATAAAAATATAGTAAAATACATATTTTTATGCAGCATGCAAGTGTACCTTTATCCGTTTATCATGAAAATGATAGCGATTAAAATATATTTAATAATATGTTGGTTTCGATAGAGTGCTGCCAAAAAATTTGTGTGCAAAGCATCTTTACTTTTACGAGATAAATACTTATAAATATAATAATAAATAAACAAATATTCAGTGAAACTCGATTTAAACGACCTCAAGGGGTCGAATATCAGCACTCAGCGTCACCTTACCTATAACTGAAGGGGTTTACAGAGTAGCATGTCACTCGACGATCAACTCACGCCAATCTGGGGAAACTAGACCAAACGATTCTTACCGAATTATTGGGTCAAGTTATTGTATCATAGTTTTACTATGGAAGACCAAATATTGTTTATTGTAATGAAATAGGCTAAACGGAATAACAATGAAAGACATACCCACTAGAAAATTCATGCATTCAATTTGGAAATCAAAGACAAAAAAGTATAAAAAAAGAAAAAGGAACGTATATCCCTTGAATGATTAAAGGTGAATACAAAACGGTAATAAAAGATTAAATCAACATTGTTTAAGTTTTGATGTAGGTGATGTCTATATGATTAATCTGAGATGTTATGATCTAGTGTACAAACAAAATACATACTAACGATACAAGCATCCTATATACACGACTAACTAAGTTACGAAATTATTTTTACGATGAGACTGATAACTTGGCTCGGATAAACCAATTGAATAATCTTTTTATTAACAACAGACAAGAGCAAAAAAATTAAATGCAATTAATTTTACAAAATTTTAAAATAAAAAAGTAATATATGAAAGGCCATCTATTTATATGGACTTATTTTTGTAATTCTGATAAGTGCAATATGTATACATATAATGGCTTAAATTTAATGTATGTAACCAATCTTCATAAAAATAAATCAAGTTAGGTGTGTCAAATGGAGTTGGCATAGCGTATTACTAAGCAATATACCAGGCAAGATATAACGACTATTACAAGTTTTAAAATCCAATATTTTTAGCAAGTAACGTCAACTTTATAAAAAAGTAATATCTCACTGCTGGGCAAAGGCCTTACCTCAACTATGAGGTAGTTCGAGCTATACTCCACCACGCAGGCTCAGTGCGAATTGGTGCACGGTTAGTCACTTGCATGGCAAGAGACTAACCCTGCTGTCAGATATGTTATCAAGCCATAAGGCCTCTGACTCGGTTTAACGACAACCGATATTAGCCGGAACCAACGGCTGAACGTGCCTTCCGAAGCACGAAGATGCTCGTGATATACGTCACTTATATGGTCGGAATGGTCACCCATCCAAACACGACCGCGCTGTAGGTTGCTTCACTTCGGTATCACTACCTAAGCGCTGCTACCACTGCGATAGGAGCATCTTACAATCGCTTTCCTACTGAACGGATTGACAACGTTCCGTCTCACTGGCTCCGTGCATGGCAGATGCATGGCATGCGACGGTGTTAGTCGGTGTCAACAAGTGGACAAGGCGTCATAGTTTTCAATACAAATAATATTGTTTTGCCTGAGATGTACCTAGCATTAATTTTAGAACTATTTGTACATGATCCAAGTTTTTCAAATACATAAATACGGACAGAGTTAGGAGAGTAGGACCTTTGACTCTGATCCTATTGATAAGATAAAATGCAAAATTTGCTCCCAAATGAGTAACCAACTATAAATAGAACTGTATGAGTAAAGTTCAAACACACACATACTAACAAACTATTACAGAGTAGGACCTCTATCTTATCGAATTGAATAGATAGGCTTATAACACAATTTCTTTGCTCCCAAATGTGTCACCTAACTATAAATAGTATGTTCAGAGTTAACATGAAACACGTTACCGCGGTCCCTGCGCGGGTATCGCGAATCGTAGCCGCGATCGTAGTCACGGTCGCGGTCACGGTCGCGGTCGTCGCGCCGACCACCACGGTCGTATCCTCTAGTACTGCTTCCGAATGATGAACGATTCTCCCTCGGCGGTTCGCTAGAACGGCTGTCTAAGCTCTGGGGCTTAGACTCTTCCCCTGTTGACAAACGGACCGGTTAATCCGCGCTGGTACCCGAATGTTCCGAATGTTGATAGGACTACTACTATCCGAATGTTCGTAGAAAGAATATACGACGATATCGGAGTGACTTGTGCACAACTGAGAAAATAGCATGAAATCGAAACCGCATATCACAGTGCATTCCGCAGATTATTATGTTTATTAGCGTGCCTACCTTCAGATCATAATCGTACCGTGTTTCATAAAGAATTTTTAGCTTTACTATTTTCTTTTAGTACCTAAGATATTTGGGGTAAAAAGGATTTTTTTTAATTTTATTTATTTATTTAGGGACTTAAACAAAAAATAATGTCAGTCCCATCGTGTAAAAAGGGTGTTACAATGTAAACAATATGAACACTAAAATTTTATGTACCTATACTAGAGATGGATATTGATAGATAGTTTAGGTAGGGTAAAAACTTTTTATTTTTATTTCGATGTCATTCCCATCATGTAAAAACCGGCCAAGTGCGAGTCTGACACGCGCACGAAGGGTTCTGTAGCTACTATGTATGTAAGCACTTTTATTAGTATAAAAAACACCTGTAAAATATGATAAAGCTTGTCTTATAATAAGGATTCGATTCTCTTTAAACGTAATTTTGAGACAAAACCGGTTGCTTCTGTTGATAACGATGACTCACAACTTTGATTTTTTACAGCTAAAAAAGACAATTAATACCTACCAATATTTAACTAAGTACAGTTTCATTTTCATATCTTAACGCGTGTTGGAGGAATAAAATTAAACGAAAATTTACATGAAAATATTTTGCTTTAAGTTTATGGACCACAACTCTGTCATTTGTTTATTTATCATAGCAGTGATGGGCTAAGAACGCACGGCGCGATTTGAACCCGCACCCGCCGCGATTGCCGGCCCGCAGCCTCTGTAGAATGCAGATTTTTATGCAAGAGATAAAAAAAAATCTACGACGCGGTTTACGCGCGGTTTGATTACGGCTCCTGCCGCCGCGGCGAGCGCGGGTGAAAACCGCAACGTCGCGCAGTTTAGTTGAAATTAGCTTGAAAATCGCAGCCGCGGCGGCTGCTGGGCCGCGAAAACTGGCGGGCTCATGTGTTTTAAAATAAAACCGCTCTCCTGGGGCTGCGACGTGAGTTCTTAGCGATAGTATTCCTTCTTAATCCATTGTTTACGCTAGAGCTGTGTTTTTTTTACGTATTCACCTACTACCGATTAGTTGGGAGAGGGTGAGACATAGGAATCTTAGAAAAACTTGCCTTTTAAAACTAAATGTTACGGAAACAAGCCACTTTATTAAAAGAATATGTAAAAAAAACTCACAATCATTTTAAAAGACCTATTCAGCAATACTAGTCCATTGAATAAAAAGTTCTAGAGTGCGTGAGTTAGTAACGTAAGATGTTTCTTCGGAAACATGTCAAGAGTCCCTAGGTAATAATCATACTAAAACCCCGGGACACTAGGAGGAGCCCCGGAGTGGGGGGAGGGGGGGAAAGGGTCCATTTTTTCATTTTTCGCTTAAATCTCAAAAACGGTACATGTTAGAGAAAAACTTTCAAGGAAAAGTTGAAAGGCCATAAAATTATCTACAAGTTGTACCTAAATCATTTTTTTCTATTCGCAGCCGTTTCTGAGTTACACGCAGTAAAAAATGATTTTGGCTCAAACAATTTTCCCATACTACATACCCATGTTTATCACATCAATCGATCAAAAAATATTTCTTTCTTCCAAAAAACTCAAATGTGCAACTTGTGACCGGTACTGATAGATTGCTCTTAATTAGGTCTATAATTGGTAAAATAAACACATTCCTCCATGGAAGCCTTTAGGAGGAATCGATTGTCAAAATATTATATTAGGGTAGTTTGAGTTACTGAACTTGATCTTTTTATTTTTTTCTTCCAAAAAACTCAAAAGTGCAACTTGTGACTAGTACAGATAGATTGCTCATAATTAGGTCTATCATTGATAAAAATACCAGATTCCACCACGGAGGCGTTTACGGGGAATTGAATTTTATTAGGGTAGTTACGATACTTGAACTTTTTATTTTTTTTCTTCCAAAAAGCTCAAAAGTGCAACTTGTGACCGGTACTGATAGATTGCTCTTAATTAAGTCAATCATTGGCAAAAAAAACACATTCCTCCATGGAAGCCTTTAGGAGGAATTGATTGTCAAAATAGTATATTAGGGTAGTTACGCAACTTGACCTTTTCATTTTTTTTCTTCCAAAAAGCTCAAAAGTGCAACTTGTGACCGGTACTGATAGATTGCTCTTAATTAGGTCTATAATTGGTAAAAAAAACACATTCCTCCGTGGAAGCCTTTAGGAGAGTTTAGGAGTTCATATTTTTCACCTTTCATGGGATGTAGCTCGAAAACGGCTGCGAATAGAAAAAAATGATTTAGGTACAACTTGTAGATAATTTTATGGCCTTTCAACTTTTTCTTGAAAGTTTTTCTCTAACATGTACCGTTTTTGAGATTTAAGCGAAAAATGAAAAAATGGACCCTTTCCCCCCCTCCCCCCACTCCGGGGCTCCTCCTAGTGTCCCGGGGTTTTAGTATGTTTATTACGTAGGGATTCTTGACATGTATCCGAAGAAACATCTTACGTTACTAACTCACGCACTCTAGACCCCCCTTGGAGGGACTCATTTAATGGACTATACCCCACACGATGGATTTGGCAAGTGAAAAAAACATCCCCACGTTACTTGTATGGGAAGTACCAGAAAAATATGTACACTAAACTGCTAGACTAACAACACGAACCGTCTCCGCGTTGTCAACGCGGTGACGGTTCGTGTTGGTAGATGCCTGCGCCGCGGCGTCGCTTAGCGGAAATATGTATTGTCTACATTGTCTCGGGTCTGGGTGTTGTGGTACCACCATTGTGTCTGATTTCCTTAGCACAAGTGCATTGGCTACTTACTTTGGGATCAGAGAAATGTATGTGATTGGTGTCCAATTTATGTATTTAAGCAAAATATTTTTTTAAATTCAACTTAACATTGGATTTCCGCAAAGTAATGTTTGATTCCATAAATTACGGAGGACATTTTATAATATTGTTTTAAAACAGTAGGGATAGAAAGCGCAGACGTCACGCGTAATGACGTATCCATAAGAGACCGGAAATTTCGCACGGTCGGACCGCTCAATTGGAAGAGCATTTGGCTCGGTTAGCCAGAAAGTTGCTGGTTCGAGTCCCGCCCGTCTGCAATTTTTGGTTTCTTATTTCATCTCAATGACTCATAATAAAATATGTGAGTGTTAAAAACATCCTAAACCATTAGATATTTTATATGCGAAAAGCAATAGGCGTGTTAAGAATGTTTGGTTATGATAATATTATACTTATAACTGAAGAATACAAAACTTAAAACTCTACCAAAAATCCAATTCCTAAGTTAAAGCTGTTACTTTACATGTAACAAATACGAAGTAATATTGTGGCTTCGTACAGCCGTTGCGTGTCGTGACCTTGCAGATTCGATTGCTGAGATAAGTTTTCATCCTAAGTATGCATTACTATACTACACTTAATAAAAATAAAAAACCGGCCAAGTGCGAGTCGAAATCGCGCACTGAGAGTTCCGTGCCCACTTTAACTGAATTAGGGAATCCACTTATTTCCACTTAGTAAAATACCATTATATTTTATTGACAGTAGTGATGCGCCGAGTAGCACTTTTGCCAAGTACCGAGTACCGAGTTTTACTCGGTTCAATTTCTTTTCCAATCGAGTACTCGGCCGAGTAACTCAATTTCAATCAAATTCCTGGTTCGGGTGTGTAAACAAGTACAAACAGGTACGCGCAAAATTAGCTTTATTTAGCCATTAGAGCGCGATGATCCTAAAAGTATACTCGGCATTAAAACCGAGTTACTCGGCCGAGTACGAGTATCAAAAACCCGCCGAGTACCGAGTATTAACCGAGTACTCGGCCCATCTCTAGTTGACAGCAAATATATCTTTGTTTTTCATGGTGTTTTTATGAAGTACAAAGTCAAGTTTGCGGTTGTTGAAAATGTGTTATATCTCAAAAACTTCTTGTTTGATCCCGTCGATGAAACTAAAAGGTTTTTTTTCCATACGGCTACAGAACCCTAAAAATGCTGGTTGACATACAATACTTTTAATAAATAAAGCTTTTTATGTGTTATTAAAAACTATTTTAGGACAATATTAAAGAAATCAATCAAAAATTTGAAAAATATTAGGTAGCTTAGAAAAAAAACATACTATGTTCTTAAATCTTGTGAAACAAATAAAATCAAAAATCAGTTCACAAGAACTATTGAGTATATGACTTATTCATAGATTTCTCTTATTCAAATACTGAGTATACAACATTAATAGTACTAATCAGTAACAAAAAATAATACAATGTTGTCAATTCTAATCTACACTTAGTTTATTCATCCAAATGCTCTCTAGGAAAATATAGAATTCAAAAAATGGTATATGGACTAGCCTATGTAAAGTATGGTGATGGGAAAGTATAGTAAAAAATAACTTAGCAGTCTGCAACTTCTTGAAATATGCATATGAACAAATTATGAGGAGTCTATCCATACTGTTTACTTGAAAGGCAAACTATATAGATAGTTTATTGACAATATTTGCTTGTTACAATAATCATAATAAAAAATGCAAGCTACCAATAATAAAATAAACATTTATAAAAAAACTAATATTGGACAAAGACTAAACGATAAAGAAAGAAGCACATTGAGTAAGTGTGTAAGCTTATGAATAGTAAAATTAAAAGAAGACATATTTAATGAAAATATGTTAAAGGCGAGGCAAGATTTAATTATTATATTTGAATCAAATTCAAAACATGATTATAATTGTTTGAATATTAAAGGTTTAGTTGTAATGAAAAGAGGGGTTTTGGCAATTACCTTGAGAGTTATTGGCCTGCAACTGCCTGCGCAGATGCGGAGGGATGTAGCGGCCAGCACTCTTAGGAGCCTGAGGCTGCAAGTCCAGACCAGCAAGCTAGAAAATAACAGATATTGGACAATGATATATATTGGACAACAATTACATCCATGGGCACTAAGTAGCTAATGCACTTGTGTTATGGAGATCAGATACAACGGTGGTACCACAACACCCAGACCAGAGACAATATAAAAAAGATTTGATTTCTATATTGACCCGACCGGAATGGAACCAGGGACCTCGGAGCGACGACGCTTTAAAACCACTATGCTTAGCCACTACACCACGGAGGTCGTCGTAAGATACCTTAATATTCATTTCCTTCAAATCCTTCAAAACCAAGTAAAATAAATATGTGCTGTTCAAAATTGCCATATTTGGAATATTACATAGTGAAATACAGAAGCATTAAAAAGGTAAAATGTACTTTCAAGTAGTAGAGCAAGTATAGTAAATTACAAATGTGCTACTAAAATATAACTTTATCAGTATAGTAATAACTCATCCATAACAATTCAATAAACTAGAATTGTACACCTCCAGAAGTTAGATATCTAGTTGCGAAATATTAATTTCCTCCCGCCATGACACGCATTTATAACGTGACAATGACCTTACTACAGTGGCTTGGAAAACTACTGCATTGAAATACTCTTGTCGGGTGAAGGTTGCGAATGCTACAAATACAATCAATTAGGGCTCAAAAGTAGAAGAATGGAGTCGCCATGTTGGTTAACCAAGTACACGTAAAAATCCCATTTTCGTTATACTTAGATCATAAAAGCGAGTAGTGAAACATGATTACTTGGTACAAAAACGGGCATAAAAATTAAAAATTCTTGGGTAATCGTCAGATAAAAGTAGATTTTCATTCAATAAAGCAAAAATCAATACAAGGTGGATGTACATGAGGTACCGACCTGCTGCTCTAGACCTGTTCCATTTTGGTTGGTAACATTACTCATATTACTACCAAGCGGTACGTTTTTTTGGGAACTTTGCTCCAAAAATACTAAAAACACAGTCTACAATGAATTTTTCACAAACACAAATTCACAAAATCACATGAAAAGGTTTCAATTTTTCTCTCCGAAATCACTTTTCATTCGTAGTTTTTGTTCTTCTTGGGTGATTTTTTACTTTTTTTTTTGTCTATGATTATTCACTCACTCATTCGTTCTTAAGGTGAGGTGACGCTTTTTGACACGAGTGTACGCAAAAACATAGAAAAAAGCTTCGCTTTAAAATGAGCGAGCTTTCTTGTATATTAAAGTGTATCCACACCGGCGCACACGCGCGCATACCACACCAATGCCGGCGGCATATGTCAATTAACTGTCAGATACCATGAAAAAAGGCGCAGCGGCATGCGTGGCATAGCCGCCGGCACAGCTGCCGGACCGTGCCGCCAGGCGGTGTGGATATACCATTATTTATAGTGCCACCAACTTATTTGAAGAATGACAGAACTAATAGCTTCCAATCGAAAAGGGTTTCCGTTTTTTAACATAAATATACACTTCTGGCTTTTTAACACTCGTTGTAATTAGATAATGAAACATTTTAAACAAGTACATATTTACTGTAATTCTAATGCACAACCAAGGGCAGTATTGTCACTGATAGAATATGATGTAGAACATAAAACCTTGTCAAAAATAGTCAGATCGAATTGACTTTGTAATATCGTCGGTAACATTATTTAGTAGTTAATAATTTATAAATAATAAAAGACACCTATTTATAATTGCTTCCGAGAATTGACAATATTTCAAAATTTTCATATAAACATTTTATTTTATTTCCTGAAAGAACTTCAAAAATGAAGGCACCCATATGATTTAATTTTTCATCTTGTTTTTTTTTTCGAACTGCAGGTTTTAAGAAGGCGAAAGCCAAATTATCATATTTTCTTGAGTATTCCTTTATATGATTTCTGTTTACTTGTCTTGCTTGATTTTCATAGATCTTCAAAAGTGGAGATGATGAAGTCAAAAATGGGTTTAAAGGACTGAGGCGTTTTCAAAATTTCTTTAAGAAAAGGTGGGATTGTCTGTCTGGTACATATTTTGCAATTTATGAATTAATAAAATTTGTTGAATGCTATATGCATGACATTGCTCTGCTTTAAGAGAGCATTTAGGGCAGACAGCTAAATCTATAATCTTCATACGTTGTAGATGGGCATTGAATTGACAACATTTCAAAATTTTCATATGCACATTTTTATATTTTTTTCTGAAAGAACTTCAAAAATGAAGGCCCCCCTATTTTTTTCATTTTCGTTTCTTTTCAGTATTTTCTCTAATAATAATTGTTTAAAAACTCTCCGTTCTAAAAGGGCGTAAGTACAAGAAGTTGTATGTTTCGAGGTCACGTCTTTGCTATATTCCATAAAAAAATATTCGGGGGTCCCAATGTTATGATGTGGGGAAGAATCTCTCTATCGGTCCAAACTGAGCTCGTAATCCTAAATGAAGGCTACCGTGCCTTCATTTAGGATATACAATACACTGAGCAGGTGATTAGACCCCATGTGGTGCCATTTGCACAAAGATATGGGACAAGATTCAAATTGATGCACGACAACGCCCGCACCCATACAGCTCGAGCCACCAAGGACGCTCTGGAAGAAGCCGGAATACAGCAAGTCTTGCCGTGGCCCGCGAACAATCCAGACCTTAATCCCATATGTGAGATTTGTTAAATAGAAGTGTCCGGTTGATTTGTGTAGACACAAATCAACCCATGCATAATGAGATATATTTTCGAAAACATATTGAATATTCATAACTTTTCAATTCTTAGTTATTGTTTTATGATTTTAACATTAAAAAGTTATCAATCAATTTAATTAAATCATTTCATTACCCCAGAACCCAAAACATTTTTCACAAAACTTAGAATTTACTGTGGCCCTTAATTTGTTTTGACTAGTATATATTAAAAAAATAACTTACACAGATTATAAAATAGCTTTTGACAGCGTACCACATAAATGGTTTATTAGAGTAATGCAAATATATAAAATAAATCCAACTAAAATAACGTTTCTGGAGGATAGCTGGAACAACATTTTCGGACGCGGCTGTAAGCCGCGACTTAAAGGTATCTAGCTAATGAATGTACACTGAGCCGTTCAAACTATCGGACGTAAGTCGCGGACGTAACCTTGGGCTGACCTTCAGTTTTCGGACGTCCGACAGCAATCTGGCACGCCGGATGTTTCTGTCAGCCGAAAACATCCGCGGACGATTGCACAGGGTGCAGGACGCGTCCATGCGTCAGAAGGACGCGGTCCACCACAGATTAGTAAGAGTATGTCTAAAGGTCGCGGTCCACGCGAAAGCTAGCACTCGTTTCGAAATGGATGAACGATTCATATAGTGTGTTCGTACGCAACAGCGAAATTTCTTTAAAACACAAAGTTAAGGTTGCGTTCTTTGGCTAAATAATTTGAATAAATTAGGATATCATTAAAATCTAAGCCTGTTGTTAATGTAGAAATGGAATAGTATAAAAAAGGTAAATGTGTAATGCGTTTTTATGCAAATAAATATTCTGATTCTCGTTTTATACCCTTTCATTCGAATCGTTACTCTCGTGCTAAACTTTTTTCTTGAGCATTGAAATGCGAACGCCAGCCCCGCATTTCAATGAGTTAGGTTAGGCTAGGCTATTTTAGTGTTAGTTTTGTAGTGCTAAGTGTAAATATTGCACTTATTAATGAAGAATTGTCCGTACGCTATGGCTTCGTCCGAGGACGTTAAACGAGTAATTTAAAAAAAAAAACGCGTCTTAAAGCTACGTCCATAGAGTATAGTAAATATACCAAAAGGATAGAGAGCCAACTCAACGCGTTTTGTTGCCACCCATTTTCAATCGCGCCATATTTGTTTAGCGACAGTGCTGCACTCTGCAATTTGAGGTAAGAGAAGTAATGACACTTCTCTTCCCGCCTTATATTCAAAAGTGTTTCAGTTTTAGGTGCCTCATTTAGGTTTGGTTCCTACCTAGTACTGATTGATTTTTCAAACTTTCACGATAACTCGCTTAAAATTGAGCTTAAAACAGACTGAGAATGAAATTTACAAAACATATCGTGAAAATCTGCAAAACAAACAATAGGGGAAAAACGGAATATAAAACAAAATGTATTTATTTATGATTTATATTTTTATATTTATTACAATAAACTTGTGCCGTTAACTTCACTACTTCATCATTTTCTAAATAACACATTTTTCCGGTTAATATTCTATTTATAGAACGGCACCAACTATAAATTAAATATTTAATGGTGACGTTCTCAAAATGGGCCTTTAGTAATTCTTTGTGCGTATTACATTGAAATGGATATTTAATAAAAATTTCGCACAGCATTTTCAACTTGTAAAGAAGGCCACATTCTGGAACATCTCTTTTTAAAAAGTTGCACGTCAGTTTTTGAATTTCTTTATTCAAGAAATTAAAAACTACAAAATTTTGTTCAAAACTAAAAAACTAAGAGACTTAATAAAAACCAACATCGTCGGACATGCTGTCTATGTTGGTTTTTATTAAGTCTCTTTTACAAATTTTACACCCTTTGACAACATTTTTTAAACATTTTGTTAGGACCTAGCCACACACATAATTGCTTTGTCCTTTGTCGGGCACAACCTCAGTATCGCACATATTTTATTTATTTATCACAATATCATCACTCATCAAGTTGGACTTGTTGGAAACATTAGGGCTTGGATTTTCTGTGAGGAAGAAATCTCATGTTTCTAAACAATCATTATTATCTTCCTCACAATTTCCCTGTATGGAATGTGGCGTGCTGTAATTATTTAATAATAAAGAGTTATACGCACCTTCAAAGGCTATACAATCTGGTACCACATTCCTACATCCATAGCTCCTAATGTTTCCAAAAAAATTTCGACTGGGTCCTGGTTTAAATTTCGAGTTAATAAGCAGTCAATACCAAATTTCTCATTAAGGGCCTTCCAAAGACGTTGCACTCCTTCTATTGTTTTAATAAAATTTTCTGTGGACGGCACAGTGCACTCCGAAAATCTTATTTTATTATCTTAATTTTTTTTGTTATAAAGTTTATTGTTTTTAACATTTTAATGACTTTTGCAATAGCAAATGGTGAGGCAAATTGCGTCTTACACACCCTTTATACAATTTTCCATTGGGAACGTGAAATGTGCTACTATTCAGCGAATCAAATAATTTATCTAATAATAATACTAGGGGAATTAGGTCGCGAAATTCTGAAGGTAAATCACCTCTTGCACTCAAGTGTTCAGTCGCAACAGCAAAACTGTGAATGAACACTTGAGCTGCTGTTTAACCTTCATTTTTTTAATTTTGTCTTTATTAATGTGTTCCTCTGTAAGTTTGGGTACGACTCTCAATTCCCCATAAAGACTTATTCGCTGAATAGAGCATTGCGAAGTATTCCTATTTTATAGTTCTTTTATTATTTTCGTCATGGAGGTACACCGAGTCTTTTGTTAATAAATTATTTCGAATACCTTTCAATAAATGAAGGACATCATACAATGGTATTTTTTTAAAATTAATTTTATAATATATAAATTTTTATTCCTGTCCCTTTCTTGAATAGTCAGCCTTGGTGTCCTCGATCAAACTGTTTATAGTGCTCAAATTAACAGTGCTTTGGTCGCAAATTGTTGCTAAAACTTGTAAACCCGTGGCCTGTACACTTTTAATGACTTGCACTACAATATCTTTTAACTGACTTTTCTTCAAAGAGTTTGTAAAAAAGTAGGCCACGGGTTGTTTGAAATTGGCTTTAATGCCTTTTACCATGAACACCAAGACATGATCTATAATGTTTTTTGGCTTGTCAAACCTTTCAAAACGTCCTTTGCCGCGTCATAGTTTATTTGCGGAGTAATCGACATCTCGTCAAATATTATTAACTTGTTTCATAGAGTCTCTAAGCTGGGTTGTCAGATACGATGGAACAGTTGCTTTTTTACCTGTAAAATGTTATTAATTTAGTTTATTTACCTGAACTTTAAACACAATTTAACACAATTAAATAATTTGTCAAATTATGCAAGATGCAATCTATCATGTCATTGTCTTTTATCTTTGAATATTCTACAATTTTTTAACTAGTTACAACTATTTAACTAATACTAACCTCGTCGAGCAGTACTTGGTCTTGGACAATAATTATGCTCAATAGCAGTAACCTCTGCAGCAGAAGGTCCAGCATCTGAAAATGAGTACAGTTAATTTAAACAAAGTAATATTTTGCCTAAGACATTTGCCACCCTACTGTTTATACACTCGATTATTTATTACCGACATAAATGCTATTAGGATATTACATTTCAGAGTTGCGTTACACAGCAGTGATTACTACTGACAGTGCTATGATATCATTTTGTTTATTAAAAAATGAAAACGCACCGACTCATGAAGTAAGTTCCCTAAAGGTATCCTAAAGATATAGACATCAATTGGAGTCATATAAGCCATTCGTTTTAATTAGAACCATGTAATAACCATGTATTGTTTACTTATGGATGGACAATGTAGATATGTACATTTACATAAACACTCTTAAATAATTATTCTAAAATAGTTTTTAACACATTAAAATCTTAGTGACAAAAAAAATCAGTTATAACTATTGTTATTGTATTTCTAATACTTACTCATTTTCGAAGATTGTTCTCTTGAGCAATAGTTATGTTCATCTCCAATGTAGTTTGTTACACCAAAAGTGTCTGTTGTAACATTATCAGGTGATTCAGGAGCCATGTCTGTAAATACAATGATTTGTTAGTTTTGTAGTAAATATTTAAACAGTGTGGTATTATTGACATAACATAATTCTTGTATCATTTTTATCATATATCATTGTTAGATTCCAAGTCGGGTCAATGTAAATAAAAACCCAGTCAGGTCAATGAAAAAAAAGTCTTGGGTCTGTATGTTGTCCAGTGTTGTGGTACTGTTGTTGTTGTTGATGTTTTTGATTTCAATAACACAAGTGCTTTAACCTTATGATAATAGTAATGATGTATGTTGTGTTTTCCCATATTTAAACCCCCGTGTCCCATACCAACCAGAAAAGTTGACGAATTCCGATCAATATTTTATTTCATTACAAGGTACCAGAAAAGTTCAGAAAAGCTTATCATTACAAAAAGGTAAGGTTTTCGAATCATACAATTTCATAATTTACACCCCTGAGCCGAAGCCGGCTCTCAATGCAACAATAAACACCATTGTGATGTCAAGGACTAAGGCTAGGACAAGGACTAATGTCTATTTTACAACTTTTAGGTTTGTCCTAACTTGCACTGAACTGTCAGACTCCATAGTAAAATACTTACTAAGCATGATCACGGAATGCGACTAATTTTGGCAAGACACATTTATTAAAAACTTTTGTTTCTTAATGTGCATTTTGCTCACACAGAAACAGAAACAAATATCAATATGTCTATCATAAACATCTGTTAATTAAGGCCTGGATTAAAGGATTTTTGTTATTGCTAATACACTAATTCAATATTATTATCCTTACCGATTCTTGCAGGTTCATCTCTAAAAGAATAGTTATGCTCATCCTCAATGTACCTACTTTACTGGACCAAGTAGATCTGCAGCTGCAGCATGAACAGCCAATTCAGAAGTTGTGTCTGAAAATAATCTATACTTAATATTATAAAGCTGAAGAGTTTGTTTGTTTGTTTGTTTGTTTGAACGCGCTAATCTCAAAAACTACTGGCCCGATTTGAAAATTTTTTTTTACGTTGGATAGTCCATTTATCAAGGAAGGCTTTAGGCTATATAACATAAAGATACGACTCATAAGACTACAGCAGAAATGAAAAATGTTGCGAAAACGGGAGAAAGATATTCCTTTTGAGAGCTTCCGCTGCATACGCTGCGGAAACCGCTTTAGTTACACAAAAATCATGTATGACAGCATTGTTCAGCATTAAGAGTTCTATAATAAAGTCCGCGACAGCATATGTCTATCTTTTATGGTTGACTTACTACAACCTTTTTTATGTTAATAAATTTGTAAAAAAATAATGCATTATTTTTAGAGGTGTATTATACACACAGCTATTTATTCTTATCAAAATAAATACATTCGTCATCACGAGCATTTCATTTAGAACCAAGTTGCCCTTTATATCATTTGATTTCAATAAATATCTTAGGAGCTATCACAGTTTTAACATAACTCCGCACCAAAATAATGTTCGAAGCTTAAGTACAACGTGCGCTTGCGCTAATATATTATAAAGCTGAAGAGTTTGTTTGTTTGAACGCGCTTATCTCAGGAACTGCTGGACCGATTTGAAAAAATATTTCTGTGTGTGGATAGCTTATTTATCGAGAAAGGCTTTAGGATATAAAACATGACGCTGCGACGGGAGGGGAGGAAGCAAACTCAAAACGCGCGGACGAAGTCGCGGGGGACCGCTAGTAAAATATATTTTTAAGCAGAGGCAAAAAATCACAAATCCAATAAAGTATATATGATAATAGTATGTGAGGATAGTTTAGCATTTGCGATCAACATTATAATAAATAGCATTAATGATTTTTCAACTATGCTACCTTTTTCGAAAGATGTTTCATCGTGTTGAGGTACTTCCCTTACTGAAGCTATTTGGCTTGCATCATCCACACGAGTGTCACTACACCACACTGAAAAACAATAACATTTTCTAAGAAAATACACACCTAGCATTTATGAAATATCTGGTTGATTAAGGTTTGCTCGGTATATTTTTTTTGTTAATCATGGTTTTTGGAAATGATATTAAAGTACTTAATTAGTAAGTGTTAACCACCCTACTGGTGGACATACTAATATAACATTTTTTTTAGTAGCTTGACCCATTAAAAAAAATACGATAAAATAATTAAAAATGTATGTAACTAAACTGTACTAAAAATGTATGTAAGTATGAACTGGTTATTAAAATAATTGTTTCAAGACCAACCGATTCTCTACCTAAGCTATTATAACCTAGTCAATGACAGTGAAATTTTCCTTCATATTCTAATGATATTGTAGCTATAAACACAGATAAAAAAAGTTTCCTAAAAATTTTACCAAGCCAAATCTGATTTATGCCCCCAATACAAAATGAATTGCTGGTTAAAATTATGTATTAATAAGCATCTAATCAACTTACTGGGTAAATGCAAGGTGGGAACTGCCAAGGCATTTAGTCGGTTGTTTTGATTCTGGTCTTCCTGTTTAAAATGAATATCACATATTCTTTTATTTCTGTATTGCAGAAAGTTTTCCGGAGATAGCAAACTTGCACCTTCAATTTTCACCCAGGCTTTGAATTGTTCAGGAAATTTGTCTGCATTGGAAAAACGGTGAAGTGGTGTCCCTGTAAATAACATGTAAACACTACTTAAAAAACTGTAAAATCTTAATCACTTCTTTACATTCTGAAAAAATAGTCCTTAACAGACATTAACCATATTAAAGTGTTATCAAGATAGTAAAACTACTATCCTAGTGAGTTATACAAATATGCATATTAAATAAATACCGCGTAATGAAGACAGTCTGAGTATAACTTTAAAATGCAAGTTTCAGCAAAAATCATATAACACCAGTTTTCAACTATTTATTTCTAAGTGTAGGAGACTCATTAGATATCATGGTAATTTTAGTTTAAAAAATATTGTGAGTGATAACAGAACAGATCGAATACAACCTAACTAGATCAAGTTATGAAAATAGGTATAGCTTATAATCATCGATTCTGATGACTAATTTTTGGAATTCGGTAAAACAAAAGTTTTACATACAATTACTAATTTTATGTAAAACTTTTGTTTTACGTACTTAACCTTTGTTTTTTTTGCATGCACCAATTTTATTGAAGTGTTAAGTTAGGTACATGTAAAACTAAGTTTTTACCATTTGGCTGACATCGACCAGGCATATTTGTCACGGTAATAAACACAAAACAAAGCGTCCAAATCGCATAAATCACAAAACAACTATAAAGCGTCCTTGCGCACAAGTTGTGGAGGAGCATGCTCAACACTCAACGCAAATATGACCGGGTAAGTATTCAACACTAAGAGGAGGAACCAAAGCTCAACTCAACGCTGGCAGAATAGAAAACGCCGGGATAACGAAGACACACAAATTAAACTCCAACACGAGCTTAAACGCAGCGAGGCAGCCAATTATTTTGTAAATATTTTTCGATCTGACTTTGACACACAGATAAGCTTTGACAGTTGAATGAATACAGTACAGTCTATGACAAACAAAGATAATATTTTCGGGATGTGGAAAAACAACATGACTATTTCAAAATTAGAAATATTAATTCAAATAAATGATTTGATGTAACATAAATGAAAAACTTACTTAAATAATAATTTATTATAAATGTGTTGATTTTTTCGAAACTAATAAAGAACGACTTTTATTAATGACATCTATCGGTGAACATAATTCCCATAGGTCCCAAATTGCACAATCGTCAAATTATCTCACTAGATGGCGTTGAAACTAGTTTTTTAACCTGTCAAATTGACGTAAACTAACTGTGACCCCCCAGGCTACGTCCGAAAAGACTGTGCACACATTAGCGTCCGGTCCGCACAGATTAGTAAGAGTATGTCTAAAGATATACAGTGCTACACTACAAGGATCATATGGCACTTGGATGACATTGACAGAGGGGCGTGATTGTGAAAAAAGGGTTGCCAGTGAATAATTTCTCCTTTGATTAAGGGAGTTTATTTTGTTTGAGACATGGAGATTTAGGGGAACAATACTATCAAAGTTAACAAAGTTTTACACATCATGCATCTGCATCATAAGCTATCACAAAAATGGGTTTTGAAATAATATTTAGAACTGATTAACTATCCATAGACAATGCCTACTATACTTAACAGAAGGTAAATTTTGTGAGGGGACATAAGTCAACTCAGGTTTGTATGAAAAAAAAAATCATACGTAAGGAAACATCAGTTATTTTTAAATATGTTTATTTAAATTATGTTCCCCCAAAAACTGGTCTAATGGCATCATGTCATAAACTTCATCTTCGAAATCATTTTAGCTGTCACTACTTTCATCCGTGTCAGAATTTTAATCAATGATGGATGCCTCATTAAGATACCCATTAAATCATATTTTTTTCCTTCCTCGTTTTTCTGTTTTTCCCTGGCGAAACTATTTTGGAAGATGACGCTGCCGCCAACTTTCCTTCATTTCCAATCCTTGCTAAAGTAATTAATGATACTCCTGAATTCGTATTAACTTTTATTATTTTGACAAAAAATATAAACTAAATTGTTAAGTTTTTGAAAAAAAAAGTATCACTAACCTGTCGCAGCTGCAACCCCGCTCGTTCAGTTTTTTAATTGGTATTATCGGGGCGCCAGACTGTTTCTCTTTCATAAAAAACTCTTTAACTTTTGACACCACTTCTCTCACGCCACTTCTTGTCACTTTCGCCATGTTTTACACATTTAAAATGTAGGTACCTAACAAAATCACAACAGAATCGCAACAAAAAGCATCATCAACGACAACGAACTGTCACAATTGACAAGTTTTAAGCTGTCGGTGTTAGTTCCGATTTTCGCCACGTGCCAAAAGATCCTTGTAGCACTGTATATGGTAAGCCGCGTCCAATAATGTGTTTCCAGCTGATATCATGACGAAATGGATAACTTTATTATTAGCGATGGGTCGTTATCGGATTTTGAGATAACGTAACGTAACCGTTAAGTGATTCCAAATAACCGGTTTCATAACTATTGATTTTCGTAACTAGCTATTTTTACAACGTCCCAAATAAAACGTGCTACTATACCTGTTTCGTTTACACTTACGTTCGCGTACTATAGTTGTTTCATTCATTCACGCAACAAAGCTATCACACGTTATGTTACGACTCTTTTTACGGTGCTTTTATCCATTTCTTGTTTTACTCCTTCATGTTAAGAAAACGTTGTGTAGGATGGTCAATGTAAAAAGTCGTTTTCAACTTGTCGTAACGAATAACGTAAAACCAGTGATTTTCGTGAGGAGTGAAGCCACCCAAACATCTACACTATGTCTTTTGCTTAAGAGTTAATTCAGTTTGACTTCAGAGCGTTGTGAGTTAAGAAGCAGTTATTGAGGACCGATACCTATTTCGATCGTTTTAATGGCGTTATGAATTTAACTGGTTATTGTTGTGGAGGATAACGAGTGATCACTGTTTGGGCTCGTAACTAGTTAAAAAACTAGTTACGGTTAATAACGCCCATCGCTATTTATTATCTCTTGTTACAAACATCTACCTAGGTTAATGGCAGGAGCAACACGAATCCGTAATGACATATTTCAGGGAGGTATTGAGCCCTTTTTTGTGGTTTTGGTTGGCATTAAATCCACTATCAAATATGTTAAAATCAATTAAAGAAGGGTATCAGTTAATTAAAGATACAACGATAACACATTTGATTATGTAGACGATATTAAACTTTTTACAAAATCCGATAGCAATAGTATTAGGTATACACGAAACATATAAGGGAACTTAGATGCACTTATCAAAATAGGATTTATGTATATTTTTGGGCTATACTTTGTCTTTTTAGATAAGTGCATTTCTTTTATTTCTACAGGTCAAACGAAATTTATTGTCGATACTCTACATACTTTCACACTACACACACACACAACACTTTCAGCTGCTGTCACTGTCAGTTACTACTGTTACTGTCTGTGTCAATCAATTCGTCCATTTTTCTTTTCTATAATGCTTTGTTTATTTTAGTCATCCTTTTCATTTCTTAGTTTGACTACAAAATTGCTTTGAAGTGTGAAGCCTGAACTAAACATAGAGCAACCAAATCAAGCCAAATTAAATAAAACATTAACATAGTAGTAAGGTTAGTGCGAAAGAGATACCAATTTCCCCCACCTCATATTTCGTAAATTTTATGAGAATCTTGTTTAATTTGTTACGTCTTCTGTGTATGTTAGTTCTTCTTCTCGTAAATTGGCTATTAGAACATGCGTTACGGCTGCTAAGTTGTAGGTTTACTACAACATTGTTCGTCCTTATCTTCAGAAAGAACTTTAGCAATAATCACAATTACTTTATTATCTTTAAAATTTTAGGATGGAAACTGATGTCCGTAGCCCTCCTGCGCCCAGAGAGCGGCAGCCCCCGCCGGAGCCTAGGGTCAGGCAGCCGCCCCCTGAGCCCAGAGCTCGCCAGGCACCTCCAGAGCCCCAGCGAGCATCTGCGCAGCGTCCACCGCAACCGCGGGAGCGGCACCCGCCTCCTCCGCCGAGGGAGCGTCATGCTCCGCCTGCTCCCAAAAATTAAATAATAATAGTGTTGGTACTATTTGAGGACAACACCATTATAACGTCCATCATTGTTTTTTGTCTAAAGTGACACCAGCTCATACTCTGTGTTCAAGAGTATTTTTTGCATGAATATGGTAAGGTGGCAGTGTCTTTGATAGTACAGTCAGCATCATTAGTCCATGAATACTTATAAGTTTAGAAGTAACAAGTCAGCAGGATATTCCTTATTACATTGTTTTTAGTTCAGGTTCAGGTAACCACATTCAGATTATTGTACAGGAAGCCTGCATTTGTCTGACCATCTAAGGCCATAACTTAGACATTATGACTCATCTTTTGTTTTTGTCTATGTGCAGGGCATTTTTCTTAAATGTTATGATAGCTTTGTGATAGTGACAATGTGGCAGTCACAGTCTACACACATATTATATAGTGTATGTAAAACAAAGCCACCAGTGTGATATTATGCCCATTACAGTGATAAAAGTTGAAATTATATTTTTAAATTGTTATTGTCTCGTTGAATAAGAAATTGTGTTGCAATTGTTAAATATTGTAAGTTTATATACTGTTTCAAAGTTTAGAAATTCATCCAAGTTCTGGAGAACTTGCTTATATAGACCTTAAGTAATCTAAGAAGTTAGTGTGATACTATAAAATAAATTTGCTGTGTAGGTAATGTAAACATAACCAAAAAATATTTATATAAGTGCCTTTTTTAAAGACTTAATTTTTTCTATTAAAGTTTTGATACAAAGTTTTTGTTATTGATTTTTAGGCATTGCATAGGCATGGTGTGGGATTCGCGCACTGAGGGTTCTGTGCCAACTTGTCTGTCTCATCTGTCTATCAAACGTTAGACTTTAAAAGAAAATGGTTTTAAAAACCTCTATGTCATTTTAAAATACTTATCCATAGACACCCCACACCAAATGCATAGGTTTGCCTAAAAATAAATTTTACTTTCATATATGGGAGCCCTCCCCCCCTCTTAAATATCTTTATTTTTTGTATAAGAATCGTAAAGCGTTTAACAGGATACATCTTCCTACCAAATTTCAACAGTGTGATGCTTATGATAGAGAATAAAGTGGCTGTGACATATGGACGACAGATAGACAGACATAACGAAACTATAAGGGATCGTTTTTTGCCATTCGGCTTCGGAACCCAAAAAAGTAGATTCTAGTTATTGCTGCATTGTGCATTATTTACATGCATGATAATATTTTGAAACCATTTCAACTTTGTAATTACAATCTCTTTCCAGACGTAGTATTAGTGGCAGAAACCGTACTTTGAAGTAGTCTGTGTGGCGCGGGTGCGTCAAATAAGGTATACACCAAAAATAACCTACGTACTCAAAATGGTGTGGTGGTCTACTCAAATTACTTAACTAATAGCAATATCATGTCAAGCCGTTGGCCCCGGTTGATATCGTCCGATGCCGCTTATAGGTAGGGCTTGATAACATCTGATAGGTTAATAATAATAATAAGCTTGCCTTGCTAAACAAACAATGGTTGTACATGATCAGTGAAAAACTATATACAGTGTGAGTCTTCATAAAGTGCACATATTGAAATATGGCTTCTATGCTTAATTATTTTTCGACGGAAAACATAAAAAAAATCGCTATATTTTTTTATGGATTTTTTAAAGTTTTTGTTCCCTACTGTGACCTTCGTGTAAATAAAACCTTGTTTCTTTCAAATTAATTAATTTGTAACAATAAATTAAACTTAAAAATGATCGGAGATGATCTGGCGTCCTCATTAAAAAATCCGTGAAAAAACTGCCCACAATACAGAAACAAAATGGGTTTTTAGCAAAAATTTATTTTTATTTAATCATTCTTTTCAGTAATTGCTAAATTTCTTATTAAAACCTATGCTTTACCTGCATGTTTAATAATTTTTAATTATTCTACTTCGTATTAGCTATCGAGAAGTAAAAATAACTTATTTTTAAGTTAATAAACACGCGTCAAATGAATTGTTAAAAAAGGGTTTAGTGCGTTGCCATGCCCTTTTGATTAGCAGGTAGAGAAGAGACCCTTTTTAGGGTTCCGTAGCCGAATGGCAAAGAACGGAACCCTTATAGTTTCGTCAAGTCTGTCTGTCTGTCTGTCTGTCTGTCTGTCTGTCTGTCTGTCTGTCTGTCTGTCTGTCCGTCCGTATGTCACACCCAATTTATTCTGAAACTATAAGCATCACACTATTGAAATTTAGGTGGGAGATGTATCCTGTTAACCGCTCTACGATTCTCATACAAAAAATAAAAAGTTATGATATTTAAGGGGGGGCTCCCATACATGAAACTAAAACCGAAAAAAATTTTTTTAGTCAAACCTATGCGTGTGGGGTATCTATGGATAGGTCTTTAAAAATGACATAGAGGTTCCTAAAACCGTTTTCTTTTAAAGGCTAACGTTTCTTAGCTAGACGCTTCCAAAGTGGAAAAATGGGCGTCCCCCCCCCATCTAACTTCTAAACTAAGCGAGTGTAAATTTTGAAAAAAATATGTAATGTAGATCATAACAAATACTTTCAACGAAAATTGGTTCGAACGGGATCGAACGAGAAGTTTTTGAGATATAGAACTTTTTCCACAACCGCAAACATAACTTTGTTCTTCATACAAACACTATGAAAAACAAAGTTATATTTGCTGTCAACAAAATGTTGTGGTATTTTACTAAGTGGAAGTAAGTGGATTGCCTAATTCAATTAACGTTGGCACGGAACCCTCAGTGCGCGAGTCCGACTCGCACTTGGCCGGTTTTTTTGGGAATTTAGATGTAAATACGCTCGGGTTGGGGTGCGGGGTCTTCCGGTCGGTCAAAGGACTAAAAGAATCTTGTGTTATGACAGGCAGTCGCCCCGAACTATTCATCGCTGCTACTTGTGTTTCGCTACTTTCGCTCGCTCGCTACCTGGTACATCATGCCGCGTTTAAGTGAATTTTCCCCGGCACACATTGCCGATATTCACTTTTACTATGGAGTGGGACGTGGAAGTGCCAGAGCTGCACTCGCGGCTTACATGGTTGAGTTTCCTCTGAGGCAACCCATGCCTTCTGCCCGCAACTTCCAGGAAGTTCTAAGAAGATTATCTCTTGTTGGACTTGGGTCAAGTAGAGATCGTCGCGAGCCACCTCGAGTAATTATTGACGTGGCTATTGAACAAGCAGTCTTAAGGGATTTGTATGCTGATCCAACCTTAAGTACAAGACGTCTGGCTCTACGTCATGGAATTTCACAAAAATCAGCTTGGCGCATTTTAAGAAAAGAAGAGCTGCATCCTTATCACTACCAACGGGTGCAGCATCTGCATGAAGACGTAGACTGGCGTCCAAAGTGCGTGATGTCTACCTGGATATTAAGAAAAATTAGAGTAAACCCGAACTTTCCCGCAACAGTTTTGTGGATGGACGAAGCCACTTTCACTAGAGACGGCATAACCAATTGCCGAAATTTGCACAAGTGGTGTCCTAAAGGTGAAAACCCGAAATTGAAACGAGCATCCACATTCCAAGTGCGTTTTCAATTAATGTTTGGGCTGGTCTAATCGATGATATGTTGATTGGACCAGTAATATTGCCGGGAACTTTGACTGGTGAATGATTTTTAAGCCTTTTAACAGATGACCTTCCTGAACTGTTGGCGGATGTACCATCCATACCATCACCCGATGTGACGCCTCTGGATTACTTTTTATGGGGGACTATGAAGCAGCGCGTCTTCAGTACACAATTAAACAATGAATCCAATTTTCATGACCGCATAATTGACAACATTTCAAAATTTTCATATGCACATTTTTATTTTATTCCTGAAAGAACTTCAAAAATGAAGGCACCCATATTTTTTTATTTTGATTTATTTTCAGTATTTTCTCTTATAATAATTGTTTCAAAACTCTCCATTCTAAAAGAGCGTAAGTACAGGAAGTTGGATGTTTCGAGGTCACGTCTTTGCTATATTCGATATAAAAATATCTGACGTTTATAGTGTTGTGGTCTGTATCGATTGTAGAACTAAGATGTCGATATCAATTGTATATCCACTGAGTATTTAATTTTGCTTTAGTATGTAACATTGCCTAATTTAAGTTATGTTAAAAGTAACCAAATAAAACAACGCAACCCTTCTTATTTAATATTATTATGATCTCTGAAAATTACTCCAATATTTTCTCATAACTACAAATAACATTATATTTCGGAGGAATCATGATGATTTTTTCGTATCTGAACTAAAAATTTGTTAGAATGAAAATGTTTTTTTTAATAACCTTCAATTTACCACATCGTAATTTATCGATAATGTCCAATACAATACCGGAAACAACAACTACACTATTCGTCAAAGTGCCAACTGACAGCAAGCTCAAAGTTCAAAAGCATTTTTTTTCTGCATGAAATGTCATTGCAAAGGCGTAACTTGTGAAATGCCAACTTCCATGGTCTTTTCAGTCTTTTTTATTTCACTTTAAAAATAAAGCGGAAAAAATTCTGAAAAAATGATCAACGTGTTTAGAAATGCAAAATCTTGAAACGGTTTTCAAATTTTCATACCTTTACAAAAATGAAATGTTGTCAATTACAACGATTTTTTTTTAGATTTTTTTAATATGTTTTCCGTCGATAAAATTAAGCATAGAATTCCATATTTCAATATGTGCACTTTATGCAGACTCACACTGTATATAACGAGTATGTCTCAAATTACCTAATAGTTGAGGTATGGCCTTTGCCCAGGCGTGGTAGTTTCGACGCGAAGTGACGTATGCTAACTCGAGTAGGTACCTCGTGAATTGCTAGACTTGACACGGTGTTTTGACAGTCGATACGCCGACAACGCCAATTTGCAGGACTCGACACACTAATTTTGACAGATGTTGACGATAAGCCTATCGAGGGTTATAAAAATCTGTAAAGGCTCATCTTAGCAGAATAATCGAACCAACGTTAACTGAATTAATGATCCACTTACTTCCACTTAGCCAAAATACAACAATTTTTTGTTAACAGCAAATATATATATCTTTGTTTTTCATAGTGTTTGTATGAAGAACAAAGTTATGTTAGCGGTTATTAAAAATGTGCATGGAGCACATTCGCACTCAAAAACGACTAGTTATATCTCCTTCAAAACTGTTGGCAGTTTTATCTATCGAGGCAAATATAGCATCTAATCTTGATTACGATACTGTTTGAAAATTTATGTTTCTTTAATTGTTTAATTTACTGTAAGTTGATAATGTACAATAATAACAATGAATAAGTTTGCATTTTTATGCATAAAAAATTGAGTTTGATAAAAAAAATACTCTCAACAAGCCCATCCTCTTGCGTCATCCATCAGAGGATTCAGAGGGCCTCGCAAAATATATATTACCCACATAAAATTTTGGTCTTGCCCCGCCACTGCCTGTAACATCCCACTACGCGCTGGTAGTCTGATGTTGCAAAAATTTGACATTTCATTATCACAAAATATAGCTTGCAGTATCACGAAATCTGATAAAATTAACCGTATTCATAACGCAATCTTCAAACGTACACATTTGCCACGAATCGTACCCGATACACATCGGGTACGAACGGTTCCCCTTAATAATGAGAATTATTTAGGGTAACCGTTATAACGGAAGATATTTTTATATTAGAGAGATTATAGTCCTTAATGACGAACTAGGTTTTTACTGTAAATAAATATGCAACAATTCATCAAATTTATTTAAAGCTGTCTGAATGATTGTAAATAGAGACCAAAAATGGCATGAAATCATAATAAAGGTTCAGAAAATAATATTATGCAATAAACCTCATCTCAGCACAAGCAAACAGCAATAAAACCAGCCAAGTGCGAGTCGGACTCGCTCACTAAGGGTTCCGTGCCAACTTTAACTCAATTAGAGATCCACTTACTTCCACTTAGCCAAAATACCACAATATTTTGTTGACAGCAAATATAACTTTGTTTTTCATAGTATTTCTATAAATTATAAAGTTATGTTTGCGGTTATTGGAAATATGCTCTATCGCAAAAACTGCTCGTTCGATCTCGTTCAGACCAACATCTTCATTATGTATTTTTTTCAAAATTTACACTCACTTAGTTTAAGAGGCAGATGGGGGAGGACACCCATTTTATCACTTTGGAAGCGTCTGTCTCTCAAACTTTAGACTTTTAGAGAAAATGGTTTGAGGAACCTCATTGTCATTTTAATAGACCATATACATAATCTCTCTCTTTTCATAATCTTTCCCTCGCTACTCCTTCGCACCGCACAGGTTTCCTCTCAAACTCTTTTCTTGTCCAAGCCATTCGTCTTTGGAATGCACTTCCGGCAAATATTCAACAGGCTCCCAGGTTTCCAGGTTTCCCAGCTCTCAATTTCTCATTTAAGAGACTCGTCCGTGCACACTTCCTTCATATTTAGGAATCATCTCCATAACATCTATCTACAACGTTCTTATATTATGACGTATTATAGTGTATATTGGTATATGTATGTATTATTGATTTATTTATCTTATCGCTTGTACTATGTTATGTTATTATTAATTGCATTTACTTGGTCTTCATTTATTGCATAAAATCGAAGTATTTATTATTTATGTAGTACAAGTTCCATTTTTTTTATCTATAATTAATTTTGTTTCCTTGTCGCACCGCACCGCACTCGCACTTGGCTGGTTTTATTGCTGTTTGCTTGTGCTGAGATGAGGTTTATTGCATAATATTATTTTCTGAACCTTTATTATGATTTCATGCCATTTTTAACCGACTTCAAAAAAGGAGGAGGTTATCAATTCGACTGTATGTTTTTTTTTTTTTTTTTTGTATGTTTGTTACCTCATATCTCAGTCGTTTGTCGACCGAATCGAAAAAAAAATTCGCATACTTAGAGGGTATACCTTCTAGTTGGTCCCATTTTTTCCATTTTGGGATCTGATGATGGGATCTTGGTGTAATCGAGGGAAACCCTCAAATTTTAAAGGCACGTATAGTGTTTCTTTACTAGAATCTTAATGTTGACGTATTGTTACGTCTGATAGTCAACATCTTGTGGGGCTGAGCTGATGGTGGAAATCCTTAACGCTTAGGAGTTCAGTAATTATAGTGACGAAACTTATGATAGGTAATTTGTAGCTTCTTAAAAAATAAAATCATAAGGTGAACCCCCCCCCCCTCTAATATAATCACTAAAAATGAAGAAATAAAATAAACTTTTTAAAAAAAGTAAAAACCGACTTCAAAACCAAAATGCACTAAAAAGTCTTAAATAAACCCTTCACCATTGAAAGGAAAGGAATCCGTTTTAGGCAAACAATTTCTTTTTGGAGTCGGTGTTATCACTTTGAGCATCAAGCATCAACTATCACAGCACCGACTCCAAAAAGAAATTGTTTGCCTAAAACGGATTCCTTTCCTTTAAATGGTGAAGGGTTTATTTAAGACTTTTTAGTGCATTTTGGTTTTGAAGTCGGTTTTTACTTTTTTTTTTGTCTCTATTTACAATCATTCAGACAGCTTTAAATAAATTTGATGAATTGTTGCATATTTATTTACAGTAAAAACCCAGTTCGTCAGTAAGGACTATAATCTCTCTAATATAAAAATATCTTCCGTTATAACGGTTACCCTAAATAATTCTCATTATTAAGGGGAACCGTTCGTACCCGATGTGTATCGGGTACGATTCGTGGCAAATGTGTACGTTTGAAGATTGCGTTATGAATACGGTTAATTTTATCAGATTTCGTGATACTGCAAGCTATATTTTGTGATAATGAAATGTCAAATTTTTGCAACATCAGACTACCAGCGCGTAGTGGGATGTTACAGGCAGTGGCGGGGCAAGACCAAAATTTTATGTGGGTAATATATATTTTGCGAGGCCCTCTGAATCCTCTGATGGATGACGCAAGAGGACGGGCTTGTTGAGAGTATTTTTTTTATCAAACTCAATTTTTTATGCATAAAAATGCAAACTTATTCATTGTTATTATTGTACATTATCAACTTACAGTAAATTAAACAATTAAAGAAACATAAATTTTCAAACAGTATCGTAATCAAGATTAGATGCTATATTTGCCTCGATAGATAAAACTGCCAACAGTTTTGAAGGAGATATAACTAGTCGTTTTTGAGTGCAAATGTGCTCCATGCACATTTTTAATAACCGCTAACATAACTTTGTTCTTCATACAAACACTATGAAAAACAAAGATATATATATTTGCTGTTAACAAAAAATTGTTGTATTTTGGCTAAGTGGAAGTAAGTGGATCATTAATTCAGTTAACGTTGGTTCGATTATTCTGCTAAGATGAGCCTTTACAGATTTTTATAACCCTCGATAGGCTTATCGTCAACATCTGTCAAAATTAGTGTGTCGAGTCCTGCAAATTGGCGTTGTCGGCGTATCGACTGTCAAAACACCGTGTCAAGTCTAGCAATTCACGAGGTACCTACTCGAGTTAGCATACGTCACTTCGCGTCGAAACTACCACGCCTGGGCAAAGGCCATACCTCAACTATTAGGTAATTTGAGACATACTCGTTATATACAGTGTGAGTCTGCATAAAGTGCACATATTGAAATATGGAATTCTATGCTTAATTTTATCGACGGAAAACATATTAAAAAAATCTAAAAAAATAGCTATTTTTTTATGGATTTTTTAAAGTTTTTGTTCCCTACTGTGACATTCGTGTAAATAAAACCTTGTTTCTTTCAAATTAATTAATTTGTAACAATAAATTAAACTTAAAAATGATCGGAGATGATCTGGCGTCCTCATAAAATTTAAATCCGTGAAAAAACTGCCCACAATACAGAAATAAAATGGGTTTTTGATCAAAAAATTGTTGTATTTTGGCTAAGTGGAAGTAAGTGGATCATTAATTCAGTTAACGTTGGCTCGAAACCCTTAGTGTGCGAGCCCGACTCGTAATATACCTACTGTGATGTTTATGAGGTTTTTGTTATTAGTTGAGGATAATTTCGAAACGAACTGTATATTTTCATGAAATGAAGTATATTTTTCGAATTCTAGACTAATGTTTATTGCATCTTTTTATATTTCAGACTGTAAAAATTTGAGTATTAATTTGATTCTGACGGATTTTTTGTGCAACTTATTCTTGAACTTGAAAAACTTGATTTGCTACCGCTCGTTAAACTTTATTTTCGTTTTGCTGAATCAGATTTCCATTTTCTCCCGATTGCTTTCGCTACGGAACCCTAAAAACTACAAAATTTATCAATATTTTTTACCTTGCTTTTAATGATTAAAAACACATTTTCACACTCAAAAGTTCAAATGAATAAAATACAGTTCTTTGAAACGCAATACGTACTTTCACATCTCAGATGCATGCAGTCGTCGTCGCATGCTCATGACTTTAAGCATGATTAGTTTAGTTTAGAAGCGCAGACATAAGTAGATGGAGCAAACAGAATAGGAAATACCTAGCGGGCGAAGCGAGGAAGCGAAGATTCCTCGCGTCATTCACCCCCGTCAACGCCAGCAAATGTTGCCAGACTATCTTTAAAAAACGAATGTGGTAGGTTAGTATTGCCAAATACTTGCTAGCCGGTTTTTATTATTTATTGCTAGATGAGTAATTTATATTTATATTTGCGTTCGTGGGCCTTCGAGGCGCGAGGCCCCTTGCACCGCGAGGCCGCAGGCGGTCGCCCACGTCTTAAGCCGCCTTTGGTTACAGGCTAAATTAACTTTTTGATATCATGTCATGCGCTCGCTATTAGCATTTATTATTAGCTATCTCGTGATTATATGAGTAGTTAGTAGTAGGTACCTACATAACATACAATTTGAATGATTACTGTTGCTTAGTCGGGACAGGCAGGAGAGTTCCTTCGTGTGGGCGCAGGATGTTCGATTGACCTCCATGTAGTTTGATAGTCCATTATTTGAGATAACTAATACGGACACCACTACACGATGCTTTGTTCAATATATTTTTTATTGCTATTTTTTGCCATCCACGGTTATTCAGCTGCAAAGCCCCCACTAAGTTTAGCCAATGAGGAAGTTTTCGTACCAATTGTTGTGGATCACGAAGTCTTGATGGTGAAAGCAGTTTACGAGGATTCTCCGGAATATTACGAGAGTAGTGACAGTGACTGTCCTGATGGACTCAAGCTTGACATCATAGGAGTGTGTCGTGAAGTGTGGTGATCAGAAAAGAAGACAGATTCATTGTACTGCCTATAATTAAGTGAGCACTTGAAGATTACCTTGATAAATGTAATAAATTGACCAATATCTGGTAAGGTGTATGAATGTAAATAAAACCATGCATCAGCTGGAAAATAAAGTAAAAGAGGACAAGGAGTATATTATTCTATTGGAAGAGAGGATCGAAAACATCCAAATGGGTAGCCGAAAATCAAACTTTGAAATTAAAAATGTTCCGAGGAAAAATAATGAAACCAAGGATGATTTAGTTCAGATGGTCCTGACTCTGTCCACGCTGATAGGAGGGACATTAAATAAAACTGATATAACGGACATTTACAGAGTTCGTGGAAAAAAAGAAACACAGAATACCCCTATCATAGTGGAAACCACATCGACTCTAGTGAAAAACGATGTACTGAAGCTGTCCAAGGCTTTTAATGTGAAAACTAAGGCCAAGCTTTGTGCAAAGCACCTGGGCTTTCGTACTAACGAGGATACTCCGATATTCTTGTCGGAACAACTCACAGCAAAGGCCTCTCGACTTCACTTTCTTACGAGAGATCTAGCAAAAGTGAAACAATATAAATTTTGCTGGACAGCATACGGTAAAGTTTATGTGCGAAGATCTGATAGCTCCCCGATTATACAAATTAAATCTGAAGCCCAGGTCCAGCAACTTATGAACAGTGACTGACTAGTTAGTGCATATTTGTCTAAGCTTGATTTTGATTTTGATACTTACTATACTATTACATTTGTAAACATTCACACTCACCTCCAGAAAATAACAAACACATACACTCCCACACACACCACTTTAAACAACCATACCTATATACACACTAACACTTGCATTCTACATCATACATCTTCACTGGTTTGCAAAAACAGTCTAGCTTACTCTAAGTTTACAAAAAAGCGACCATTACGTAAAACTATCTTGTTTATGCCTGCATTACCCGCAACTTTGTATAATGAGTAAAAACATTAACTTGAACACACTAACTGATATTGATCAAACTGAAGTTGCTAAAGCGATACAATGTGATGTTGACGAGGTTTTCAACTTGTTTTGTATAAAGGACAGTGATATTACAGTAATAACGCAGAATATAAGGAGCATTTACTGCAACTTTAGTGATCTACTTGTAACTTTTTCACTTCTTCAGTTTAATCCTGATATTATTATACTAACCGAGTGCTGGCTGTCTAAAGATAAACCCACTCCTTTTCTACCAAACTACAAAATGTACACATCCACCCGTTACCTAAATCAAAACGATGGCGTAGCCGTCTATATAAGAGACAGTGTTGTAGCGAATGTCAGCGAAATAAATTTATGTGAAGCCTCTTGTCTCCAAATACAAGTGAAAGATATGATAATTTTAGCTATTTACAGATCTCCTTCTAATACCAACGCAGATAATTTTATAGCCTCATTAAACACTTATCTCGAGTCAATAAAATCAAATAAAAATATATCAATAACGGGAGACATAAACATAAACACAATAATTAGGGAAAAAGAGCAGCCCTATGAGTATGTCAATAGAATGAACTACCTTGGCATGCTTTCAGAACATGCCATTATGATGGGACATGCATTTCCGACCAGAGAAAATAGTTCGCTTGACCACTTTATGCTAAAGATCGATAAAACTAGCACTGAATGTCAGGTTGCTGTCCTCAAGGCGACTGTGACTGATCACGCCATGATCCTGCTCCATATCCCCTTAAAACGTAAGGTTTATAGTGGCGTTAGGCGAACAAGAGCCAAGACTGATTATGAAGGAACACTCAATAGCCTAACAAAGAAAAATCTCTTAGAATTGTTGCTCTGCGATGATCCTGACGAAATAACACAAAAACTAATAAATGGAATAGCTGACTCTCTAAAAGAAAATACAAAAGACATAAATATATCTAAAAAGGACCGAACTATTAAGCCGTGGATTACACCTGGTATATTACGGTGCATAAGGCATCGTAATAAACTTCAACAAAAGTTACACTGTAATCCTCATGACGAAATTCTTAAAATTACATATAGAAGATATCGTAACTTTTGCAATAATTTGGTCAAAAAATTGAAGCGCAACTATGAAAGGCAGCTATTACATGAATCTACAGGTAACTCAAAACAACTTTGGAAAAACATTCGTCAAATCACTCATCTGAAACAGACACCATCAGACAATACTAAGTTATTAAATATTAAATCGTCACCAAATGAGTCAGTCAATTTTGTTAATCGCTTTTTTGGAAACATTGGGAAAACATTAGCAAATGCCATAGATCAGCCTACACCGAATTCTATTGATTCCTACAAATCCCCTGTTAATTCTTTAGTCTTGACAGACACTGACCACTATGAAGTTTACACAATCCTCATGAATTTAAAATCAGATAGTGCTACAGGATGGGACAATATCCCACCCAGCTTTCTAAAATTTGCAAATAACGAGATAGTCCCTATAATTACCCACTTAACAAACCTCTGCTTTAGCAAAGGTATTTTTCCGGCGCTCCTAAAAGAGTCCATAATAACGCCGATACATAAAGGTGGAGATGAAAACAATGTCAATAATTATAGGCCAATTTCAGTCCTTAATTCAATATCTAAAATTATAGAAAAATTGATTAACAAAAGGTTACTAAGCTACTTTGAGATAAATAACATCTTATCACCATGCCAATTTGGATTTCGTGTAGGAAAAAACACTGAAGACGCTATTCGTGAAATGACATCTGAAATAATAGACAATTTGGATAACAAGAAAAAATGCCTTACAGTGTACCTAGATCTTAAAAAAGCCTTTGACACCGTCTCCATCTCCATACTAATTAAAAAACTAGAAAAGGCTGGTGTCAGGGGCATTCCCCTCGACTTATTTAAAAGCTATTTGCAGGGCAGAAAACAAAGAGTGAAGGTTGGCCACATTTTTAGTGACAAGATCCAAGTAGAATACGGCGTCCCTCAAGGAAGCGTACTGGGCCCGACCTTATTTTTACTCTACATTAATGACCTTTGCAATATGCCAATCAATAGCGGTAAAATAATATCCTACGCTGATGATACTGCTGTTATTTTTACTGAACACTCTTGGAACAGCATTAAAGCATCAGCCGAATTTGAATTAGCCAAAATTAGCACATGGTTAAGATCAAACCTTATGACGCTAAATACCTCAAAAACAAATTATATGTGTTTCACAATCTATGATAAGACTCAGCCGGACGACAACTTGGAGATTAAAATCCATTCCTGCAAGACTCATGACGCATGCAGCTGCCCTATTATTAATAGGGTACGGTGCGTAAAATACCTTGGAGTTATGGTGGACCATCGACTCTCGTGGCATGCTCATATTGAATTGGTTTCAAGCAGAATAAGAAAGATGATTTGGATTTTTAAATCTCTAAGACATATAGCAACTAAAAAACTGCTTCACCTAGTTTATGTTGCGTTAGTCGAGTCTATCATAACGTATTCTATTATCATATGGGGTGGTGCACTCAAAACCAAATTCCTTGACGTAGAACGAGCTCAAAGAATTTTATTAAAAGTAATGCTGTTTAAAGAGCGAACATTTTCAACCCAGTCACTGTATAACATAGCGGATGTCCTAACAATTAGAAAACTTTATATTCTTCGAACCATCCTAAAAAAACATAAGGCCTCAAATTATAACCAAAACCTAACTAAGAAAAGAAGAAAGCATAATGTCATGGAAACTCAAAGCAAATAACCAAATAAACAAAGCCTTAGAAATATATCCAATGACCTATAGGGAATGCAAAATTAACCTTAGTAAGTGGTTGAAATCACTAAATTATAAAGAAGCCGAAGATTTGCTTAAGCGTAGTAGCTGACTGTTTCACACACACACACACACACACACACACACACACACACACACACACACCACATCACACGCACACACACACACACACACCACACACACCACACGCACACAGACACACACACACGCACACGCGCACACACACACACACACGTGCGTTTCGTGATTGTAGCGATAAGATTTTTGTTTTGTTCAGTATTTGTTGTTTAGTTTGTAAATAAGATTTGTATTGATAAGGAACAGTGACTCCTTCTGGCACAGGTGCTATGCACTTAAAAGAACGAGTCCACATCTAGTATTGTTATATGTCTTTGCAACAAATAAAGATTTTTCATTTTCATTTTCATTTTCATTTTCATTTTCATTGTAAGTCGTTATTTCAATAAGAATCTGTACAAAAATATCTCATCTTTATTAGGCTAGACAGGACACAACCATTGGTATTTTGGTGTTAATAAGGTAAATATACCTATAAGTTATGTTACGCTTCTGTCTTTATCTTCTCATAAGTTGGTTATTAGAGTTATCATGTTATCATTTTATGCGGACCTAGGGAGAAGGGGGGCGATAAACCTCCAAGTGTCCAGAGACTCCAACAGTGGGTTTCCGAACTCGACCACCAAGGCGGAGGTCATAGCAGCAATGGCAGATTGGAATCGATTAATGTACGATTGGACCACGTCTTCAATAATGGCGTTGACCACATTGTCGATGTCTCCACCTCCGATCACTCCGGTGAGTTGGGACTGTAAAAATAAAATGATAAAGATAAGTTTCGCAACGTATTTTTTTAATGAAGAAACATGTGCACGTGCAGCCTAGTCTTTAAAAAAAGTGTCATTCATGCCTTGCCGACTTTCCTATTATACCTACTTTCGTGTCGTGGTAAGGGACTGTATTTTTTAATTGAAAACAGCTTTAACTTACCTTGATAGAGGGCATTGAGTAAGTTGCGCCTTCAATTCTCTCAATAAGAATGGAATTTCCGTCTTCAGATTGCTTCAAGAACAATTTTGCGCTGAACACGAAGTCGTCAACTTCGAAACTGAAACAATGATCATAGAAAAATTGAAAATAGGCAAGAAAAACCATAGCTCTTATCACCATCATCACTTTGCTTCCACCGCGTGCCTGAGCGGCGGGAAATACACCACATGGGCTAGCGAGTAGGATCCTCTTAAAATAATAAAGATAATATATAGAGCCTATATTGCTGTAAACATGTGTTACACGAAGTAACGAGTAAGGAACGGAAGTAGCAGGTCGTTTAATAAATAATACGTACCGAGCTTTGCCCTTTCCGAATAGAGGAATAGTAGAGTAGAGATCTCCAGTCAAGTCATATTCGCCTGCAGAGAATGAAAACTTCCATTATGAATTTCATACCTAAGCAATAAGTAAAACTTTGCTTCTGTCTAAAAAAAATTGCTTATGCAAGATTAAGTTTCTTCAGATGCATACGAAAGTACCTATCTTAGCGGCTCTTATAGCAAAGAGGATTTTTATGTTAAAAGTATGAACCGTTCATTGGTTCAAGTATAAGTGCGTTGTTTAAGACTGTGGCGTAGGTACATTTACTAATTTTTTTAATGTTATTGAAATGGCTGCGCCCAAATTATTCAAGGACTTTTTTTTTCAAAATAAATTTTACTCTACATACATACCGGCACCGATGATAATTTTGGGGAAAGCAATTTCCACGTCAAATGACATATCATTGAGGTTAACGTTGCTTCTCTTCACGACGAACCCACCGAAACCAGTCACATGAATGTCTTTTAAGAGCAGGTCAAGACTGAAAATGAAAACAATTATTTAGTTATTAACTTTTGGAGGGTTATTGTTTATATCCATTCTATAAACAAATAAGTGTTTTTATCGGTTGTAGGTACTATAAAATACGAAAGTTTGACCCTTACAAACCGCTCTGGGTAGGTAGCAATAGTAGATTATTCACCCAGGGCGTAAAGTGGTGTCTTTCGGAGCGGGCGCCACCTTTAAGGTTTTAAGTTACGCCACGGTTTTAAGTTCGCCCAAGACAAAGACACTGTTATGCCCAAGGTGAATACTCGGCTTTACACGCTTTCTGCGAGGCAATAAAATTATGTTAACTAAGTTGTTCTCTTTCGGTGCGTTGCGGTCGATTTTCGATTATCTCTCCTCTACGCTGGATGCTGTGCAGCCTGTGGCGATAATGTGGCAAGCCCATCTTTGATAATGTTTGTTGTTCAAATCATCTCAAATGTTATTGTACTAATAATTACGCAATATTTTTCCTCGCACCGGCACCTGGCGACGTTCGATTTTCGAACTATGCAGGCGGACAACAAGATTTTCATTTTCAATTGAACGTTGCCGATCAAATAGCGAGATAAACTTATTGCTTACCTTGTAGTGAATATCGTTATATGAAATATTTAGTTTGCAAAACAAAATCCAAAAAGTCAATCAAAGTAAGAGGGAAACCACCACCATCTTCCCTAATTTTAAGGTTAAAAAAAAAAAAACTCCATCGACCAGATGCCTAGCTCTTATATTTGATGACGATGATGATGATGAAGTAAGTCGCCAAAATAAGTGGCAGTTGTAAGGACACGTGTGCGTACGTAAAATTGTGCGTGTATGTAAGGAGGTACTTACTTTATGAGTCCCGCGGGTATGTACAGATGGTAGTGCTCCAAATCAAGCGGGTCGAGAGGGGGGAATCCGAAGATGACGGAGCCATTGTTGATGATACGCCTCAGGTAGTTGAACAACTGGTTGACGAGGATGTTCACTAAAATGTTGCGGTCTTGCGGTGCTTCTACCTCAACAGCCTTGTTCACGAACGCTTAAAATTTAAGAGGTTTTTTAAATTGTTAGAAGATTGAAAATACTGCGGCATATAGAGCTGGCTCGTTGATATTTAAAATTCAACGACATGCTTTGGCGAAGGTGTGTCTTGACATAAGTTGCTATATTTATCAGAGGTTCCCAATCTTTTTTAGTCTAGCGCCCACTTTGAAAATGTGATTTTTCATAGCGCTCCCCAATTTTTTTTTGCCTCAAAAAACCCTTAATAGAATTTAGTCTCGGCTAGAGTAAGCAAGAGCGAAAATAATTAAATAATTGTTTACGACGCTTTTCAAACCAAGAGCATGCTAAAAGTTTATGCGCAAGCGAAGCGAGCGCGCAATAGTAGATTGTTATACAAGGGGAGAAAGTGACCCATTTCACTCGAGGTGTTTTTGGCGCTCGAACGGAGTAAGAGCGCTAATTATTCGAGAGTAAAATGGGCGCTTTCAACCGAGTTAAACATACTATTTTTAATTTTTACTGTGAGGAAAAATAAATAAATTTGGCTATGAGATTGTGTTGCGGTGATGAGATATTATGTTGTTTGGCGAGAGATGAAACCTCAAGTTTATACATCACATATCAGTTTGTTTACTGTCGTTATACATGAAACACACGATTACTCGAGAAGGACAGTAACGGCATAAAACGCGGACGATATCAAATATTTCAAATCATTGTTAAAAATATCGATCGATTTTCTCACAGGCAATAATAATAGTAGAAGAATGCAACCTTAACCTTATCACCATAACTACTACAGGTTATGTCAAATTCCAGGTTCAATTTTGCGCTATGAGTGACAGCTAAAGGTGGGAGTGAGTAAGAAGATTAATGAACAAGAAAATCGCAGCAAGTTGCCTCCGCCTGCTTAATAATCTGTGCAATAATCGACCAAACTATAAATAGATTGTCAAAGACAAACAAAATGTGACAATTTAAAAAGAAAAAAAATGACACTTTGTATGGCTGGCAACCGAATATTATACTTGTAGATTTCAAATTGTTAAAAATTAGACCAACTGTTTTTTTTTTAAATCAGTGACCATAATAAACACGCTTTTAATGTTTAGCTAATCTTAAAAATATGAAAAGTTCGTTAATTTTGATAATATGATGTGACTCAATTATCTTTAACTCCGTGTTCATTTTTACCTAGGGATGGAAAAGCTTTTCCACCCGTCTATCTTCACATGAAAGTTCAAATTTCCGAACAGAAGAAATGAAAAAAAAAACTGCGCTTTACCAACCTTGATGTTGCGTGCCAAAATCGTAAGAGGATCTTAAAAGTATAAGAAAGCGTGAATAAAAAAATGTTTACGCTGCTACTCCAACCAAGAATACGATGGTATTAATATAAACTAATAAATGGATGTTGTTTTGTAGGAATTACAATTTGAGTGAATTTTGAAATATGAAGTAGCTCAAGTTACAAATCACCTAGCGCCCTTTTGCACCCCCCAATTTTTTCTAGGCCCCTTTCCGCCCTCCTCTAGGCCTCCAGCTCCCGTTGTCGGTGGCGTTGCCGCCCGCTTTGGGAACCACTGTTTTATACCTACTCATAATAGGCTCAGTCAGGTGCGCTATCCTAATTTTAACCATAACCGAATGAACGATTTATTCGTTGGAATTTCACTCATACAGTAATAGTAAAAGTAACTTTGAAGCAAATGAGTAACAAATCAACAGTGAAATCAAACGAATTGTCTAGAAATATGGATAATTATTTAATAACAACTTATCATCTGATTACTTATGTATACTCGTACATAGAGAATCTGATTTAGATATTGCGCATTCATTATTATTAATCTCATGATAATTACTGTAGTACCCCATTTGACAAATAAATCGTGGTCGTACCAACTAGTCAGATTTTGTGTGTGTTCAAAATAACCAAATATTTGTCTAGATTAGGAAATAAATCTCAATTAGGCTTGAACCTCACCTACTTTCATCAAGATACTTACTGGGAATCGAAGGCTGTGCCTTATCCGAGGGCGCGGCTGCTGCCAACGCGCATAGAAGGAGTACTAAAGCGATCTTCATCCTAAAAGAAAAGACACTATATCACCACTATGTTTCCATTCTTACATTAGGACAAACAAAACGAAATGATGACAATTTGCAGCGCTGGGGAGCGGTTCGAAAAATTATAAGTAGCAATGCCGTAAGCAAAAGTCAGGTCAGCATTTTGACTATTTAGTTATATTTATTTTTGAATATTTATTTATCACACAAATATTTTATAAAGCAACCTTTTTCATAAAAAATGAAATAACGCCACATGGCAATTTCAACCAGTCATACCTTTGGGTTAAGCAAAAATGAATGTGGGCGGGCGCGAAAAAGAAGTAAATAACATAAGAAAGAAAGAAATTACATTAATCAAGAAGTAAAAACCGGCCAAGTGCGAGTCGGACTCGCACACCAAGGATTCTGTGCCAACTTTAACTGAATTAGAGATGCACCTACTTCCACTACAAATACTATAACTTTGTTTTTCATAGTATTTGTATGAATAACAAAGTTATGTTTGCGGGTATTGAAAATATGCTCTGTCATTAAAACTACTTGCTCGATCTCTTTCTCAATTTTAGTTGAAAGTCTTTGTCAAGATCTACATCACGTATTTTTTTCAAGGGGGAGGTGGTGTGGGGAACCCAATTTTACCACTTTGGAAGCGTCTATCTCTCAAACGTTAGTCTTTTAGAGAAAATGGTTTGAGGAACCTCGATGCCATTTTAAAAGGTATCGAGGTTACGAGGGATACATCAACCTACTAAATTTCAACTGTGTCATATAGTTTCAGAATAAAGTGGCTGTGACATACCTACCTACGGACAGACAGACAGGCTGACAGACTTGACGAAACTCTGGGTTCCGTTTTTTGCCATTCATTTACGGAATTCATTTCCTTAAAATGTGTTACGTACCTACATATAAACTTCCAAAAATATTTCATTTCGCGCATTGTTTTTTGCCTATAAGGGAGGTACGAGATGCGAATATTTTTGCAATACACTTGCTTGAACAAGGATTCGAACCCACACAGCTGAAGTGCTGAAGAACCTATCCGAGTTTCGATTCCCATCTGATGCTGTCTTTGCACTTTTAAAGACAGCATCAGATGGGAATCTAGTAACACAGCTATTAGTATTTTTGTGCCTACTTGTACATATCATGATCAAATGAATGTATTCAAAACAAAATATCAAACTCTAATCCGAATCTGGCAGCTATTATACGCTCGGCTTCACAAACTCCGACAATTAGCTAACCATTCACGAAAAATAATAATTTTATATCATACATAATTTTATATCATACCTGTATGAGTTTAACAAAAAAATGTTTTGACTGGAATAAGATAACTTATTAAGTCGCCGCACGAGTAAAATCAATCGAGCAACTGCAATTTGTGATTGATATTATAATTTTTAGGGTTCCTCAGTCCAACTAGGAGCTCTTATCTCCATGTCGGTAATGTCCGTCTGTCCGCGGTTTACATCAAAGACTTTTGGTATAACAAATTTATAATTTGCAAAAATACTGATATCGCCGCAAAAGAGTTTAAATACTTAAAATATATGTTTATTTTTACTCTTGCATAATAATTAATGTGGGGTTTATTTTTATAGGTATTATAATATGATTGTGAGTTTGTGAACATCATTTTCAGATTTTGATTTGCCCATTTCCATGACCCATTTGTAAAGTATAACATTTTAAAGTGCTAAATTTTAGGGTTCTATAAAAAAACGGCAGTAGCATATGCATATGATTCATTGAGCAAGAAAACTATCACAGTTATGTAGGGTAAGCAAATCACAGAGTTGAAACAAAGTGTTTTTCATGCGTAAATTCGTTTAAAAAAATAGTTCCTATAAAACTCATTAAGATATCAAATTGAACTATTGAAATGAACTGAAGTTAGACACTAATATTGATGGTATCTTCAAGATGTAAAAATAAAAGTTAAATGTCAATGCAAGCGAAGTAGTGTTTTGTTTCATAATTTTAGATATTTATAATTTAGGGGATAACAGCCCTCGGCAATTCTCGTTAGCCTTTCTCATGACATAGGAATGCAAGGGCACTAAAAATGCTTATATGATACATAGTTAGGTAGATACGGAACCCTTTGTGCGCGAGTCCGACTTGCACCTGGCCGGTGTTTTTAAAAAGATTTATGAAAATTGTGTAACACAGGCACGTACCTGATATACTTTTCACAGCACTATTGAAATAATACTGTAATGAAAATGGCCAACAACGCTATTAAATATTTTAATCTTTTGATCAAAACTGATTTTTATTACGTACGTAACTAAGTTTAAGATATCAAAGCTTATCACTATTGTGTTAATTATGATAATAATGTTGTTATCGTATATTTAAGACTATTAGTAGCATTTCAACGATATTATCAGGCTGTTTTAAAATGTTGACGGGGTGGCTGCCTTGCTACCTCCATGGAAGAAGACTCAAATCAAATCTCTTAAGCCTGTAAATTACATTTGTTCAAACGTCTTTTTAGACTCATTTATTCAAAATGTAGTTATAAATTTTATTTATTAACAACAACAATCTATCTATTCAAAAACGAAACCATTTCCTTGCGCCAAAGAGGCAATGATGCTGGCTGCGTTGCCGAGTTGAATAGCTATGCTATCCTTTGAGCTAGGAACCAGTCATAAGTTATAAATTAATCCTAATTTTAGGCAAGCTAACCAAAAAAAAGCGTGGACCACAGGATCGTCAAGATGCATACTTCTACATTTTAGTCTGTTCTTTTCATTCCACAGCATTTCTTTATAAATCCATGCTGTGCCGTCTTGTCACGACGATAAATTTTTCGTGTTGTTTTAGGGCTTTGAGACGTTCACATTTAGTAGGGGAGGACGATTTCTATGACGGTGAAGTTTTAATTGAACTACTTATTATTATAAGTATTACTAGTAATATCAAGATAGCGACAGAGTTATGGTAACTTTGCTCGCGCTCAACGGATTTCGATGCGTTTTTCAATAATAGCTTGGATTTCGAGAAAAGGAAAAATCAAAATGCTTTGCTAGCTACGTCTAATTGATTTTATTAATGTATTATCGTAGCTAGAATACTCCACGTATCGTATGCTTTCAGCACGGTATTCAGTGCATTGACAATATCATCTTTGTACGTGTTCGCGATGTATTTGCTGAATCTCGTCAGATACCCTGCTAGGAGATCTTCAGTCATTGCGTTCAGGACATCATCTATGTTCCCGTTATACTGCGTTCGGCTCTGAAATAAAAGGCTAAATGAAAAGTTTACAATTAAATCCTTTCATACCAACCGCATTCCTACACCAGAAGGTGTAAACAAAACACACAGACAGAACGGAGAACGGTTCTGTCTTCTGTTTAAGAGCTGCGATATTGACTGTATTAAATTTTGGTGCAACAGGGCCTTATTCATTACAGCAGATATTTTCTTTTATCTTACTTACCATTATCTGTTCAATGGTAAAGCTGGTATTATCTAATCTATCTATGACAACAGATTTTCCATCCTCTGATTGTTTCAAGTAGAGTTTACTAGTCACTATTAGATCTTTTGCAAAGAAACTGAAATAAAGAAGTCGAATTACGAGTCGGCATGAAGAAAAGAACATAGGTACGGACGTCTAAAATAACTTCCTATTTTTTTAGTCGAGATTAAAATATATATCATTTGAAATGAGTGCTTACTATAAAATACCCGAACCCACGATAGGCAAAGTTTCAAATACTTGTCCGTCCATCTCATAAAATTCTGAAAAATAATTAAACGATGGCAATGTTATTAACTAAATATTAGTTGAGAATAAAGCCGAAGAGTTTGTTTGTTTGTTTGAACGCGCTAATCTCAGAAACAACTGGATTGATTTAAAAAAAAAGTGTTGGATAGCTTATTTAAAAATAGCTTTTATAACATCACACTGCGACGGGAAGGGAAGGAGCAAACTCAAAACGTCCGAGCACGGTCGCGGGGAACCGCTAGTAATTTTATACAGGATAACTTTGAAAACATGGGCAATATTTTTAACGAACTTAATTTATGATTTAGAGTTCCTGCCACATATTTAAATAAAAATCAATTGATTTGATGAAACCTAGGTAAAGAAAGAAAGAAAGGAAGAAAACATGTTTAATCAGTATTACATAATTTACAAAATAAAACAAAATACTTATAATGAAATGCAAATACACAATATACTGAAAAGGTGGGCCACTCAGCATAAAGTATCACTCCAATTTCCGAGATCCGTTTAGGCTGAAGTAATTGTTTTGATACGTCTCATTTGGAGAATCAAACTGTAATTAATTAGTTGCATTTGAAGCAAAGATAAATTCAAAAGGGTTAATATGAATTTTCTCGGTTTCATCAAGTGATATTTTACAACAATTAATTTTATTATGTGGAAGGGATTATTCATTATGAGAAGGTTAGTTTAAAATATTGCCAATGTTTTCAAAGTCATCCTATATGTATATAAAATGATACATAGGTACTACATAGGAGTTCAATTTTTTAATCACTCGCGTAAATAATCAGAGTGGTTTTCTTAGAATAATATTCGTTTTTTTAAGAAACTTTTAAAATCTACACGGTTATGATTTGAAATGATACCTCAATTTTGTAACCACTCATGTTTATTAAGTTTGAATTTTGTTGACCTTTAATTGATTTTCGAATCGAAATCAGTCGGGATATGACGCCTGTGATTTGCGTGAGAAATAAAAGTCCACGGGCTCTATGTCATCGTAAATGAATTAAAATTCGACGATAATTACGTGAAATATTGACACTTGTACTTACAAAATCGAGTTACCCATTTTATCACTCTTGTGTGGATCTTATCCGGTTTTCATTCAAAAATTAAACGAATCAATGAAATCACATGCCATGTTGAGGCGGGCGAGTGATTCAAAAACAGTGCACCAGTTTCAGTGGCCGCTTCAGTTTTGTTTTTTAGTGTTTACCTGAGTCGAGTTTAATCCTGGGAATTTTAACAATTAGGTCCATGGCCAATTCATCTCTTATGAATGTATAATCTCCGAGCTGCAAGTTACTGAAGCCAGTGAGTACTCCATGGGTAATATTTACTTCACTGAAAAAATGACTTGTAATTAAATTTAACTAATGGTCACTAAAGCCAACCACGCGATGATCACGTGAGTAATGATCATCAAGTCCAACAATCCGACAGGTAACTAGCCTACGTTAACTTTACTTGAAAACTTCTAAGCATGTTTGAGAAATACGTCCAAATGAAATAGTACCTAAGTAGATTGTTATAAAAGGGGAGAAAGCGACCCATTTTACTTGAGATGTTTCTGGCGCCAATATTTCGAGAGTGATATGGGTGCTTTCAGCTGAGTTCAACAAAAAATAAGCTTCAAGTAGATGTGATGATGAGGTATCGTAATACGACATACAAAAGTCATCAGTCAGCACAAGATTTTGCACAATATGCCAGTGTATTTACTTTCGTTATACATACAACACATGATTAGAAGGACTAGTTCGGCACGGAAGAAAACAAAGTACAAACGCGGATGATATCATACAATTTAAATCCTTGTTAAAAATATCGATAGTTTTTTTCTAACAGACAATAAAAGTGGAAGAACTCAACCATATTCTCCTTATCACGAAAACTATGTGGTTTTCGTGATAACGTTACGTCAAAGACAGATAGAAATATAAAAAGTGACAATGTAAAATAAAAAAAGGGTCATGATGACATTACGTATGGCTGGCACCCTTATTATTACAGGTACCCAGTTGTTGATATTTGAATTGTTAAAATTATAAAAAATGTATACGCTTTAAATAAACGATTTAAAAAAAAAACACGTTTATAATGTTGAGCTTTAAAAAATATGGAAAGCTCTTTTATTTTAATATAATATGATGTGACTCAATTTATCTAACTCCATGTTTGATAGTAGCAATGAAAAGTAAATGTCTTTCCTCTCTAGGTATAGAAAAGCTATTTTGCATCTTCATATGAAGTTTAATTTTCTGAGCAGGAGAAATGAATATATATATATATATATGTATATACGTAAGTAACCCAACTTACCAGTTTACTTTGCCATCAAACAATTTAAGAATGTGTGCTCTTTCTGTGTTAAACGTGTAAGGGTCCAATATCGGTATATCTTTTTCGACATCGCCAAGTTTCAAAAGATTTCTGAACATTTCGAAAAGTTGGTAAATCACAGCACTTTCAGAGAAACGACCATTATTATCGAAAGATATTACACCTAGAATAAAAGTTTACGAAAACAAAAATACCTACTAAGTCATCTTTAAACCTGGCTTGTGTTTAAGGTACTTATCAATGTATTTTTATAAAAAACAAAAAAATAACTACTTACTGGCAGATATATGTATTGAATTCGCAAATAAAATCAGAAATACCACCAGTTTAGAAATTAACTTCATTATCGTGTTTAAACAATGAAGACCTTTTTACTTTAAACCGACCGATTTAGTAATGATTAAAACACTGTTACAGATGATTAGTTATTTTGATTGACCATGAGAGTATCAAAGTAGCCATGTATTATCAGGACTATTTGGAAATCAGTGTGAGATACATACTTATTTACTTTATTTTATATCTCAGTCAGAAGTCTGATATATTTACGAGTTCGAAAGGTAATTGATATTACCCTGCTTCAGTTGAACAAAGTTAAATTAATGGTTTTATTGGAATTAGGTTAAAGTTGGTATTGGTATCAGCCTAACCACTTTGCGACATTTGAATATATTAAATTGTGTACTAACATCACTACGTGTAGCATTTTACCAAGTAGTTTCTTGTAGCTACAACATAAAGAAGCGCTTTAAAACCCACTTTACTATTGATCCAATAAAACGTATTTTAATTGAATTAATTTCCCACCATGATAAAAAGGAGTCCGACAATCGTTTCTATGAATGGCACAGCGTATGTTTCAGCCTTGACACAATTCTACGACTAATGTGAATAAGCCATAAAAGTATTTGACATCACCCACCACTCCTTATAAGGAGGGTTACATTTTAGAATTATGTATGGCAGTGCAGGCTGTCATAAAAAGTGCTCGATTGTCTTCATCAAAAAGGGAATCATCTCTGACATCGAGATTAGTACTCAGATTCTCAAAAGTAAGGCTATCTACATACTGTGCTGTCATACGATAGATCTGCAGAATTTGATAGGCTTTCGTGACGCTCTCCTATTGTGTACTTATACTTATATATAAATGAAAACAAAAACTTTTCTATTTTAAATACCTACTTACTCACAGCGCATTGCTTCATGGACATTAAAACTGATTTATTGCATCGTATAATCCGCATCTTGATTGAGCACATATGTCACCACATTTATGTAGAAGTTGAGCTACTTTATCAATTCAGAGGCCTTGATGATCCATGGCATGGACTCCATATTATGAAAGACCTATGTGACTTCCTAAAATTTTAAACTGCCACCGCTTTAACTTTTGCGATAAAAACGCTCGCAATAAATCAATTGCCTTGATCGAAGAGGAGTTGACTTCTGAAACGGTCACTCTGTTTCTGATGAAATAAGTATAGATGAGGCGATGACAGATGGCGATTTAGGTACTAAATAGGTCACTGACTGGGTCTAATTAGAGCATGACGGACGGAAGCCCACAAAAGTGTAATTAAACGACATGTTAATAAATCTACGTCTGTGACCTAGCGTTCGTTACGCTACTTGACTTGTGTTTATTTTGGCATTGTCATCATTGATTGACGACAACTTACAGAATGTTAACCTCGAGCCAGATATATATGGCTCTTAAACTTTAAGCAGTTTTATACATAAGTACTGATTTATACACGTAACATAACCCGTTACCCGTTTTACAGGTACGCAACAATAAAACGCAACCGATGTGTAAGACGGATTACGAATCACACCAAAAATACTTGTTCCTCCACGTGGTAACTATAATATGCCTTAGAAACTGATCTATTAACGGGTACGATCAATATTTCCGTAAACAAGATAATTTCAGTCGTGTTACGAACTCGGACAGTTAGCAACAACAGATTTTGAGATGGCAGCCAAAGATGGTAGAGAATTCCAAAATATTACCTCTTTTCGTTATCGTTTCCGACTGTACCTCGAGGAGATAGGTGTAATAATGTAAGCTAGCGTGACTCGATAATGTGGATTTGATGATGTGGGCCTCTGTTTTGTTTTGATAGCAGCATTGAGTTATTTTCGGTTTCGATCGATCTTGAACTTCAGTTAAAAACGTTTTATTCTTTTAACAAATGTATGAGAAAGTGTTATGTTCGCTTAATAATTATAAACAGACATATTTGATACGGCCTGCCAGTCCTTTTTGAAAGCTCTTGACTGCGTTGATCTATATATACTTGCTTAGTCCAACAAAATCCATGGTGCATTTTATGTTTATTGCATGATGTCTGGACCATGTCATTCATGTCAATGACACTTTAATAAAGTTTGTACAATGCCCCAGACATGTCTTTCAGCTGGGTACTATTCTCTATATTGGGTTCATTTCGGGTGGATTCGGCAGTAGGCTATTTATTTTGACTCCGAGGAGATCGCGCTCAGTGCCTACGGACGTTGCTATCCAAGCAACACAGCATCACCTTTCGAAAAATAGTACCCTTTAAGTGCGTGAAGAAGGAACTTATTAAATGAATTAAAATTGTTTACGTAGTATAATATGCGGCGACGAATATGTATGACTAAAACGTGTCTGTAAAAAGTGTTTGAGTTCGTGAGAAAAACTTTTCAAAATGTGGAGAAAATTTGTTATTTCTTCCGTTATTGTTTTGTACGTCTTTGTGAGTTTAGTTCTTACAGCTCCTGCGTATCACCATAGTGAGTAGACCCCAAACTTTTAACCTATACCTACCTGCTGTAAGGTATACAATGTGTATGGATTGTTGCTGAAAATTTAATAAATTAACGTTATGACGTAGCTGTTGTCAATGTTCTATCCACAATTAGTGAGTGATTCCTAGCCTCTGTTAACGGTATCTTATTTATTATTATTTGTAGAAATAAAATAAAAACAGAAACATCTTGAAATTGACTTGAACTCTCCTCTGCAAAAGCTTTTGAGGCAATTTGAAGCTTTTAAAGTACCTATAAGACAAAAATTTAACATTTTACTAATTGATTGCACAATACCAGTATTGGCGCTGTAGTTAAGACCCTAAACTGAAATCATCTTAACGGGTAACCAATAGATAGTAACAACCCAACGATCGATGTATTTGCATACGGTTGATAATCAGCATAATTGTTTCAAATTGAATGTGAAGTTCATTCACGTGTGCACTGCTATGACGAAAGGGGTATGAAGGTAGCTTGTTTGAGCGCAATTGCATAAATAGCTACCCGAAAGTCTTAAATATTATAAGCATAGTTATACTAAGGATTAACTACTGCTTTTATATTCGTTGAACAGTTTAGGAAAGCTCGAATAATATTTAAAGTTTGTTTACTATGTTCTCCAGCACTTCGATTTTTCTGCATGAATATTGGAACAGAATGCTTCTTGCACTGAGTCCGCCTTTTTACCCTGACTTTTGTTTGTGCATAGAGCTGTTCTGCCATAAAATCTTGACTAAACATTTTTACCTGATTTAAACAAGTACCTACCTAAGCAGAATTCATTCACACCAGTCAACAATTGGCTGCTAATTGACCACTTGTATTGTGCCATTTTTTTATGAACATAGCTACCACATTATCAGTTGGCCTTAAACGGGAGCACGTGGGTGGGTGGTCACGTCAAGATTGACTAAGGCGCGATTTTTTCAACCTCAGTCAAGGAATATTCGTCGAATAAAATACAATACGCGTAGTTTGAAAACGAATTACCTATTTGTCAGCAATCATTTATGTAAATGGCATTTAAAAATGAATGTATGTTGCAACACCTAGCGACTTTGCGTAAACTCTGTTACCTAACTAGTGGATAACGTAGTGGGTTATACATTTAATAATATTTTAGTTAAGAAATTATTTATAACATGTAATGTGTAACTGTTTGTTATTCCTAAAAAAAACGGTCGTTTTATACATATATCAGTTGGATAAGTCTTATCTGAAGTTGGTAAAATCAGCCCATGAGGTAATAGGAATAGTAATAACTAGATCCCACAGACATGTAAAAGCTGGCAAAAGCTAATTTACAATAACTTTATTAAGTACAAAATTACTTAACAGATAATAGAAAACGTGAGCCATTATTGTTACAGAGTTATAGCTACGCTACGGTTTAGGAAAGGTAACTTTAGTTAGGTAGATATAATAGGAACTACTATTTTGTTCAGTAGGTAAACGCAACTAAAGAACGAAGATGTTAGAAGTAAACCATGCGATCATAGCCGATTACATCGAAATCCACATGTTGCTCAAAATGTAGGTTGCATGTATACATGTATGCAGGTTCCAAAGGTAAAGGCAAAGACAAAGACAACTAAAGAGGAACAAAATCGACCCAATCACATTATTTTAAATGCGCTCAACTCACATTTGACATAGGTACATTATTTTTTTCATGATCGTTTAAGTATATTGTTAATTAATTGTGTTTAAGTTTGTATGCGACTTGGTGTAGATACTGTAAGCTACAAGTGAAAATTGAATTGAAATAAAGAAACTCATGCAGGATAGATTATATTATAGATTATAGAATAGATTTAATAACTATTTTCATAACTTTTAGGGCTCTTAGATGAATGCGAAAGCTTCATCTGAATTGATACGGATTCGATTTGAATATTTCACGGGTAAAATCAGATTAAGAAGTGCAAATGCGCCCTTCCAGCAATCTTTATTATTCTATGAGTTGTAATAATTCTTGCATTGTGCTTATTAAATGTTTTAATAGAGGTCTTGTTTCAATCAACTTCTAGTGCGTGGCCCTCACTACACGATCAGTACATCCCCAGAGAAGACGAAACAGCCGTTCATAGAAGTCCGCAACGTCACATACCACGGCATCGGACCGAGAGAGGAGGCCCGGGCTATGTGCTCGGTCCGGACGCAAGAGGTTAACGCGACTGCGAACGCCACTATCACACGGAGATTGCACGGAGTCGTTACTTCAAGTGAGTGTAGTATGTTAGTTTTAGCTAGCCATCCGCAGCTTAATTCATCAAAGGATCCGTTCAAATAGTCCGCACCGTCAGTAGCTGCGTAGTCACCGCGGCAGCGGACCGCGAGTGGAGGCCCTGGGCCGGGCTATATGCTCGATCCGGCAGCAAGAGGTTATCGCTACTGGAGCTCTACTATCACGTCATGTAGTTAAAAGGTTGCTCGGAGTTGTCACTTCAAGTGAGTGTACATCTTTGTTCTGGGGATCGGATAATGTAGCATCTACAGATTGACTATTATTATTATTATCTGCCATGCGTTCGAGGCTTTGACTCTACCAATACTTAAGTGTCAAACCTTAATACAGCCAAACATAATGATTATTTTGATGACAAGACGTATCGCGATTCTAACGAAATGCACTAATTTAGGTCTCCTAAATAGGTCAAACAGTAGTCTCGTAAATGCTCATGCGGAACGAATTAGATTTTCATGGCAAGGAGCCGAGTAAAATAAAAGGTCAATGTCGTATTTCATGGCGCCATTTGTATACCTACACATCCATGAGTTCTAGAGTCAAACATAGTGTTTATTATTAGCTATCTGTGTTTAGACGGTGAAAACCGCAAATGAGATGGAAGGACGACTTATAAGAGATAGCGGGCAGCGACTGAATCCTAATGAAGAGCGTTAAAGGAGGCCTACACCAAGCGATTGGTAGACAGTGACTGCAGAAGATGAAGACTTACTCGAATGTTCGTTTTCCCTTCGTCAGTATCGTACATATTGATGTCCAAGATTTCCCGTGTAGTAGTAGTTCCCCTAGCCGATTTCGACTACGGTGGCCAGTCACAACGACTAACCGACTGCGCGGGACATATTATAGTGCACAAGTGTGTGCGCAAACACAGGTGCACTCTCTATTCCTTTCACTCTCGCCCGATGGGACAGCAATCTGACACGACCGGAGAGTTTTTTCCAAACTCCGGGCTACCCTAAGAATTTCTGAACAGAAAAACTCAGGTATATATTTTTGGCCCGACCCGGGGATCGATCCCGGGACCTCTGGCGCAGTCGTCGCTTTAAAGTGCGACCCATCTACCGCTGCGCCACCGAGGCAGTTTCCCATGTATATTATGTCTGAATCCCTAGGATTAATAGTTAGTGTATGTAACGAGAGATACTAGAGGCAATCGCTGAGAGCACAATTTTTACCTACCTTCTAAACTTTGTTTGAACTCATTAAGAAGTTAACATACCAAAAGTCCCAGCCCGTACTTTTTGAGCCGGGAGAAGGGGGAGAATTTGAAGGTTTTCTTTTTGGTTTTTCGTATATATCGAAAACTATGCGACTTAGAAAATACATTCTCCAAAACAAAGCTAATAAGATTTATCGCAAGTTTTACTTAGTTAAGTTCTGGAGCTCTATTTTTTAATCACTCGCCTCAAGATGGCGAGTGGTTTTCGTTCGAAGATGAATTAAAAGTCATAGAAAAAAACTCGTTGTCGAACGAAAATCACTTGCCATTTCGAAGCGATTACAAATAGGGCCCCTGAACAGACTTAAAAAAAGAGGTATTCAATTCGCCTGTATATTGTGACATCGTTAGAAGTAGATAAAATTTTTAGTATCAATATCTATTTAAGCGTCCAAATAAGTGTGTTTAATTTTCGAGTATTGAGCCTTTTTATAGACTTTTTTTTAAAGTTTGTACATATTATGTGTATTCCATTACCATTACTTTTGCACCTATCTCAAAAACTACTAAACCGATTTTGATTAAACTTACACTGTTCCCTGAATGGGAATATGCTTCAATGAATTAAAAAATAAAAAATCTAATTAACGTATAGTTTCCGAGATATCCATGAAAAATGATAAAATTATACAAATATCAAACGTACAAACATACGTACACTAACAGGATTTCGCACACGGGTTTGGAAGCCTTAGAAGATCATCATACTCAAATATTAATTCCAAAGACGTCACATAAATAATCGAATTGATAACGTACTTTTTTTTAAGTCGGTTTAAAACTTGAATAAGTTAAACTTCTAGAAATTGTATTAACTTTCAATTTTTAGAAGGTTTCATCTCGCTAAAACGCATAGTTTCCGATGATTTCGTAAAAAAACTTAAATAATTAATAACGTCCAAACCTTTCCCCTTCTCCCGGCCCAAGGGCTACGGCACGGTGAATACGCGTTGGGACTTTTGATATTTGACCTCCTATTAGTCCAAACAAAGTTTTTAAGTCAAAAATCCCTCTACAGGGTTTAACAATACTAATTTGACCAGCCAAAAAATCTGGGGGCACGGCATTGCCCCCACCAAGTCGAGCAAAAAAGCGTCACGGCCGTACCATCCTTTTCTCGAAGCAATTCAGACCATTTTCGACCCCCTGTAACTTCGTTGTGGGTAAAACTAGAAGACTGAACTTTTCAGTAACCATGAAGCATTGTAAAGACACGGTATATTTCAAATTTCATTCAATTTGAATTATACTCAAATATTAATTCCAATTGGACCAGCATTTTTAGAATTATAACGGGTCAAATTTCTTAATTTTGTCACTCACTGACTCAACGATCATCAAAATGCTAAGGCACTTCTAGCAGACCTAGAAGCTTCAAATTTGGAATATAAGTAGTGTTTGGTGTATGAATCAAGGGAAAAATAAAAAATCTAGAAAAGACCGCAAAAAAAATTAAGCCCATACAGCCAAGTCTTCAGTTAAATTTTTCAATATTGGCTTTATTCGTAACGATGTTTTACGGCAGTTATTATTATTGCGTGCGAAGCCGCGGGTTTAAGCTAGCCCCATATAAATATAGGCGCATGGTAGTGCCCCTGCCAAATCGAGCAAAAAATGTGTATTCCCGTCATGAAAACACGTGTAAATTAAATTATTTAATGCAAAAACGTACCTACGTGCGTATTCGTACTTATTACGAGTGCGTAAGGTTGTAAATTAATTATTATACCACGCGCTGCGATGCTAGCGAGTGAGCGCGGGCCGTTACTATGCGCTGCGCTGCGCGGTGCTAGCGCGAGGGCGCGGGGCGGGGACAGTGGCGGGGCGCGCGGAAAGGTGAATGTAGCCGAGCGAGCTGTCGCGGTGCTAGCGCGAGGCGAAAAGTTCATAAGTCAGAGAGAGGGCTTTAAGAAAATTCGTTGCTGGTAGATATACATATTATATACAATAAGTAGAAGGTACCGAAAAGGAAAAAAGTAGAACTATCTACAAAATACAAAAAGAAATGAGATCCCATCAAAAACAATACTTGGCAAAAAAACCAAGTCTCGCAACTCAGTTGTTCTGCGGTAAAAAGTTGTGAGATCCATGTAATACCATCGCACTAAATAATTGAATTTACATGTGTTTTAAGGCGATTGAATTGACACGTGTTTTCAGGCGATGGCCAAGTCTCAATATATTTATATAAAACATTAAAGAATTTTAATATTGATATGCGTCACTATAAGATGCTGTTAATTATTACGTAACAACTTAATGCTTCGAGTACGGAGATTCCAGACACAATTGATTTTCAATTGTTATGGACCACGATCGTGATCCTAGAGACTGGACGTATTAAGACAGAAAGTCGCTTAAGTAGAGACTGAATAAATTAATAACCGACTTGGTATTACATGGATTTCACAACTTTTTACCGCAGAACAACTGAGTTGCGAGACTTGTTTTTTTTGACAAGTATTGTTTTTGATGGGATATTTATTTTCATCATCATCATTATCAGCCAACGGACGTCCACTGCTGAACATAGGACTCCCCCACAGTTTTCCACAGCCACCGATTATAAGCGGTCTGCATCCAGTTTGTTCCTGCGATCTTTACAAGGTCATCAGTCCATCTTGTCGGTGGACGTCCTACGCCGCGTCTTTGTTCAAAGGAAGACTTTTTTTTTAAAACTTATATCTTTATCTTATATCTTTTTATCTTTTCTTTTTCCACAGGAGAGCTCCACAGCGCCATACAGCGGCTAGAAGTGATAATCTTCGGGCAGATGCAACAACTGTGGCAGAGCTTAGATGCGTTGCGAGGGCAATTGGCGAGTGACAGCACGCGCAACGCCCGCTCTTTCCCGGACCGGAGATCGGTCATGTTTCGGTACAAACCTGGGATGCAGTAGTATGGTACTTCTAGCGTTATAGGTAGAATGCTTCATTGAGACGTCGCCTCAGAGACATGTTACTACTGGCAGTGTTACCAACTCTCTAAAATATTTACCCCTAACCCTAAGTCAAAACCCTCTAAAATTGCTTAAATTATTTGAAAATCCCCCTAAACTCGTTGACACCGCACCACAGTACAAAAATGAATAAAATAAAATTAATCTCGAATACTCCAGTCACAAACCTAGATTTTTTTATCACAGACTAAGAAGGCAAACTAGAGTAATGAAAGAGGAATTAAATATATACACTCAATGTCACCTAATCTGGAGTCACTCGCTAGGTGAAAATGTACTTTTATTTTATTGGATAGTCCTGTTATATTTAAAATATTGTATATTCAAAATAACCTTAAAATACCCCTAAACAAATTAAGACCCCTTAAAAAATCCCATTCCACTTATTTACCCCCTAAATTTTGCGGGGAAAATCCCTAAGTTAGTAACCGTGCCTACTGGGCGGCGGGGCGCAAGGGGAAGGCGAGAGCGGGTTGCGCGAGCGGTGCGGATACACCCGCGTCTGCCACGCATAGGTACGTGTTTCAGGCGTGTCTTAATGAAGCGTTTTACATAAAGTATTTTCTTGATGGAGAGAAATACAATTGTATGATTGATACTAGTATACATTTTTGTATGATTTGATGAGTTTAATGCTTGCGCAGGAACACATTTAAAACAAACATACGTAGGTATAATTCTCTTATCATTCTTCTAATATCCGAAAGATTTATAAAATTGAAGACTTTAATTAAAAAAATGCGAAATATGGAGACTCCAAGTAGCATGTTTATGTTTTCTGATACAATGATCCTCATTTCAATTGTCGATGCTCTCATTTGTTATAGTGTAATCCAGTCGGTTCTTGAAACCTTATTATTTGGTAAACATAATAAATCATTCGCCACTGATTCTAGCTTGCGTCTTTTTGTGAAATGCAATATAGTAAGATTTAGGAACTCGTGTATAAAATAGTTGATTCAGCATGCTTATTTGTGCCATGGCATCACTTTTATACATATTGTTACTATTATAACTTCTGTGACAAAATATCGACTTATTTTATTTATCTGTCTCTGATTGTTCGCTAAATTTTACAAAAGACGAGTATATTTCGCTTCCTCTTGTTACTCATAATTTTATTTAGATGTCACATATATACGCTTGGTTAACATCTCCTCACTCTTTCAACCTTGATAACGATGGGGTAATAAAACTATTTTATTTAATAAATTTAAATTTATTAACAAATTAGTAACTGAATAAGATCAGGTTTACACGGTCTAGTTCAATCGTACGAGAGTAACATGAACTCGACCGGGTAATAACAATAAAATACTTCGTTAGTTACAATAGTTAAGTTAAATGATATTAAGTCTAAATGCCATTAATAAATATTAACAAATAAACAATTTATTATGTTTTCCTTACAATTAAGATTTTGCATTAATATTGTATGTACTAATGAATGAATGAAGGTAAGATTATTCGAGATTCAGGTGTATTTTAAAGAGTCAAAATCCCTGTAACATAAATTGGACGGAATTGAAAAAATGCTAAGTATATATTTTTTTGACACTTATTTTATTTTGTTCGTAACTTCTTACGCAAATTATTTAAAGCCTATTTTTAATTTTATTTTCTTTAAAAAGTTTTAGCTGCGGAAGTATTGTATGCATTCAGTTTTCCTTAACTCAAGTTAGATTTGACATAATTGGCAAAAAAGGTAATTTTTACTCTATATAATGTAATTTCTATGAAGATAATGGTCTCATTACGCAACTCAAGAAAAAGTTTAATTCAGAGTATTTGGCGAATGCAATAAACATACTAAGTAAGTATGGGCGCATAATAATATTAAGAAAATAAGCAAAAGTTAGGCATGGTTCACAACAGTGTCAATTTCCCTTTTGATTGCATGATAAAGCGCAAGATATTGTTCGTAATAAATACGTCAAAAGAAAATCACAAGCCATCTCTTTTATAACCCTCACGGTACAGTACCTAAAGAATTAAATTTTATTTGTCAATTTATCTAAAAATAGTTCGGTATGTACCCATTTATTTACGTCACCAATTTCTGTAAGAACAAAAAAATACGTTCATGAATTTCAGGACATCAGAAACACATAGCATAAAATGAAAACTCGACAATATTCGTCTCACGCACAATCATCTCATGTGAACCAAGCCTAAACGTTTAAAGTATGCGCGTACCTACAAACTAATCGTGGAATGTTAGTGGTCAAGCGGCGGTGGCCTGGAGGTAGCGGCGCAGTTCTTCTTGCGTATCGAAAATCATCACCGGGAAGGGCGAGCCGGGCACGTGGCGGCCGGCCCACCGCACCTCCACGCGGTAGTCGCCCGGCTCGGTGGGCGAAAACTGGTGGGAAAAAACGTTTGGTAAGCCAAAAAGATTTAAAAATATTATCTGTATCATCTAAGACTATTATCATAAAGCGGAAGATTTCGTTTGTGTGAACGCGCTAATCTCAGAAACTACTGGACCGATTTATACAAATGTTTTCGTGTCAGATACCTTGTCGTTCAGAATGTTCTTAACACTCACAGTGTCATATTTTTATATTCATAAATACGAAATAAGAAACCAAAAATTTGCACACGGGCGGGACTGGAACCAGCAACTGACTAAACGGGCCAAACGCTCTACCAATTGAGCTACCGTCCTGTCTGTCCGACCTTGCGAAATTTGTGGTCTCTTAGGGATACGTCATTACCTTATGTAACGGGAAAGGCCGCTGTGTCGGGTGCAAACTCAAAACACGTGGACGCAGTCGCGGGGGACCGCTTAGTTTAACAATATTCGAAAAATAACACACTAATTGTCTGGTACCCGACGACGATTATGACGGGAGCGTTTGAAATAAATACTAACATATCCGTGCTCATTACGCTAATATTTGCCCCTTGCGGGATTCGAACTCGCGACCGTTCGTCAGTAGACATTGCTCTGATCCTAAATTAAGTAGCTAATGCACTTTTTTTATGGAAATCAGAAACAACGGTGGTACCACAACACCTAGACCCGAGACAATGTAGAAGATTCTGATTTCCACATTGACCCGACCGGGATCGAACCCGGGACATCAAAGCTTGCCGCTTCGCGCCTTGAGACCCAGCATGCTTAGCCACTACATCACGGAGGTTGTCATGTCTCTGGTTAGTGTTACCTGTCAGATTCTTCATACGAAATAAATTTCTGTATTTGAATTATTGGTTGGTTAGTGCTTACTTGTCCATTGTGAAACAGGGCCTTACTGTATGTTGTGTGCAATAAGATATTGTCATATATCTTAAAAGTAGAGTAGGTAATGTAGCCAAGTCTCTACATGCACACATCAACATGATCAATTAACAGCCCTTTACTCACCGACTTTTAGTAACGCGCGTTAGAATCGACGCAGTCGCAATTCTGCATTGGTGCTAACGCGCGATTGCATCTATGCTAAATTAAATCTGTTAATTGCGTGTGTCGCGATGCTGAAGCGCGTTTACGAGTACAAAACGCGCGACTGCTTCGATACTAAAAGTCGCAGTGTGTAAGGGGGTCTTAAAGCTAAGACATTTTCAATAGTAGTAGTAGTAGTCCCCCTAGCCGATTTCGAGTACGGTGGCCCGTCACAACGACTAAGTGCGCTGGACATATTATAGTGCACAAGTGTGTGCGCAAACACAGGTGCACTCTCTATTCCTTTCACTCTCATGGCCCGATGGGACAGCAATGTTATGTTCTCCAGCACTTCGATTTTTCTGCATGAATATTGGAACAGAATGCTTCTTGCACTGAGTCCGCCTTTTTACCCTGACTTTTGTTTGTGCATAGAGCTGTTCTGCCATAAAATCTTGACTAAACATTTTTACCTGATTTAAACAAGTACCTACCTAAGCAGAATTCATTCACACCAGTCAACAATTGGCTGCTAATTGACCACTTGTATTGTGCCATTTTTTTATGAACATAGCTACCACATTATCAGTTGGCCTTAAACGGGAGCACGTGGGTGGGTGGTCACGTCAAGATTGACTAAGGCGCGATTTTTTCAACCTCAGTCAAGGAATATTCGTCGAATAAAATACAATACGCGTAGTTTGAAAACGAATTACCTATTTGTCAGCAATCATTTATGTAAATGGCATTTAAAAATGAATGTATGTTGCAACACCTAGCGACTTTGCGTAAACTCTGTTACCTAACTAGTGGATAACGTAGTGGGTTATACATTTAATAATATTTTAGTTAAGAAATTATTTATAACATGTAATGTGTAACTGTTTGTTATTCCTAAAAAAAACGGTCGTTTTATACATATATCAGTTGGATAAGTCTTATCTGAAGTTGGTAAAATCAGCCCATGAGGTAATAGGAATAGTAATAACTAGATCCCACAGACATGTAAAAGCTGGCAAAAGCTAATTTACAATAACTTTATTAAGTACAAAATTACTTAACAGATAATAGAAAACGTGAGCCATTATTGTTACAGAGTTATAGCTACGCTACGGTTTAGGAAAGGTAACTTTAGTTAGGTAGATATAATAGGAACTACTATTTTGTTCAGTAGGTAAACGCAACTAAAGAACGAAGATGTTAGAAGTAAACCATGCGATCATAGCCGATTACATCGAAATCCACATGTTGCTCAAAATGTAGGTTGCATGTATACATGTATGCAGGTTCCAAAGGTAAAGGCAAAGACAAAGACAACTAAAGAGGAACAAAATCGACCCAATCACATTATTTTAAATGCGCTCAACTCACATTTGACATAGGTACATTATTTTTTTCATGATCGTTTAAGTATATTGTTAATTAATTGTGTTTAAGTTTGTATGCGACTTGGTGTAGATACTGTAAGCTACAAGTGAAAATTGAATTGAAATAAAGAAACTCATGCAGGATAGATTATATTATAGATTATAGAATAGATTTAATAACTATTTTCATAACTTTTAGGGCTCTTAGATGAATGCGAAAGCTTCATCTGAATTGATACGGATTCGATTTGAATATTTCACGGGTAAAATCAGATTAAGAAGTGCAAATGCGCCCTTCCAGCAATCTTTATTATTCTATGAGTTGTAATAATTCTTGCATTGTGCTTATTAAATGTTTTAATAGAGGTCTTGTTTCAATCAACTTCTAGTGCGTGGCCCTCACTACACGATCAGTACATCCCCAGAGAAGACGAAACAGCCGTTCATAGAAGTCCGCAACGTCACATACCACGGCATCGGACCGAGAGAGGAGGCCCGGGCTATGTGCTCGGTCCGGACGCAAGAGGTTAACGCGACTGCGAACGCCACTATCACACGGAGATTGCACGGAGTCGTTACTTCAAGTGAGTGTAGTATGTTAGTTTTAGCTAGCCATCCGCAGCTTAATTCATCAAAGGATCCGTTCAAATAGTCCGCACCGTCAGTAGCTGCGTAGTCACCGCGGCAGCGGACCGCGAGTGGAGGCCCTGGGCCGGGCTATATGCTCGATCCGGCAGCAAGAGGTTATCGCTACTGGAGCTCTACTATCACGTCATGTAGTTAAAAGGTTGCTCGGAGTTGTCACTTCAAGTGAGTGTACATCTTTGTTCTGGGGATCGGATAATGTAGCATCTACAGATTGACTATTATTATTATTATCTGCCATGCGTTCGAGGCTTTGACTCTACCAATACTTAAGTGTCAAACCTTAATACAGCCAAACATAATGATTATTTTGATGACAAGACGTATCGCGATTCTAACGAAATGCACTAATTTAGGTCTCCTAAATAGGTCAAACAGTAGTCTCGTAAATGCTCATGCGGAACGAATTAGATTTTCATGGCAAGGAGCCGAGTAAAATAAAAGGTCAATGTCGTATTTCATGGCGCCATTTGTATACCTACACATCCATGAGTTCTAGAGTCAAACATAGTGTTTATTATTAGCTATCTGTGTTTAGACGGTGAAAACCGCAAATGAGATGGAAGGACGACTTATAAGAGATAGCGGGCAGCGACTGAATCCTAATGAAGAGCGTTAAAGGAGGCCTACACCAAGCGATTGGTAGACAGTGACTGCAGAAGATGAAGACTTACTCGAATGTTCGTTTTCCCTTCGTCAGTATCGTACATATTGATGTCCAAGATTTCCCGTGTAGTAGTAGTTCCCCTAGCCGATTTCGACTACGGTGGCCAGTCACAACGACTAACCGACTGCGCGGGACATATTATAGTGCACAAGTGTGTGCGCAAACACAGGTGCACTCTCTATTCCTTTCACTCTCGCCCGATGGGACAGCAATCTGACACGACCGGAGAGTTTTTTCCAAACTCCGGGCTACCCTAAGAATTTCTGAACAGAAAAACTCAGGTATATATTTTTGGCCCGACCCGGGGATCGATCCCGGGACCTCTGGCGCAGTCGTCGCTTTAAAGTGCGACCCATCTACCGCTGCGCCACCGAGGCAGTTTCCCATGTATATTATGTCTGAATCCCTAGGATTAATAGTTAGTGTATGTAACGAGAGATACTAGAGGCAATCGCTGAGAGCACAATTTTTACCTACCTTCTAAACTTTGTTTGAACTCATTAAGAAGTTAACATACCAAAAGTCCCAGCCCGTACTTTTTGAGCCGGGAGAAGGGGGAGAATTTGAAGGTTTTCTTTTTGGTTTTTCGTATATATCGAAAACTATGCGACTTAGAAAATACATTCTCCAAAACAAAGCTAATAAGATTTATCGCAAGTTTTACTTAGTTAAGTTCTGGAGCTCTATTTTTTAATCACTCGCCTCAAGATGGCGAGTGGTTTTCGTTCGAAGATGAATTAAAAGTCATAGAAAAAAACTCGTTGTCGAACGAAAATCACTTGCCATTTCGAAGCGATTACAAATAGGGCCCCTGAACAGACTTAAAAAAAGAGGTATTCAATTCGCCTGTATATTGTGACATCGTTAGAAGTAGATAAAATTTTTAGTATCAATATCTATTTAAGCGTCCAAATAAGTGTGTTTAATTTTCGAGTATTGAGCCTTTTTATAGACTTTTTTTTAAAGTTTGTACATATTATGTGTATTCCATTACCATTACTTTTGCACCTATCTCAAAAACTACTAAACCGATTTTGATTAAACTTACACTGTTCCCTGAATGGGAATATGCTTCAATGAATTAAAAAATAAAAAATCTAATTAACGTATAGTTTCCGAGATATCCATGAAAAATGATAAAATTATACAAATATCAAACGTACAAACATACGTACACTAACAGGATTTCGCACACGGGTTTGGAAGCCTTAGAAGATCATCATACTCAAATATTAATTCCAAAGACGTCACATAAATAATCGAATTGATAACGTACTTTTTTTTAAGTCGGTTTAAAACTTGAATAAGTTAAACTTCTAGAAATTGTATTAACTTTCAATTTTTAGAAGGTTTCATCTCGCTAAAACGCATAGTTTCCGATGATTTCGTAAAAAAACTTAAATAATTAATAACGTCCAAACCTTTCCCCTTCTCCCGGCCCAAGGGCTACGGCACGGTGAATACGCGTTGGGACTTTTGATATTTGACCTCCTATTAGTCCAAACAAAGTTTTTAAGTCAAAAATCCCTCTACAGGGTTTAACAATACTAATTTGACCAGCCAAAAAATCTGGGGGCACGGCATTGCCCCCACCAAGTCGAGCAAAAAAGCGTCACGGCCGTACCATCCTTTTCTCGAAGCAATTCAGACCATTTTCGACCCCCTGTAACTTCGTTGTGGGTAAAACTAGAAGACTGAACTTTTCAGTAACCATGAAGCATTGTAAAGACACGGTATATTTCAAATTTCATTCAATTTGAATTATACTCAAATATTAATTCCAATTGGACCAGCATTTTTAGAATTATAACGGGTCAAATTTCTTAATTTTGTCACTCACTGACTCAACGATCATCAAAATGCTAAGGCACTTCTAGCAGACCTAGAAGCTTCAAATTTGGAATATAAGTAGTGTTTGGTGTATGAATCAAGGGAAAAATAAAAAATCTAGAAAAGACCGCAAAAAAAATTAAGCCCATACAGCCAAGTCTTCAGTTAAATTTTTCAATATTGGCTTTATTCGTAACGATGTTTTACGGCAGTTATTATTATTGCGTGCGAAGCCGCGGGTTTAAGCTAGCCCCATATAAATATAGGCGCATGGTAGTGCCCCTGCCAAATCGAGCAAAAAATGTGTATTCCCGTCATGAAAACACGTGTAAATTAAATTATTTAATGCAAAAACGTACCTACGTGCGTATTCGTACTTATTACGAGTGCGTAAGGTTGTAAATTAATTATTATACCACGCGCTGCGATGCTAGCGAGTGAGCGCGGGCCGTTACTATGCGCTGCGCTGCGCGGTGCTAGCGCGAGGGCGCGGGGCGGGGACAGTGGCGGGGCGCGCGGAAAGGTGAATGTAGCCGAGCGAGCTGTCGCGGTGCTAGCGCGAGGCGAAAAGTTCATAAGTCAGAGAGAGGGCTTTAAGAAAATTCGTTGCTGGTAGATATACATATTATATACAATAAGTAGAAGGTACCGAAAAGGAAAAAAGTAGAACTATCTACAAAATACAAAAAGAAATGAGATCCCATCAAAAACAATACTTGGCAAAAAAACCAAGTCTCGCAACTCAGTTGTTCTGCGGTAAAAAGTTGTGAGATCCATGTAATACCATCGCACTAAATAATTGAATTTACATGTGTTTTAAGGCGATTGAATTGACACGTGTTTTCAGGCGATGGCCAAGTCTCAATATATTTATATAAAACATTAAAGAATTTTAATATTGATATGCGTCACTATAAGATGCTGTTAATTATTACGTAACAACTTAATGCTTCGAGTACGGAGATTCCAGACACAATTGATTTTCAATTGTTATGGACCACGATCGTGATCCTAGAGACTGGACGTATTAAGACAGAAAGTCGCTTAAGTAGAGACTGAATAAATTAATAACCGACTTGGTATTACATGGATTTCACAACTTTTTACCGCAGAACAACTGAGTTGCGAGACTTGTTTTTTTTGACAAGTATTGTTTTTGATGGGATATTTATTTTCATCATCATCATTATCAGCCAACGGACGTCCACTGCTGAACATAGGACTCCCCCACAGTTTTCCACAGCCACCGATTATAAGCGGTCTGCATCCAGTTTGTTCCTGCGATCTTTACAAGGTCATCAGTCCATCTTGTCGGTGGACGTCCTACGCCGCGTCTTTGTTCAAAGGAAGACTTTTTTTTTAAAACTTATATCTTTATCTTATATCTTTTTATCTTTTCTTTTTCCACAGGAGAGCTCCACAGCGCCATACAGCGGCTAGAAGTGATAATCTTCGGGCAGATGCAACAACTGTGGCAGAGCTTAGATGCGTTGCGAGGGCAATTGGCGAGTGACAGCACGCGCAACGCCCGCTCTTTCCCGGACCGGAGATCGGTCATGTTTCGGTACAAACCTGGGATGCAGTAGTATGGTACTTCTAGCGTTATAGGTAGAATGCTTCATTGAGACGTCGCCTCAGAGACATGTTACTACTGGCAGTGTTACCAACTCTCTAAAATATTTACCCCTAACCCTAAGTCAAAACCCTCTAAAATTGCTTAAATTATTTGAAAATCCCCCTAAACTCGTTGACACCGCACCACAGTACAAAAATGAATAAAATAAAATTAATCTCGAATACTCCAGTCACAAACCTAGATTTTTTTATCACAGACTAAGAAGGCAAACTAGAGTAATGAAAGAGGAATTAAATATATACACTCAATGTCACCTAATCTGGAGTCACTCGCTAGGTGAAAATGTACTTTTATTTTATTGGATAGTCCTGTTATATTTAAAATATTGTATATTCAAAATAACCTTAAAATACCCCTAAACAAATTAAGACCCCTTAAAAAATCCCATTCCACTTATTTACCCCCTAAATTTTGCGGGGAAAATCCCTAAGTTAGTAACCGTGCCTACTGGGCGGCGGGGCGCAAGGGGAAGGCGAGAGCGGGTTGCGCGAGCGGTGCGGATACACCCGCGTCTGCCACGCATAGGTACGTGTTTCAGGCGTGTCTTAATGAAGCGTTTTACATAAAGTATTTTCTTGATGGAGAGAAATACAATTGTATGATTGATACTAGTATACATTTTTGTATGATTTGATGAGTTTAATGCTTGCGCAGGAACACATTTAAAACAAACATACGTAGGTATAATTCTCTTATCATTCTTCTAATATCCGAAAGATTTATAAAATTGAAGACTTTAATTAAAAAAATGCGAAATATGGAGACTCCAAGTAGCATGTTTATGTTTTCTGATACAATGATCCTCATTTCAATTGTCGATGCTCTCATTTGTTATAGTGTAATCCAGTCGGTTCTTGAAACCTTATTATTTGGTAAACATAATAAATCATTCGCCACTGATTCTAGCTTGCGTCTTTTTGTGAAATGCAATATAGTAAGATTTAGGAACTCGTGTATAAAATAGTTGATTCAGCATGCTTATTTGTGCCATGGCATCACTTTTATACATATTGTTACTATTATAACTTCTGTGACAAAATATCGACTTATTTTATTTATCTGTCTCTGATTGTTCGCTAAATTTTACAAAAGACGAGTATATTTCGCTTCCTCTTGTTACTCATAATTTTATTTAGATGTCACATATATACACTTGGTTAACATCTCCTCACTCTTTCAACCTTGATAACGATGGGGTAATAAAACTATTTTATTTAATAAATTTAAATTTATTAACAAATTAGTAACTGAATAAGATCAGGTTTACACGGTCTAGTTCAATCGTACGAGAGTAACATGAACTCGACCGGGTAATAACAATAAAATACTTCGTTAGTTACAATAGTTAAGTTAAATGATATTAAGTCTAAATGCCATTAATAAATATTAACAAATAAACAATTTATTATGTTTTCCTTACAATTAAGATTTTGCATTAATATTGTATGTACTAATGAATGAATGAAGGTAAGATTATTCGAGATTCAGGTGTATTTTAAAGAGTCAAAATCCCTGTAACATAAATTGGACGGAATTGAAAAAATGCTAAGTATATATTTTTTTGACACTTATTTTATTTTGTTCGTAACTTCTTACGCAAATTATTTAAAGCCTATTTTTAATTTTATTTTCTTTAAAAAGTTTTAGCTGCGGAAGTATTGTATGCATTCAGTTTTCCTTAACTCAAGTTAGATTTGACATAATTGGCAAAAAAGGTAATTTTTACTCTATATAATGTAATTTCTATGAAGATAATGGTCTCATTACGCAACTCAAGAAAAAGTTTAATTCAGAGTATTTGGCGAATGCAATAAACATACTAAGTAAGTATGGGCGCATAATAATATTAAGAAAATAAGCAAAAGTTAGGCATGGTTCACAACAGTGTCAATTTCCCTTTTGATTGCATGATAAAGCGCAAGATATTGTTCGTAATAAATACGTCAAAAGAAAATCACAAGCCATCTCTGTTATAACCCTCACGGTACAGTACCTAAAGAATTAAATTTTATTTGTCAATTTATCTAAAAATAGTTCGGTATGTACCCATTTATTTACGTCACCAATTTCTGTAAGAACAAAAAAATACGTTCATGAATTTCAGGACATCAGAAACACATAGCATAAAATGAAAACTCGACAATATTCGTCTCACGCACAATCATCTCATGTGAACCAAGCCTAAACGTTTAAAGTATGCGCGTACCTACAAACTAATCGTGGAATGTTAGTGGTCAAGCGGCGGTGGCCTGGAGGTAGCGGCGCAGTTCTTCTTGCGTATCGAAAATCATCACCGGGAAGGGCGAGCCGGGCACGTGGCGGCCGGCCCACCGCACCTCCACGCGGTAGTCGCCCGGCTCGGTGGGCGAAAACTGGTGGGAAAAAACGTTTGGTAAGCCAAAAAGATTTAAAAATATTATCTGTATCATCTAAGACTATTATCATAAAGCGGAAGATTTCGTTTGTGTGAACGCGCTAATCTCAGAAACTACTGGACCGATTTATACAAATGTTTTCGTGTCAGATACCTTGTCGTTCAGAATGTTCTTAACACTCACAGTGTCATATTTTTATATTCATAAATACGAAATAAGAAACCAAAAATTTGCACACGGGCGGGACTGGAACCAGCAACTGACTAAACGGGCCAAACGCTCTACCAATTGAGCTACCGTCCTGTCTGTCCGACCTTGCGAAATTTGTGGTCTCTTAGGGATACGTCATTACCTTATGTAACGGGAAAGGCCGCTGTGTCGGGTGCAAACTCAAAACACGTGGACGCAGTCGCGGGGGACCGCTTAGTTTAACAATATTCGAAAAATAACACACTAATTGTCTGGTACCCGACGACGATTATGACGGGAGCGTTTGAAATAAATACTAACATATCCGTGCTCATTACGCTAATATTTGCCCCTTGCGGGATTCGAACTCGCGACCGTTCGTCAGTAGACATTGCTCTGATCCTAAATTAAGTAGCTAATGCACTTTTTTTATGGAAATCAGAAACAACGGTGGTACCACAACACCTAGACCCGAGATATGTAGAAGATTCTGATTTCCACATTGACCCGACCGGGATCGAACCCGGGACATCAAAGCTTGCCGCTTCGCGCCTTGAGACCCAGCATGCTTAGCCACTACATCACGGAGGTTGTCATGTCTCTGGTTAGTGTTACCTGTCAGATTCTTCATACGAAATAAATTTCTGTATTTGAATTATTGGTTGGTTAGTGCTTACTTGTCCATTGTGAAACAGGGCCTTACTGTATGTTGTGTGCAATAAGATATTGTCATATATCTTAAAAGTAGAGTAGGTAATGTAGCCAAGTCTCTACATGCACACATCAACATGATCAATTAACAGCCCTTTACTCACCGACTTTTAGTAACGCGCGTTAGAATCGACGCAGTCGCAATTCTGCATTGGTGCTAACGCGCGATTGCATCTATGCTAAATTAAATCTGTTAATTGCGTGTGTCGCGATGCTGAAGCGCGTTTACGAGTACAAAACGCGCGACTGCTTCGATACTAAAAGTCGCAGTGTGTAAGAAGGGTCTTAAATCTAAGACATTTTCAATAGTAGTAGTAGTAGTCCCCCTAGCCGATTTCGACTACGGTGGCCCGTCACAACGACTAACCGAGTGCGCGGGACATATTATAGTGCACAAGCAAACACAGGTGCACTCTCTATTCCTTTCACTCTCATAGCCCGATGGGACAGCAATCTGACACGACCGGAGAGAGACCAGCCGCAGGACCAACGGCTTTACGTGCGCACCGAGGCACGGGGGTGAAACACCGCCAACTTCCAAACTCCGGGCTACCCTAAGAATTCCTAAACAGAAAATCTCAGGTATATAACATTTTAGGCCCGACCCGGGGGTCCAACCCGGGACCTCTGGCGCAGCCGTCGCTTTAAAGTTCGACCCTCTTACCGCTGCAACACCGAGGCAGTTATTTTCAATAACATCGTAATCAAATTTACGTAACGTAAAGTGGTCAGATAGCCCACATAGCTTAACAAAATTAACCCTCATTCATTTACAACTATGCAGCCAAATACGTGCTGGTGCAATGGTCCTGATGTCTTATTAGAAATACCAACATTAGTTATTTACTAGAAGTCAAAGTAAAACGACCTTAAAATAGAAAGAAAAGAAGTAGTATAGGTATTTAACAGGAGGCCCTGGCATAGACAGATTAATTGATAAACGAATCGTTCGTCTTATCGGCGATAAGGTGATTGCCACACTAGCGTAAAACATATTTGTTTTTATTTGATAAGCGTACGAATTAAGATAAACTATCAATCTATGATCTTACAATCACTTTAATAGACATGTTATTCTATAGCTAGAACTAATCCCAATCACACTAAATCAATCAATTGACGTCATAATGAACATAATAGTCATTGAGCAGGTTTCTTAAAGTATACCTATTTCCTCTGATTGCAGTACGACTTATGGATACAAAGAAATGCCTTAGTATTTAAGAATAAAAGCTGAGAAGTAAGTTTATTTTAACTTATGATATGACAACGCTGATGAAAATCTGCTGTCTGAAATGGTATACTGTTTTATTTTTAAACGAAATAGTGTTAATTCATTGTTAAATATAATGAGGTGCTAGCGCTTCATTTTGACGGTAATCGAAAATTGCATCGGCAAGTGCTTTGTTAAACTCGTAGGCTGTAAGCTGTAAGTTCAACAGGCTTGCCACTGTGCCGGTGGCCGAGTGGTATAGGCATGCGCCCGGATAGCGTAAGACAAAAGATTCAATTCCTTGTCTGACAGCCGCTTTTAAAAGTATAATTAAAAAAACATACCTTTTATAAGACCCTTATCTGTCTAATAATTCATACGAAATGACGTACTCTACTTTTAAATAAATAAATAAAAATCTTCATTTGCAATATCTTGTTTACAATATTTTTGCAGAGTCTTCCCGGTAAGTAGTCTTAATGACACTTGTATTGGGAATGGCTCGCAACTTCCCTTACGGTTTAGCCACAGATACAACAATTTTAAAGTTACAGTATTTAGCCTACCTTGCACAGTATAGTGCGGTCCTTCTGGTTCTCCCGCTGCATCTCGACGCGGAAGGCGCCCTTGGGTCCGCGCACGCGCACGGTCAGCTGGCCGGCGCCCGCGCCGCGCGTGTCGCAGAAGAAACGCGACTGGAATGTTGCTAGCACGCCAGGTTCCACTCCTGGGCCGTATACTCGGACCTAGGAGTGAGGAAGGTGAGTTAGGTGAGTAGTAGTTTTGAAATCTTTGCTGTATGAAATAAAAGAGGCGACTCAATAATTATAATTTGCGCGTAAGCTATAAGCGTGTGAAGACTTTTTCCAAGATGATGTACGAGTTGAATCATGATAAAGCTCAACAGTAAGGGGAAAAGAGAGAAAAAGTTAAGAGAGACATTGATTTACATAGAGAGGGCGGGAAAAAAGAGGAAGGGGGGGCTGTTTTTCTGGCCTATCATACCACTTGTTCCGAAATATAAGATGATCAATGGTAACAAACAGGTATCAAAATATTGCAATAAAATTCAAGGTCAAAAATCATTTAGGACACAAAATTCAACTTATGAACGTCAATAATTAATATCAATCAATTATGGCCCATACGGGGCAAGAACATGTCTCCTTATCTTTTGAGCCTACTAGCACTTCGAGAAAAGCCACGGACAACCTGGCAAGTGCTGGAAAGAAACGCCGGAAAAAACTCATTCACCACTAGCTGCTACAAAAATGATACAAATATTTTCTTGTATCGTGGCTCTAGAGGGAAAAGAAGAAGTCCAAGAAGACAAGATACTAGCAATAACGAAGTCGGTATTCACCTTGGAAGGGTCCGGCGCCCCGGCGACCTTCAGTACGAATGGCGAGCCGGGCACGTGGTCCCCGGCAAACTGTATGCTGAGCACGTGCCTGCCCGCCTCGGCCGGCTTCACGTTCAGCGTGAACGTGCCGTCGCCGTGCTCATATAGCTCGCAGTACGCCACCTAGCGGAGAATACATACAATAACTAAATTGTCTACTACCTTCAGAAACATTTTAACAAGCTTTTATACTTACAATGTGTGTTTATCCAGGTGGAATCTTGCAACTTAATTTTGAGCCAGATAGTATTCGGTTACTAATTATTTGGAAATATTACAGATTACTTCAGTTAAATGGATTTGGAGTTCAATCTGCTGACTTAGCTGGGATATGTCGCAGACATCTGGTAAAATCAGCCAGTTAATTGAATGGCTCGGAAGTTAATTAAATGCCGGCATTCAATCTAATGGCTGAACGTCAACAAGCCAAGTTATTGAACGCAACGTTTTGTCAGATGGCTGAACGTCAAATTCAATTAACTGGCTGATTTAAATAAATGGCTGCGATAGTAGACGGCTTAACTTTCTTCAATATCTACGTGAAAACCACGACGTGCCATTTTGCAAAAGATTTACCTAGATATTTATGATCAAACTAAGTAATTTTATACGGCCTCAGAAATAATTGATCAATGCGAATGAGTGGCATACTCAAGCAAGTTCATCAGGGCACGACACCAACCGATGTATCAGGTCTTTTAAAGCTTAATCGAGGGCACACGTCAATGCGCATTCAATTCTTAAGGGTCATTGCGTCTCGAGTCGATTCTCGACCGGATTCCCATGCTAACGACGCCACCAATGATTCCTGCACCGGATGCATCACCGCTTTCCAGACCAGCATAAACGTTGGGATCAGACCAAGTAATAGACGATGACGTGTCATACATCAGATAAGGCCTCACCTTATTAGGTCCAGTACAATGCGCCGTCAACTCTCCAGGGCCGGCGCGTCTCGTGTCGATCCACGATCGGATCTCCATGCCGACGACCCCACCGATCAGTCCTGCGCCAGAGCAGACCACGCGGGATGCGTCCCCGCTTTCGGAGCCCGCATTCACGTTCACTGTTAGAGGGCAACCTGATGGAAAAGGCACGAGGTGATTGGAGAGGTACATAAGATAATAGCTATGGTCGCAAAATACGTAGTTATACAATATACAAATAAAACTTATGCTTTGAGTCTTACGCTATTAGAACTTTTAAATTTTGACACGCAATCCATGTAAAGAATGTCAAACTTTTTAAAGCTTTGTAAATTTTCCTAAAAGATAAAACTGCACTCTCTGGACGGCAGAATCATATTTATAGGATACTAGAGACCCGCCCCAGGGTCGCACGGGTGCAATGTATTATGCATATAGGACCCCGACACTGCGACTTTAAGCATCGATGCAGTAAAAACGCGCTTCAGCATCGCGACTCACGCAATGGACAGATTTAATTTAGTATCGATGCAGTCGCGAGTTAGTATCGATGCAAAAGCGCGACTGCATCGCGCTCGCGAGTCATCGGAATTCAGTACATAATTTGACAATTTCCAGCTTCTGCATCGCGACTGTATCGATACTAACGCGCGTTAGCATCGCAACTGTATTGATGCTAAAAGTAGCGCGTTGTGTAAAGGCTGACATTTTGCGACTGCATCGATTCTACCGCGCGTAAGCATCGCGACTGCATCGCCGCTAGAAGTCGCAGTGTGTAAAGGGTCTAAACCTTCCTCTTGAATCACTCTTTATATTTAAAAAAAAAAACATCAAAATCCGTTGCGTAGTTTTAAAGATTTAAACATACATACAGACAGCGGGATGGCTTTTTTTATACTATATAGTGAAGTTGAGACAAAATCCGGAATGACGAAATCTTGATAGGGGACAATAACAACATCAACTACTATTCTTCAGTCTGTGTACACTACCGATATGTGTTGATGCTGACTACGTAGCCTGCTCACGAGTATGTGAGTTGCAATTTTTAGAACCGCTTTTAGTCAGTCATAACTCACCCTTGACAAGTCTACCAGCCCACATGACCCTGAGCTGATGATCGCCCGCTCTTCTCGGCGTGTACGTAGCCCGCCATAAGCCTGGTCCTGCTGCAGCTAACGCAACGGGGATCTTGTCTCCATCGGGGGATGTCAGCATTGCTTCTGGCGCACCAGGGCCTGCCGCGCTGCCATCTGTTCGGGGGAAATGATCTTTGAGATGATTGAGATTCTGAGATTGTATGATTCATAGCTACGACACGTGTAAATCAATAGACAATGAATTGTTTTTTTTTTACTATAGATGGATTTTTCGTAACATCTTTAATCCATATTTCAAAGAAGACTAACGTTATGTTTTCTTTTTACCATTACCGGATTGATACAAAAGTACGCCTTGACGAATGACACAGAACCCTAGAAAAGCATACATAGAGAATGAGGGTCTCTGCTGCAGTGGCTTTTAAAAAACCGGCCAAGTGCGAGTCGGACTCGCTCACTGAGGGTTCCGTGCCAACTTTAACTGAATTAGGGAATCCATTTACTTCTACTTAGTAAAATACCACAATTAGCCCCCTTATTTTTTGTGAGAATCGGTAAGCGGTTAACAAGATACATTTTCCTACCAAATTTCAATTGTGTAATGCTTATAGTTACAGAATAAAATGGGTGTGACATACGGACGGACGGACGGACGGACGGACAGACGGACAGACAGACAGACAGACAGACAGACAGACAGACAGACAGACAGACAGACAGACAGACAGACAGACAGACAGACAGACAGACAGACAGACAGACAGACAGACAGACAGACTTGACGAAACTATAAGGGTTCCGTTTTTTGCCATTCAGCTACGGAACCCTAAAAATTAAAAAGTATTAACTTAACTTGGCAGTAAACATAGCTGGTACCTATATAAGGAGTCGAGCGGCATGAGCCATCCCCTTCCAGCCAAAGTCAATCTATCGGCAGTATTTTATAATGACACTAACGCTCTTTCGGGCGCTCCGGCCACTAGATCGCTATTGTAATTATAACTCTTGCTTAAAACGCCCCGTTGTATGTCAGCTAATAACAAATCCACTTACAGTAAACACGGCTGGTGTATGCAGTGAAGCATGAGCCAATCCCCTCGCAGCCAAAGTCACTCTATTAGCAGTATTTCTCTAAGCAACTAGCGCTTTTCTGGGCGCACTACCCACTAGCGCCCCATTGCTAATGAGTTCTAAGTCTTGGCCACGATCGCCTCGTTGTAAGTCAGCTAATAACAAACTCACATACCAACTTACATGCCGCAGCATAATCCCTCTTCAGATAGATTCTCTTTAAGATAGACTAGAATGACAGCTTAATGTTGCAAGCGTCGTACTAATAGTGTTGCAACAATTCAATTGTACGTGATTATTTAACCTTGTGATAAGATTTTTCAAAAATGCGGTTTACTCATAAAATTAATATTACATGTAAAACGTTACATACAGCTGTAAATAAAAGTAATGCATAAAACAGTTTTTGTAAAATTAACAAATATCAATATTTTTTTTTGATTTTACCTATTTTGTCTTTTTTAATACTTTCCATAAATAAATTATTAGTAATAATGGTAAACTTTGTAGGAACCACGATTTTGCCAAATACATATTTTTAATTATTTTCAAATCGATTAAAACCGATAATATAATAATGAAACTGAAATTTTAATGGCATAGGAACAACACTATTTTGGAATTCCGAAAACGTGGTCCTAACCCAACCTATAAAATGTCATTTTGGTCTATCTAGTTAAAATACAGAGTATAGCGCTCATCTAGGCGCTCCAGCCACTAGCGTGAGTGAGTAAGTGAGTTCTCACTCTTGTCCACAAACACCCCGCTGTAAGTCAGTTAATAACAAATTCACTTACCGACAGTGAACACGGCCGGCGTATACGGCGCGGCATGCGCCAGTCCTCTCCCAGCTAAGGTCACCCTATCGGCAGTATTCCCCGATGCCACTAAAGCTCTTCTAGGCGCCCCGGCTACTAGAGCTCCGTTGTAGGTAATTTCTAGATCTTGTTCGCCACTGACGCCTTCTGCCGCTGCTAGGGTTACCACTGCTCTGCCTGATACTGTTTCTACACCTGGGGCGAAATCAAACATTTAATATTCATTCATAATGTTGTATCTAAATTTATAAAGAGTAATAAAAAATCTAATTTCACGAAATTATGAACATCTTCGCGCATTATCAATAGCTCATCATATTATTTGTGTGAACAGATTTTCGTTATTTTTTTGGTAAATTAAGTGTTTTATATGCTCAGATGTTTGACCTGTACCCTACTTACAACATATGCGATTATTAGCTTAGAATACGAGTTAGGGCTGATTTTCAATAGTCAGATAAGAAATATTCGTCAAACAAAATAAAATATGGCTAATTTTAAAACGTCACCTAATTATCAGCAATCATAGGTACCTGTCATTTTTTTAAATCTGTCGCTTTATAATTTATCAGTCTGATAAGTTTTATCTGACCCTTAAAGTAAAACTTATTTGAGCCAAAACCACAGTTAAAAAATAAAATATATGACATATATTACATTGAAAGTATAATAACAACAACTACCGAACTCGCAGAGCTCATCCCCATACTAGACGTCAGTCTGTATCTTGGGACACGTGTCCCACAGAATGGAGTGTATGTTAGGCTACAATATGTTTAATGATCTTGTTTCCCAAACTAGACAACGTCTGATATTTGGGGAAAAGGTAGAATAGAGATTGTAATTATTATCAATGCCGAAAATGAAAATTATAACTTACGTTGATGCCTGCCGGCCAGTAAGCATTCCAAAGTGCCAGGGCCGGCGTTGCTCGTATCCAAGACTAATTTTGAGGGCGCCCTCACTCTTCCTGCGTTGTCCGCGCCCCAACCTCCGACTGGCATTATCGCTGATGTATCTATAACCTAGGTAAGTAACAGAAGATTAGTTCGTAACAACCTTAAGTATATACGAGTACCTTCAACTAACGAGTCATCGAAGTATTTCATCAGAACTTCACCACCAGTAAAATAAGTAATAAGTGTAAGTTTAAGAAAAAGAAATGCAACCACCAGAACACAAGAAAAGTGTCTGTGCCATTAGATAAACATATTATACACGAGACTTTTTTATAGGTAGGGATTTATTATCATAACTATAGGTCTAATATAATAGGAAAATAGGAGGTAAAGTTCAATGCGCGTATCAGTTTGAGTTTTGGTGGTCTTTTCATTGCTGGAGTAAAACTTAACCCAAATAAGTTTCTTACTTTGACAGAAAAGGGACTCCCAGGTAGCGGTCCCGAAGTAGTAAATATCCTAACTTCATACAACCCCACAACCAGTGGAATGTACGCGCAGAGCCACTCTCTAGGCGCCCCGGCCACAACCCTGCACTCCAGCAGACCCGACTCTGTGCTGTCTTCTTTCTCTGTCAGTCTTTCGACCTGTGTGGTGAGAGGGAAAGAGAAGACATTAGTTAGAGGTGCGTAGACTGAAGGGTAAGGAGGAGGGATAGATGGAAGGAGATTTTTCAGTGAAAGGTTGTTCTGTGAAGTATGTACAAACTATACATTATGATAATTTAATATTAGTTTTATAATTAACCTAAGTTACATTTCACAGTAGCATGAACTTTAATTTCAACAGTATCAGTTGTTTTTCAAATCACGCATATGTTTATCATGCGCAAAACAATACATAACGATATGCAGAGATAAGATTAGGCTAAGAATGTAATATAAAAGCATTATACATAGAATCCCTAGTACATAGATTTACGCACTAAATATGCCTAATTCAGAGGCGACAAACATGTGGCGTTAACACGATTTTTAGAAACAGTCGCATAGAAACCTCGTGACAATGCGATTAAATGTCGATCAAATATAAAACCCTGAAAAGACCGAATGTTAAGACCGATAATTTTTATTATAATTTGACGATCTATTTCCCTCGATGAGTCGTACTTCTTAAGCTGGCTGTACATTTTCGTCAATATGCAAGTCGAGTTCGATCCGAGATCGGTTATAGTGTTTATATTGTACTTTGAATTTGCAAGTTACCTATGTGAAGTGCAATAAATCTATCCACATCAGATAAACTTAACCTGCAACCCGACGAGCCTTTTTGAGTGGTCTGCCATCAAGACCCATTGTCAGAAGTCAGAAATTTTGCCATGAACGGCAAAAGAGGCATCAACATTTCCGAGCTCACAATGCTTGCGTACGTAGGTAATCATTAAGATTTCGTAACTTTATGTCATATTATTTGACCTATTTTTTACGCGCTTGCTACACTCGCGCTATTCATGTTGCGGCCCGGAATATCACCCCGAAAACATGTCTGTAACACTTATAAAAAAATGGAGTACCGCTGATCTATATTACCTTGTCAGGTCATAAGTTCTGTCACATGTGTAATATGAAATAATTTAGACATGTTTAATATTTATGTAACCATTTATATAGCAAAATTAACTTAATAAAACATAGATTCGTAAGGTGATAAAGTTTATATTCAAAATGAGCCCCGCGATTTTGAATACAAGCCTTCAATCTGCGTGGCCAGTCGTCTTTCGCAGCACGAACGAGGTCCATATCAATAAAGGCGGCTGCCTTAATCAAGGATGCCTTGAGTGTCTCCAAATCAGGATGAGGCTTTGAGCAGGCCTTTTCAGGCTTTGACAACCCGTCTGGTGTAGTGGTCGAGAGTGTTGCGGGTTCGATCCCCGCACAATACAAACATTTGTGTGCATGAACATGTCTGTTTGTATTGGTCTGTGTGTTTTCTATGTATATTATGTATGTATTTACAAAAACAAGAAGTATTTAAGTATTATATCCGTTGTCTGGCACCCATAAAACAAGCTTTGAGTAGCTCACTTTGGGACTAGATGGCGATATTTATATTTATTATTTTCCTCCAAGTGTTGCCATATCTTGTAATCTAACGGACTGAAATCTGGACTGGAGGAGGGCCAGTCTTCATGCCGGATGAAGTCGATTTCACGCGCCGCCAGCCAGCCGCTGGCACAGAATCTTGTTGGAGTACCCAGTGCCTGTTATTAAACATGGTATGAGAAACTGATTCCACAAGGTTTCGCAAACAACTGCATTTGTTTTTACGCATTTCTCACAAAAATGTACCTCAGTTAAGCCGCAATAAGAGACTCAATAAGAGACTCCCAAAAAATGAGCGAGGATGGAAAATGGCCTTGGTTGACGCGGAATACGGTTGCTCGCTTTTTCACTGCTGTGTGCGTACACCTTATCATTTTGTTTGTTGTAGCTCTCTTCCACGGTGAAATTTTTTTCATCCGAAAAAAGGATTTCCCGATGCTTTCACAAAGCGCGGCATCTCTTAAGTCTCAGGTCCATTAAAAGAGCGTCCAAACGACGTCCAGTTTTTTTTTCGATATGCTCTAAGCCCTTTGTCTTTATTTAACACCCTTTTCACCGTGGTCCTGCTTAACCCCATCTGAAGGGCCAACAGTTTCTGCTTACGTATGAGATTTCTTTAAATTCGCGCCTTCACAGCTTTTATCACTGCTGGAGTCATAACTATGTATAGCTGAAAGTACAGAAAGCGCTCGTCTACGCTAAGTATTTTTTGAGTACGAGTCAAAGGTTCGCACTGTCTTGTGATGCCAAAAAGCGCAAAGCGCTCTCGCTTTGCACTGGTGGGTGACCCTAATGACGAAAGGGTATTATAAAGTAGATGATATTTTTAAAGATAATAATGTATGGACTTGCATGATCATTGATCTCTTCAAAGATTGTAAACATTTTGAAAAGAGGCATTGACATTAGTACTGAGTTTGTTGCGCAGCTTCTTCTCAGCACTAGCCCACAACTGTCCCGAAGCGGTGGTAGGGTTTATATGGGGACGTGTAAAAGTGACCCCAGTAAGCCTATCTATATGCATAAATAAATGACTTTTATGACTGCCGGCATTAGGCATAGTAAAAGTTGTTTGAAAAAATATTATCTTTACCTGAACAGTAGGCGCGGAGTCTTCAACGCAGTGTATCGTGAAGGCAGCTTCTTTACCAACATGCGCGTGAACTAGCCCGGTCCCCGCGCATCTCGCTGCGTTGCTGCTGCGCCCGCTGAGCACCCCTAGCGACACTGGACTGCCCGCTACTGATGCTCCTATTCGTATAGTAAAGAATACAATACAAATTATGTTATAGGTACCTGTGTTTTTTTTTTAATATGACAACATCACATATGCTCCGATCCCAAGCAAAGTCGCTAAAGCACTTGTGATGATCGGAAACAACGGTGGTACCACAACACCCAGACCCGAGGCAATATAGTAAAGATCGTTTTCTACATTGACCCGACCGGGAATAGAAGCCGGAACCTCACGAGATGGCGACGCTTGAAACCAGCGTGTTAGCCACTCGACCAGGGAGGTCGTCAAATGTTGTGATAAACTGATCTTTAAGATAGTGGGTAAAGATAGATAGTTAAGATAGCCTGTAACGACCCACTGCCTGGAAAACGCCTTACTTCATCTATGAGGTAGTTTGAGCCATACTCCACTACGCGGGTTCAGTGCGGATTGGTGGAGGGATGTTTGCAAGGCAAACGATCTATCCCTGCTGTCTGATGTTATCAAGCCGCCAACGATTTTTAACGACTAATATCAACCGATTTCAGCCGGGACCAACGGCTTAACGTGCCTTCCGAAGCACGGAGATGCTGGTGATGTACGTAACTTATATGGCCAGTATTGTCACTTATCCAAATACGACCGCGCCGTAGGTAACTTCGGTATTACAACCAAAACGCTGCTATGCTACGAGCACCTCTCAGCTTAAGAAGAAAGTCAGATAATCCCTTCTGAATAGTTAAGCAAAAAAATCAATAAATAGTTATACAGGTAATAGTTAGAAAGAGTGCGGAAATTCGTGCAATGGTGCATACGTTTATGACGACGAGACTTCTTTAGGTTTGATTTATTGATGTCATAATGCGTGCAAACGGCACTCATGCTGTAGTAAATGTTAGTGGCAGGCGGAGCAATAAAACGTGCAAAAGAGACAGCGCACATAAATTTATCTCTTGCTCTTGCACTTTAAATGGATGACGTCACACAGATATGCTTATTAATAGAAATTGGTTTGATAATGGGGTTTGTATGCATTTTGTACTGTCGATCTATGTAATACCACATTTATGCAAATAAATTGATTTGATTTGATTGATTTGATAATTCCGGTAATTTGCACGTGCGCAGACCCGTTTCATAATGATTTATGACCCACGCAAGACTTCGCGCTTAGTATAGAACATGGTATTTAATTTCATAGACAGCCATGAAATGATCAATAAACACAATGTATGTACACCGCGCCGTGTAACCGGATAAACCCATGGTCGGTTCGATTTTGTCATAATGGAGGGTGAACACAAAGCCTAAAACCATACATACCTCCATACGTGATATAAATCCTATAATGCGCTGGCACAGAAGGTCGTAAGCGCACTTTGTACGTGTGTCCGTCTTCCCTGATGTCGACTGGAAGCCGGACGCGGCGGTCACCCATCGCTTCACAAACCACTTCCAATTCCCCAACACCAGCGTCTTTTGTGTCCACTAGAATGAAGAACATGCAAATTATGGACGCTTTAGAACAGTAAAACCAAAATTGATACTTGGGATGGCTATAAACATTTAAACTAACCATAGTTAGAATCATACCATAGACATAGGAGTTCGCATAGACAAACATATTATGAGAGTTTTTTTAGAGGAAAGGTCTTAACGAATAAGCATTAATGTCGCTCATAAAGTCTGTTTTTCTTAGACTGTCAAATATAGGAAGGAATCTTGACATTCCTTTTTTTACAAAATTATTCATTACAAAATAAAATATTTACAAACCTAGCAACCTATATAGGTAATTCATCGTTAAAAACTGAGATCCCTTTAAAAAGATTGTTTACAATTTCCGACTAGCCAAGAAAAACGTACTTTACAATCATCAGCTATATTCGAAACTACGGGCGAGCAAAGTTTACGAAGTACTAAGTGTACTTCGTAAACTTTGAAACTTCGTAACTTCGTATAAATAACTATAATAGTCCAGAATATTTTATGTTGAAAAATGGGTATTTACCTGTGAAATTGATAGGCGTTTGTGAAATAATGTTTCCGGTGGGTAGTCCTGAGATTATCACTCTGTTCGGGTCGAAAGATTCACACGTGAAAGGGCTGCCGGATACTGGCTTGGATAGATGCAACACCTCTGCAAAAAATAAGATAAGATGCATTTATTTGATCAAAACATGTGTTGTCATGTACATAACAAGAACGAAACGTGTTTAGCCGGAACATTTAAGTCATCATCATCATTCTCAGCTAAAGGACGTCCACTGCTGAACATAGGCCTAAGCCGTGGGGGAGCCACGGCTTTCCACAGCGACCGATCACTAGCGGTCTGCATCCAGTTTGATCCTGCGATTTTTTTAAAGTCGTCTGTCCATCTTGTTGGTGGACGTCCTACGCTGCGTCTTTGGTCGAAGGGTCTCCAATCTAGAACTTTTCTGCCCCAACGGCCATCAGTTCTTCGCGCTATGTGCCCTGCCCATTGCCACTTGAGCTTACTGATTCTCAAGGCTATGTCCGTTAACATTTAAGTAACTTTTTTTAATATTCAAAATGGGTTTGCACTTGACTTTACTTTAGTCCAAGCCAAATGTGGCTTAGACAGAGTCTAAGATGGAACGAGCTCGCCCACATGACACCTGTTCACTCTCACTTCGTATAATTTCAGTTTGTAATCACTGGCATATAAACGTTTATAAGTAAGAAATATAATAATCAAAGTCATGATTTACCTATAGTACTCTGTCCAACTTCAGTGATAGTGAATTCTGCTTGCAGTAACCCAGATTTAGTCTGATAGCATCTGACTGGTAAGGCCCTAGAGCCGGGCCCTGACACGACGACGTCAAATTCACGGGCTGGTCTGCCGAGTGTGTCTATGCTGAACGATGCTACCTTGCCCACTTGCGCTTGGTAGAGGCCGAGGCCTGAGGCTGTGACCTGGAATATAAGTAATTGTTATTCTGATTGTTATGCCGATAAGGGATAAGCTACAATAGAAGATCGCGATAGGTACTGGATGAGACACTTTTGAAAGTACAGTTTTGTGTATTTGACTCAGTAAATAAGATTAGTTAAGGGTGTCGGAGGATCGTCAGGCATCGGATTATGTACGATCATCATACATATTATGCATCATCAAATTGGAGAGTAATCTGTTACATATTTCTTTACGAATTAATTCAGACAAGTGTATGTATTCTGATTAAGTGTAGCATCCATGCCCAACATAAGATCCTGGCGAGTTAAAACGAGATGAATATATCGTTTTTAGCGTTCCGTAGCCGAATGGCAAAAAACCGTACACTTATAGTTTCATCAAGTCTACCTGTATGTTCGTCCGTATGTCACAGCCACTATATTCTGAAATTATTTGTATTACACAGTTGAAACTTAGTATCCTGTTAATCGCTTTAGGATTCCCATAAAAAAATAATGATATTTAAGGTTTCTTGTCAAACCTTTGCGTGTAGGGTGTCTATGGATAGGTCGTTTAAAATGACATTAAGGTTCTTAAAACCATTTTCTATAAAAGTCTAACGTTTGAGAGATAGACACGTCTAAATTGGTAAAATGGGCGTCGTCATCTAACTTTGAAGCTAAGCGAGAGTAAATTTTGAAAAAAATACATGATATTGATCTTGACGAAGACTTAACGAAAAGTAGTTTTTGAGATAGAGCATTTTTTCAATAACCGCAAAAAGAACTTTGTTATCTATACAAATAAATGAAAAACAAGAGTTATCCTACTAAATAAACAAAAGATATAATCGAAATGATGTCAACTTAACTAGTTAAACTTGTTCGTTTCATATCCATAATCGATTTTACCAAACCTAACCAAAGTTATATTTTACCAAACCAAACCAAAGTTATATTTGCTGTCAACAAAATGTTGTGGTATTATGACTAAGTGAAAGTAAGCGGATCTCTAATTCAGTTATAACCGGAATAGTCCGTGACAACTGTCACGGAACCCTTACCGCTCGAGGCCGAATCGCACTTTGCCGGTTCTTACCTCTTGGCCGTGCTGCGGCGGCTGCACGTCCAGCAACAACGGGTCCCTGGCCACCTGCGTGCCGCTCCACAGCAGGGTGAGGCGATGCGGCGCGGCGCGGGCCGGGTGCCACACCAGCTCCTGCCGGGCGCCGCCGCGGCGACGCACGGAGTGCGGGACGGCCACCCCGCCGCACGTCACGCGGCCAGATAGCCGCCCGGCGCCGGCGCCGCTTGTGCTCACTGCAATAAATGTAATATTATATCCTACTGACGAAACTACTACTTCGTAGCGAAAGTTATTATGAACAATAATGAAAGAATAGACCAAAAAACAGCGATAAGACCGCCAATATTGTACAAATGATTTGTATGTAATTTTATTCTTTCTGGTGTCCTTACTTGTGCAATAAAGAATATTTATTATTATTATTATTATTAAAAAGAAATAGACAGAAAGAGCGTACGAATTACGTTATGAAAGGCGTGACAATGCCAAAATCATCTATAATTTAGTATTATAGAGCTACGTTGACCAATATTACAAAAATATACATATTTATGTTGGATAGCTTATTTATAGCCTATATAAAAAATCAAAGCTGTGACGGGAGGGGAGGGAGCAAACTCAAAACGCGCGGAGTCAGTCGCGGGGGACCCCTAATAGATGTATAAAGGCAATTGACCTTTTGACATAGAAGATTTGGCATATATTGGCATCGAATTAACTTATTTTCAATTAGCTTGTAGCTCTAGATACCAAGCAAAAAAGTATAATTCATACTAAATTTACCCAAAAAAGTTAGAGCTAGATAAAAAATGTTTTTTATTTATTTATAATTTAAGGATATGTTTCACCGCAGTCCGTGGCTTGGCCAAGAATGATCATTGCCTTTTCATTGTAATCTAAAATACACATGAATTATGTATGCAACTGTTCTATTCGCTACAGCGTTGTTAATAGACAACACTTTGTCAGCAGTGGCATCTACGGCTTCCACTTCGGGCACCAGTTCACGTGATCTCCGACGTACCCACCGACCATGTTTGCTGGGACAGTCACTATACCGGAGTCAAATATCACTCATCTCCCACAACTTACCAGTAAGTATGGCAGGTCTGTGCGCTACAGCGTCGCCGATAGACAACACTTTGACGGCAGTGGCATCTAAGGCTTCCACTTCGGCCACCGGTCCTCTTGAGCTCCTCACGACGTACCGACCGACCCTGCTTGCTGGGACAGTCACTATACCGGAGTCAAATATCACTTATCTCCTACAACTTACCAGTAAGTATAGCAGGTCTGTGGGCTACAGCGTCGCTAATAGACAACACTTTGTCGGCAGTGGCATCTAAGGCTTCCACTTCGGCCACCGGTCCCCGTGATCTCCGACGTACCGACCGACCATGTTTGCTCAGACAGTATACCGGATTCAAATATCACTTATCTCCTACAACTTACCAGTAAGTATGGTAGGTCTGTGCGCTACAGCGTCGCCAATAGACAACACTTTGACAGCAGTCACATCTAACGCTTCCACTTCAGCCAGCGATCCCCGTGATCTCCGACGTACCGACCGACTATATTTGATGGACAGTCAGTATACCTAAGTCAAATATCACTTATCTCCTACAACTTACCAGTAAGTATGGCAGGTCTGTGCGCTACAGCGTCGCCAATAGACAACACTTTGACAGCAGTCGCATCTAAGGCTTCCACTTCGGCCACCGGTCCTCTTGAGCTCCTCACGACGTACCGACCGACCCGACTTGCTGGGAAGGTTAAAAGACCAGAGTCTTCGAGGTTGGCTTCGGAGACACGTGTCCCAGTCGGCGATATCACTTCTATGTCGGAGAGGTTTTCGTCTATTTCCACTGTTGCTATGCCTCCTGAAAAAAAAGCTTAGGGTAAAGAAAATGACTGAGAAATTACTTTTTTGTATTTATTTGTAGACTGTGAAGATATTATGGTCCACAAGTGTCGATAGAGATAATTTAATCTCTGCATGCATTATGTTATATTGCCTTTGAATGGTATAATGGTCGATGGAGTGGCACGTGGCAGCTCGAACTATAAATGTATTTTGTTTAATATATGGGGCATTAGAGGAGAGATAATTAAGATGAAAAAAAAAATACAAACGAAAGAAGAAGAGGGAGAATGTTGGTGGGACACCTGAATCGACATGATCATTTCATCGACACTATAATAAAGGGGAGAAGGAACAAGGAAGCGAGGAAGGAACGGAACGGGGAATCACATGGTCATGAGCACGGTCGTTGCGAGCGTCTAGTGATACACGTCTTTAGTTTTTCTACATACCAATTTGTACATAAGTATGCGGCTCGCTGACGCGGCAGACGAACGGGCTGCCGGGCACGGCTTGCTCGTTGAACGTGACCGACACGCGGTGCGGCTCGCGGGAGACGGGAACGAATGTCACGTCGTACAGGCCACGGGCTACCGCTACCACCTGCATTGAAGATAAAGATATTATGAGATAATCAAAAATTTAGGCTTTTACTGTACCAAAAATAGCACCGTGAAAAGTTTATGACGTCTGATTTTGTGCTGCACCAATTTTATTTAAAAAAAATACCAAAATATTTAAATCACGAAATCACCAATTTTGTCTCAGCGTCCACAAAGCGCCAACTGGTGTTCGAATATTGACGAAAACTTGGTCCATAATGCCGCTGATTTGAGAATTGTAGAGACCTGAGCTAAAGTATCTATTAGAGATGAGTACCGAGTATTACTCGGTAATTTTTTTTTTCAACCGAGTACTCGGCCGTGTAACTCGGTTTAAAATCAAACACCTGTTTCGGGTGTAGAAGTACAAACAGGTTCGCGCAGAATAAGGTTTCATCTGGCCACTAGAGCGCGATGATGCAAAATTAAAAATATAATTTTATATATTGAATTTTGCATTGTAAACTAGTTTCATTTGGTCTCATTACTACTCGTTTAGTATCGTAATTGAGATTGTGGAAGATCTCCCCTGTTGTTTAGATGATATCTACCGAAATATATTGCTTTAATTAAACCGAGTATACACGGCACTAAAACCGAGTTACTCGGTCGAGTACCAAAAAACCCGCCGAGTACCGAGTATTAACCGAGTACTCGGCCCATCTCTAGTATCTATCGTAACTCAGCATTTTTAGTAGTGGAAAGCAGACACGATGAGTCCAAGTGTTCCTTCGCCAGTTCCAGCCGCGTCGAGGCTGAACATGCCACTTGCCCACTTCGACGGCTCCTCTTCCGTCAACTCCATTGTCTAGCTAGGCTTGGCCTTCCAGCTAGGGATGGTAGCATTGTTCAATTACGCCACATAACGTACCTCAGCTTTGACAGTAGTTGAAGGCGTGGACACGACTAGTTCCAGCGTCCCCTCGCCAGCGCCGGCCGCGTCGACGCTGAACGTGACCGGCTTGCCTACTTCGACGCCTCGTTCCTCGTCCACCCCATCGTCTAGGCTTAGTCCTTCGAGAGTGCCTTCTAGTTCTGGAAAATATAGAATGGATTAGACAAGCCATACTATTTTAAAGCGGTCAGGACAGCAGCGAAATTGGAAACTCAGCATATATTTATACTTAAGCCAATACTTGAGTGATGAGATGATCAGTGATCAGATTATCGGATGCATATTTACATAAGTTCATTTTAGACTAAGACATTGTGGACGCAACTTCTTAAAAAATATTGCGAAACTAGACTGTAACATGGCGAGAAAAGGACGTCTTTAGCATGTGGTATTCAAATGAACAGGACTTCGCGACTACATTTTATTAATTATTATGTACTTGACGTTAATTTTAAACTCCCTATCAATTTATGAGTGTATTTTGAGTGTAAGTAGAGCAGTAGACAGTACATACACTCACAATAGTACTACACCCGATTTGGTTCTATAATAAAAAGCGCTCATTAGCAATCAGTACGTAACGAATGTTATATATTTATCTCTTTCTATCAACAGGCGTGTCCTATCATTTGTTTCTTTTAGCACTTAGTGTCGTAATACACAACTATACGTTCGTATAGAGTAATCCTTGCGCCATTTTAGAATGCTTTAATGTTGGTGTATCACCTGTCTATCCTTTTGAACGTCATTGTGATTCATATTTTTTTGCAATGAAGGCAATAAACGTTTCTTCGTTTTCTGATAATAATCAATAACACTACTACTATTACAGATTACACCAAAGTTATAAAAATAAATACAAACTAACCTCCAGGCCCCAATCCAGTGACCCTCACTCGGCGCACATCATAAACGTTGCATGTAAAAGGTGATCCATTGACATGTCTTCCAGCGCAAGTTATCTGCACACTATGTCTTCCAACTGCCTCGGGGGTGTATGTGGCTGTATATCGGCCTTCGCCAGCTGAGTTGACGCGAGTTCGCACGCTGCTACCCCCCGGGCCGGCTACGAAGACTGATGGTTCACCCGCTGTCAGGAGATGAAGGGTAAAAAAAGTTAGGTGAAGCGACGGGAAATATTAATCAAAGGGATACCGGTACAAAATTACGTTATGTATTACAATACCGAATTTTAAAATACCGAATTTCAAAAGCCCTACGAACGGAAGGCCGAATTTTAGAATGCCAAATGTTTATATGATCAAAAGTTCTAAATACCGAAAGTTTGAAATCCCGAAAATTCAAAATACCGAATCTTATAAGACCTATGATTGGAATCCCGAATACTAAAATGCCGAATTTTAAAATACCGACTGTTTATAAGACCGAAAATTCAATATACCGACTGTTTATATGACCGAAAGTTTAATATACCGAAAAAATTAAAACCCGAAGATAAAAAATACCGAATTTCACAAGACGTATGAACGAAACTCCAAACAAATTGTATACCATTGAGATTGAGGTTCATTTTGAAAAACAAATATTGATTGACCCCGAATCGCCGTGGTCTTTCGCCGTGGTACTAGTCTGCCCGATACTAGTGTGTAATTCAAAAGCCGAAGGCGCGGAGGGAAAGCAGCCCTCACCCGCTGTTGCAAATCTCAGGCTCCCGTGCGAGCTGGAGCGGCTGAGGCTGGTCGCCTAAGGCGACCAGCAAGCCGAAGCTGCGGAGGCGAGCGTGGGTGCCTGAGATTCGCTACGCTAGGGCGAAAGGGCTGCACTTCCCGCAGCGCCGGAGAAGAGCAAAACCTATGCATGCTGCTACATGCATGCCTGTTTGATTGCTTGCATGCTGCATGCCTGTTTGATTGCTTGCAAGCTGCATGCTGCATGCCTACCGCAAAGTTAATCTTACTTTCGGGATTTTGAACTTCGGTATACTAACTGTAGGTATATTAATCTTCGGGATTTTAAACATTCGGGATATGAATCTTCGGTATTTCAAACTTTCGGGATTTCGAACTTTCGGGATTTTGAACTTTCGGTTATTTGAAATTCGGCATATTGAGCTTCGGTATATCGGGTATAGGTATTTTGATTTTCGACGTTTCAAGCGTAGGTATTTCAATTGTAGGTATTATGAACTTTCGGTATTATAATACGTACCCAAAATTACCACAAATGTTTATTGTTTACACACAGCAAACTTTTTTGTTTTGCTTAATTACTGATCATTGGTATCTACTCAGGAGAAATTCAAGAGACAAACGAGAGTCCCGGTTAAATAGATTTTCATAAACGACCTCCAACCAAATTTGCACAAGCACTTAATGATAAATATTTTTACACCACACACGATGCTTACATGAGATGTGATGGAAAAACTGATACACAGAGTTTCTAAAAGCTAACATAATGAACACTTAACTTTGATTTCATTTACAAACTTAAAGAGCGCAATGTATAGAGTCATGGTAAGCCCCGAGCAACAAACCGTGAGTGCAGACGGTTAGCCGATGACCACTAACCAAAGGAACTAATGCCAAACAAACAACTAAGACAATGATTAGATTTGCAAACATCAATTGTGTGAATCATAACACCGAATAGATTTATTTTTAGGTAGGATATAAACAGTATGAGATACATAATTGGGTCTGTAAACGGATATAAGGTCAATTATAATGTTTATGAGTGCATTGTTTCCGAGCCGCGGCCGGGACGATCATCGGGCAAGTGAAATGTAACCCAGGAACTTACAGTGGAAGCCCGTGAGTTATATCTTTGCTAGTTCACCCCTTGGTGTGTAAGAGAGTCCGGGGTCGGTAGTTCTAGAGTCGCCCGTGGTAGCCAGGGCTGTCACTGCATAAGTGACTATTGAAACAAACTGACAGTGCTGTTACTTACGATGGCATCCGGTGTGCTGAATCTCTGCTGGTTCACCCCTAGGCGTGGAAGACAGTCCGAAGCCGGTAACGTCGGTTGCGGCGGTCACCGGACAAGTGAATGGTGAACCCAACTGATGAAATAGTCACTTACAGTTAAAGCCAGTGAGTTGTATCTCGGCTGGTTCTCCCCTAGGAGTAGAAGAAAGTCCAGGACCGGTAGCCCTAGCGTCGGCCGCTGCGGCCGGGGCAGTCACCGGACAAGTGAAAGGTGACCCGGGAACAGCATGGCCGTTGAACCTGACTGATAGCGTGTGAGGGGCTGGCTCTACTGGTTTGAAGTTCACCTACAACCAAAATTTTAATATACAAAAATTCATGAGGTGGTAAGTTCTATACATGGTTTTATAATCGTAACAGATAATTTGTGTGAATAGTAATATAGTTTTGGAAAAAAAAACTAGTTGGTATAGCAAATACCTTAAATCGCGCGTTGCCTTCACTCTGTACATAGTTCGGTACATTGCGTCCGTTGACGGCCACAATGATCTCCAAGTTGCCAGCACCTACAAAAAAAAACATTTATTTGCCATCTAAAAATGATTTATTGAACACATACAAATTAGACTTCTTACACACTGCGCCTTTAACCATCGATGTTGTAACGCGTTTTAAGATGTATGGATGCAACCAATATACGAGTACAATGTGTTAATTTTACACTTGATCAAACTTTCAGGAAGTGCTTTACTCACGGTTTTGAACAACTTTTACTATCGGACCAACTTCAAAACAAGAAAAAAAAAACGGCTGTTCCATTCATTTTCTCAGAGATGAAATGAGTTTTTGTGTGGAACAGCTGTTTTTTTTTTCTAGATTTGGAAGTTGGTCTCGCAGTAAAAGTTGTTCAAAACCATCATTAGAGCACTCCCGAAAAGTTTAATCAAGTGTAAAATTAACCCATTGTAGATTCTAAAAGTAGCAAGTGTGTACAGCTTGAAATTTTGCGACTGTATCGATGCTACACCGCGACTGCATCGCTGCTTACAGTCGCAGTCTGCAAAGGCTCTCAGTTCTCGCATTATGTCTGTAAGGCTTACCAGCGTGTGAAGCATTGATGGTGAAGGAAACAGGTCTGCCCACGACTCCAGGGGATATGTCAGTAACTGCCACTCTGGCTGCACTGTACGCCTTCACCAAGAACGGGCTGCCTTCTACGTGCCCACCCATTGCGCCTGCACGAACCTATAGTAAAAAAAATTCCTATTTGAATCACTCAGGAAGGTTATACACTTGGATTGTAATCCGTTGACTAAAGGTTAAAAAGCAATGAAAATTTTCGATTCCAAAAAACGGCGAATGCTTTTCAAGGACGAGAATAATGCTGTATTGTGTTACAGGAAGTGGAACAACTTACCTCGATACTGTGGTCTCCTACGTCAACAGGAACGAAAGAGATGGTGTACCGTTTGCTAGCTTCGTTTTCACCGACGGTCTCTTCGGCTGATACCTGTAACAAAAAAAAAATGATAAAGAAGTTCTTCAGAGTTACTTTATGAATGGCAGTAAAAGTATTTATCCGATTGAAAGACTATGTAACGAACTCTTTTGGCGCCACAATTTTAGTGCCATTTACTTGAGGTGAGATGTTGCCCAGCAGTTGGATGTAAGCAACAATTAAATTTACTTATTTTCATCTTACGGCCGGTTTTTAATGGTCAGTTCAAACTTATCAGACTGATAAACTATAAAGCGACAGATTAAAAAAAACAGGTACCTATGACTGCTGTCAATAAGGTGAAATTTACAAATTAGCCATTTTGTATTTTGTTTAACGAATATTTCTTATCTGATTATTGAAAAATTAGCCCTTATATGATCGTATGCGATACACTAGACCATTATATATACTAGACCATTTTACTATCTGTTTAAGATTTACAAGCTCTAAGGCTCCTCATACAAAAAAGTGAGTAACCTACCAAGGACCAACGGAATAAAAATTTAATGTATAATCACTTCTGTCCTTACCTGTACCGGTACTGGTCTTCTAGCAGGCCCTAACACTTCCACATGGGGTGACGTGGGCGAGTCCACGCTGAACGTGTACGCGTCACCAACGGACACTTTGTCCGGGGATTCCCCCGAGCCGGCGCCGATCACTCGCGCCGGGGCTGACACGTGGCACACGAATGGACTCCCTGGTGAAAAAGTTTACTTTATTAGAAAACTTGCGAACTTTGTTTCGCCCCCATCCTCGTCTTGCCCGGCCTCGTCCCGGCCAGCCACGTAATTAAAGAAAAATGTTAAGGGTGGACAACCCTTATTACTAAGGGGTATGAAAAATAGATGTTGGCCGATTCTCAGACCTACTCAATATGCTCACAAAATTTCATGAGAATCCGTCAAGCCGTTTCGGAGGAGTACGGGAATGAACATTGTGAGACGAGATTTTTATATATGAGATAAAGTAGAATTACACATTAGAATTGATGATTGAATAGAAATACACTATGTTCAGAAACTGGATGCAGCACTGATTGCAGCAGCAATAAAAGACTACGGATTTATTTCGCGCACATTTCATTAAAACTACATATCTGCCTGACATTTCGAATTATTTACAGCATCCGTGGTCACAGGCAAGACTAAGGTGTTATTTGTCATTACATAGTAATGAAAAATAAAGCATGGTATGCTAGGGGTAAATTTCACAATGTTCAAGTAAGCTTGGTTTGTGCTATCAACCGGGGGTCACATTCTCGTGAAGTTCATATACGAAAAAAGTTCACTGACAGTATTTTATTTGTGGAAGAAAAATAGATTTTGATTTCTCAGTGTCAATATAAGAGTATCTATCTATATATTTCAATTTTGTTCGTGCGATAGTTTTTTCACGTGATAAACATATACATAAGATATTTTACTTCATTTTTAGTTAAAAGTTCGGTTAAACTCAATCAAATTAGTCAACGGTTTATAATATGGCAATAGAAATACATAACAAATTACCGGAGCATTTGAAAGCCCATGATGGTAATTTGTTTAAGAAAATGATAAATAGTTGGTTATTTATTATGTAATTATTTTTTTAGTGTAAGTGATTATTTAAATTCATAATAACTTGTTTATAGATATGACATTCCTCAATTTATTTCATAATAACATGACATATTTATTTTATTAATATTTGCATGCTTGCAAGGCTGGATACAATAACGATGACGGATCTTGACCTACAATGTTAAATAAATAAATAAATTACCATAAGGAAAAAACTCAATTGACGTAAGAATCGCTACCCAGATACTTTACACGATTTTTTTTTCTTTTTTTTTAATACTACGGCGTGCGCTTCACTCAGCAAACAAACGGCAGCTGTTAGATGTAACCCCACTGACCTGGGACGTGGTCTCCGTTGAACCGCAACTCGACTGTGTGCGGTCGCGGGTCGCGCGGAGTGAAGCTGATCGCGTACGTGTGCGCGCCCTGAGCAGCCGCGGCTGTTGGCACGCGTCCGCCGTTCACTGTCACTTCCAGGTTACCGGGGCCGGCGGCCATTGTTTCGACTGAAAAGTTTTGAGGATTATAATCAAAGATAGATAGTAACTTCTATATTGCATTCAACAAGTCAGTTAAAATTTTATTATGGTAATTAAATAGCTAAGTTGCAGATCAATGATGACAAAACTAGTGTCTAGTAGGCATGGAAATGATTGCTACTTTTGATTCATTTTCAGTTCATGTAATGATGAAGTTTTTTCATATGAAATCACATGCGAAATTTCTCTGTCAATGTGAATTGCGACGCGAGTACGCGACTAATGAATTTCACTGCACACAAATAATGCGATTTTCGTACCTACCGCTACAAACACATTACAAAATAATCTCGACTTTACGACTATGAGAATAAAATGCAATTATTAACTGCCGAGCGTCGTAAGTCAATGTGACCGCATAGATAGAGCATACTTATTCCTACTCGCTCACTCACGCTCAATGATTTCGCCCACTACATTTCATTCTTCAATGAAATGAAATCCGTATGATAATATAATTTCGCAGAGGGCGATTTATAGCAGTCTATATGAAAAAAAGTAGCAGGTGTGAACAATGAATTTCATTTCATATAAAATTTCATCTGCTATTCATGAAATGTTCCATGCCTATTGTCTAGTGACGCTCAAAATCTTGCCAATGCTTCGATTGATAAATCTCGTGCATATTTAAATGACACACTATTTTCTATAGTTTGATTATTTACTAATTTAAACTAGTTGTAACAAGTTTTAACAGATACCGAATTGTGTTATTTATTACTCACCTAAAAAAGTAACGGGCTTGCCAACAGTTCCATGGGCGACATCTTTCACTCTTATCGCTGTGACGTCGTAGACCTACAAATTGTATCTTTGCGATTACAGGCACATAAACAGGCTCATAACAATTTCAATCTTATGAAATAACCTTTTTATCTCACCTTTAGATGAAAAGGACTGGCAGGTATCGGCGCGGAATCCACCAGCACATTCAGCCGATGCTCGCCCACGGCTTTGGGCACGAACTCGGCCCGAAAGACCGCTGGCCCGGCCGCAGCCACAGCCGCCGGCACCGACGCGCCATTGGGACCTGCGCCCCCGAACGCTGAGCTCACCGCCACGCCCTAACATCCTACCCCTACTTCATTTTTTTCTGACTGGCCAGGTTTTTAAAAACGTTAAGACTTATTTTATTTTTTTAAGCTTAATGATTTTGACCTGCCAGGGTTTCGAAATATCTCTGTGGACCGGCCAGTATTTTTTTTTGGCCTTGCCTGAGATACTGGTTAAACCTCATGAATGTTAGGAGTTAGGGCGAAGCGATGAGCTTATCTCAAAGATAGATGATTGTTACAGTGTCATGTTATTTGAGTATTTCTGCACCGATTCTTTAATCAATTGGACACTAATAGAACTTGGATCTTTGTAATGCTGACCTAGCTGTATTGTAATTAAACTTACCTAATAAAGCAATAAATGACAAAGCATTTGTTTTATTAATATTAGTTATATTGAATGTAACTTTAATGTTAAGAGGTGGATTGTTAGTATAGCAAAGCTTCATTACTTAACCTACCGCTATATTATATTACTGTTTTACTAATATTATTTCTGCCCCCCATTTAAACCTTCTCTTTTAGTAGTTATCATATTTTTTACTCATTATTAGGCTTTTCAGGACCTAATAGGATTTCCTGATAAGTTTTTCATCTATACCACCCTGCAATGAGACAATCAAGATATTGTAATGTGAGGATTGTGACTGATAAAGTTTTATGAAGGAAGCAATGTTATGCAGAACATTGAGTGTTTTGGCAATAAGGTGCATAATCATTGAGGAAAGTTTAACAACATGGATAAAGCAAACACATCCACCTCTTAATATAGATCTATTTAATAAAATAAAATGTTTGCTGAGCTAGCTGTAGCTTGATACTTCACTCAGGCCCAATTAAACCATTTTTCAAACTTACATATTCTAAGTTTCATTGATGCTGACATAAAATTGTACAAGTGGGCCTTAGAAAATAAATTGTGTAAAGTAACAATTGTGAAATTGTTACGTTACGATAATTGTGTTAAATATAAAAAATATGTATATGGGCAATATATATTACCAAAAATCTGTAAACTTTGAAACTTAATTTACCTTCAACATTGACTTCAATCTGATCAAGCGTGGCAGTGGGGTGGTGGAGAGTTAGCGAGGCAGGTTGATGCAGAGGCACTGGACCAGGTAGAGCTACCCGAGCACCACTGCCAGTGCCTTCAGACACTTCAATGATCAGAGGACAGCCAGGCACTCGCATCTGTTCAACAAGGTTTATTATAAATTAGTTCATGTTACTATGTTTTTTTTTACCCTACTTACTTTATGTGTACCTACCTAATCCGTGTAACATTTTCTTTTACCCATCTAATCATAATTATGAACAAAAAACAATCAATATCATATTTTACACATAATGTCAGCACTAGATTAAAAGCATTTAAACTCATACAAAAATATATCCCAAACTTCGTAAATGAGTGTCATTGTACCATAGATATCTTCAAACACATATTTAGCCAAATAAAACAGAGTACATATTTAAATTTACTCACCTTATTAAAAGAAACATTGACAACATGGTGGCAAGCCTCTGTTGGTGTAAATGATACTGTGAAGCGAGCATTTCCCTGAAACAACAAAAATATTATTTTTAGCCAGTGAGTTGTTATGACTGCATAGATGGAGAAGCTGTGCAATGTACAAGCAAAAAATTTGTTGCAAACACGACAAATAATGACTTATTCCTACAAAGTCAGCTTTAAAAGCTATAAGTTTGGTACTAAATCAATCAGATTCTTATTTACCTGTGGGTGTACTTGAGTTGGAATATTTAAGCCATGAGCAGCAACTGTGATCTCCAAATTGCCTTCTCCCGCCTGGGCAGCATCAACTGCTAGTTGAACTGGAACACCTACTCGGGCTGATGTTCCACCAGTCACTGTCACTAATTTACCATCATAGGCTTTGCATGTGAATGGAGTGCCCTGAAAAAGTAGCAGATATTATTAACATATATAAAACAGCTCTAACAATTCCCTGTGGCAAAGTGAAAATGTTTATAATGATTATTATGTAGGCTGGTAGGAATAGAAAGGTACACTTTTTGCTTATTTCGCTTAGTAAATTTATGTAGATAAATATTCATCTGATAGTCAATTCAATATTTTAATTAATGCATGCCAATGTTAAGTTATTTTGTTTCAATTGTTAGTACTGTTTCTTTATTTACTTTTAATTTATGCTTTACCAGTCAGTCAGTGGCGCTTAACAGCCAGTTACTCTAATGAAGTTCTTATATTGTTGTTTATCTACTTACCGGTACTGGCTGGTTATTGTAATGCGCTGTCAGCGTGTGAGGTCCGACGTTTCTCGGCGTGAAGCTGGCCACTAGGCCAGTGACGGCGTCTCCAGTGAGCCTAACAGGGACTTCGCCCCTGGGCCCTCGCACTGTCACAGTGAGTTCTCCACCGCCAGAGCCTTCCACACGGACGGAGCACGATGCCACCTCTCCCACGGGTATTAATTCTAGTTGAAAATGTAATACAAAACATTTTTATTGTATTTTTACGTGGCTAAACAATACAAAATTACAAAAAAAAGCCAATCATGACAGATGTCAAATAAACGTCATAATTTTTCCCGTTCTGCCGCTATGGCGGCTTACGTCAACAAACTGTCAGATACTATGGAAAAAGCCGGCGCGGCGCGGTATTATTTAGCAACCAATATAGCGACAGCCGCTGCGGCAGCGGCACGCACGAGTGGCATGGCCGCCGGCAAAAGCCGCCGGGTGGTGTGTTGGGAATACATCACTAGGTCTTATAAAAAGGTACTCGGACAAGGTTTTGCGCGGGAAACGAAAAGGGAAGGACGGACCTTATTACTCCGTTTTAGTAATGGTTTTTTCGGGTTAATTATTGTGATTGTGTGGTGGAATAGTCATGATAATTTGTGCTTTTGAAGAAAAAAATGCAATTAAAGTAGGGAATTAAGTGAAGCGATCTGATCGCGCCGTCTTACCCGGATCGCTGTTCCTGCGGTTAGCTTCCTTGTTGAGCATTGGAATGCGGACCACCTCGCATTTCAATGAGTTAGGTTTAGTTAGGCTAGTTTAGTGTTAGTTTTAGTTTTAAGTGTTAAAAAATGAACAATCTTCACTAAAGAAGTCTGTATGGCCAAGAGACGAAGACGTTAAACTTGTATGTATGGAAAAAGGTACTCAGTGACTAGGACTAGGAACAGGCTAAGGTCTAAGACCACGCTAACTCGTCATTAATATTTTAAATCAGTTTCAATCAATTTGGTTTTTGAAGTATTTAAGTAGGTACCTACCATACATTTTCATGGTGGTAAAACGAGAGAGTATTACGTCAGACTCATTAATATTCTTGGAACAAACGAAAAATAATTACTTACCAACTTGCGTTGTGTCTATTGTGACTCTTTGGGCAGGAGCTACATGAAATACGAATGGTGATGACGGCACGGGCTCTCCATTGAACTTTATATCCACACGATGTGGCGTTGGTGTTTCTGGCCGCCAGAATACCAAACATCTTCCACCTCCCACAACCTAATCAAAAGATAACGTTTTTAAGTTTTTAAATGTATCTCAAGATAGGTAATATTTTTTGCTGTACCCAACCGGGTATGTATGATGTTGATTATGTAAATTGGTACTCTACTATGTATTTGCAATAAATAAATGAAATGAATTGAAAATGAGGCAGTAAATAGTGAAGGTTCTTAGATTTTTGGCCTTAGGAAATAGGGCCTTAGATTTTTTTACCGATATTTTTAAAATCATATAAGTAGTACCTACTACAGTCAGCACGCAACTAAGTCTGGAGCTCCAGTCAATAGAGATAGGAATATTCAGGGCGCCGCTATATCGATAAGTGCGAGTGAAACAGTCATGACACTGACAGGACTAAGTTAAAAACATGCCGACTATAGCTAATGTAGGCTTGTAACATATGTGTACATACCTGAACGTGGTTAGGGACTTCTCCTTCATTTATTGATATTTCAAGTTGTCCTTCTCCTGCAGCACTTGCATCAACTGAAAATTATAAAATAACTAAGTAAGTAGGTACAACAACAACACGGTGCTTTGTCTGTAGCACTGTTTGATGGAATCTATTGAAACCGAAAGCTTATACGAACGAAGGTCGGTGAGTAAAATTGATATGCTACGCTACAGGAACCTCGAAGGGATGGGTGCTTAGGTAGTCAATTGCATGATTACCCATTTGCAAAAACGATATACCAGAAAATACCCTTTGCATTTTGTAGGTATCATCAGTTTACTCAAAATTATTGAAACGCGATATCTGACATCGATTTCTAGGTTCGGGATAACTAAGCGATTGATTATTAGAGAATTTATTGACGGTAAGTTTATTGTAAAACGCAGAACCACAACTTCCACAGTATGTTTTTCAGTGTAAAAACCTACCCTCGTATTAGTAAATCTTTTTCCTAATCTTCAGTGGCGAATTATCACATTTGTAATTTTCCTTTTAATGTACGAGGGAGTATATTTGGTAGCGGGCCACTGGAATAGTGCTTGCGGGCCGCATGCGTCATTAGTTCCCGCACAGCCTCTGTCCTGCACTCAAAATAAGACTACCCAGGTACACGATTACTTTGTAAAAAAAAACTAGCAGATTGACAAACAAACGTCAATCAAATGCCCCACTTTGACAGGTAAAGTAAAAGTGTAATCTAGGTTTCAGTAAGCCCGAAAGAAATGTGGCAATATGCCGCCCTCTAAAATCCGCCGCACTCAGCCTATCAGTAAATCTGCCACTGCAATCTTTTAACATAACGAAATTTTTAGGGTTCCGTAGTCAAATAGCAAAAAACGGAACCCTTATAGTTTCGTCAAGTCTGTCAGTCTTTCTGTCTGCCCCTCCCGTATGTCACAGACACTTTTTATGAACTATTAGCATTTCACAGATAAAACTTGGTAGGTAGGTGTATCCGTTCAACACTTTACGATTCCCATACAAAAAATAAAAAAAATAATGTCATTCTAGGGGGCTCCCTTATATGAAACAAATTTTTTTTTAATTAAACCTATGTATGTATCTATTATGTAGGGTGTCTATGGGTAGGTCGTTTTAAATGACATCGAGGTTTCTTAAATCATTTTTAGGTTTCCGTAGCCGAATGGCAAAAAACGGAACCCTAGTTTCGTCAAGTCTGCCTGTCTGTCCGTCCGCATGTCACAGCCTCTTTATTCTGTAACTATAAGCTTCACATTGTTGAAATTTGGTAGGAAGATGTATCTTGTTAAACGCTTAACGATTCTTAAATAAAAAATAATGATATTTAAGAGGGGGCTCCTATAGGTACATGAAACTAAAACCGAAAAAAAAAAATCAGCCAAACCTATGTGTGTAGGGTGTTTATGGATATGTCTTTTAAAATGACATAGAGGTTTATACAACTATTTGCTTTTTGAGTCTAACGTTTGATGGATAGATGCTTCCAAAGTGGTAAAATGGGCGCCCCCCATTAACTCCTTCCTCGAACTTCTAAACTAAGCGAGTGTAAATTTTGAAAAATATATATGATTAGATCTTAACAAATACTTTTAACAAAAATCGGTTTGGACGGAATCAAACTAGAAGTTTTTGAGAAATAGCACATTTTCATCAAGCGTAAACATAACTTTGTTCTCCATACAAACACTATTAAAATAAAAAAATAAAATTCCAAGAGGTGAAGGAAATTTTGACGATGTGAATAATACTCTTTCACAAGTATTACATTGGTTTACTGTTAACAATCTCCTTCTTAATGGAAGTAAAACTAAATGTGTAAAGTTTACGATGCCTAATGTCCGACAGGCATCAACTCAGGTTAAGATAAAAGACAAACCGCTTGATACTATTGATTCCACAACATTCTTGGGAATCACTTTAGACTCCAAACTACAATGGGGTCCTCATATCCTCAGAAACTAAGCTCAGCTGCTTTTGCTGTAAGGAAGATAAGACGTTTGACTGATGTAGAAACAGCTAGGTTAGTTTATTTTAGTTATTTCCATAGCTTCATGTACTACGGCATTTTACTGTGGGGCGCGGCTGCTGATGTAGAGACAATTTTTGTGTTACAAAAAAGAGCCGTGCGAGCTATTTATAATCTTAAACCTCAAGATTCCTTACGAGAGGTGTTTAAAGAAATTAGAATATTAACTCTAGCCTCTCAGTATATTTACGAAAATTTAATGTATGTACGGAAAAAATTACATTTATTCACGAAAAATAGTGACATACACAAATATAATACTAGTTATAAGGATAAGCTTGCTATTCCACAATTTAGGCTTCGAAAGGTTGGTAATTCTTTCATGAGGAAAGGTATAAAATTTTTCAATAAACTACTAGAACACATTATTAACTTACCGGTTAATTAATTTCAAACTGTTATTAAAGAAACCCTTATGACGAAAGGGTATAAAGTCGCAGCTTCTTCTCAGCACTAGCCCACTTTGTCCCGAATTGTCCCGAAGCTGTGGTAGGGTTTATATTGGGACGTGTAAAAGTGCCCCCCAGAGGGCCTATTTGCATAAATAAATGACTTTTATGAAAAGCAAAATTATATTTGCTGTCAACAAAATATTATGGTATTTTAGCTAAGTGGAAGTAAGTGGATTCCCTAATTCAGTTTAGGTAAGTTGGCACGGAATCCTCAGTGCGCGAGTCCGACTCGCACTTGGCCGGATTGTTTTTGAAAGATTTAGGGTTGGTTTGTGTACGCAGGTAATTTAATACTGTCTATATTTTGTTTAAGTACCGCATACAATAGTGTTTACCTTTGAACTGGCATTGCTGGCCGACGATAGCGTTACCGACGTCTGTGACTTTGATCAAGCTGGAGTCGTATACTTTGGCGACTAGGGGGTCTGCGGCAAGTTTGTCATCGGCGATAGAAACCTGAAATAGATAGGTTTATACTTATAATGTGATTACTCTCTACGTGGTTATCTGCCTCTAGAATCTAGCTGGTTTATCAGTGATCGCGCGTGTGACAAATGTTGAGGTATGCAATTTCATATTAATACTGACGCCTTGACCATAAGAGTAGATTAGGTTCTTTCTTTACATACAACACAATAAAGCTAACCTCTGTCCTTTGAACCTACTTGTACCTACAGGTAAGCAAAAAGTTATAAATATCTGAAGTCATAGTGCTCAATTGAATGATATTTCATAACAAAAAGTTTCCCGAACGTAAAAAATGTCAAGTGGGAATGAAAATAACATGACATTTCGCACTAATAGAAAATCGGTAACCTTTCACAAGTGCGAGTCTCGTTAGAAATTATTTCATCCCCAAAGTTCCAGGTTGATTTGATGCGAGACCTTTAAAGGTGACGGGTGAAGGACAACATTCGATTACAACGTGTAAAACGTAACACATTACTGGTAACACGACAGAGGGTTGAGAAAGGGTGTTGTACCTTCAAAGACGAAAGTAGATTCAATCAATTTCCATTATAACCTATACATAAGCGAGTAACTGACGGATATGATTTACCATCAATAACTAGGCAAGTCAACGTTGTATATTGAGCAATTTCAACACACTAAAAATATTTTTTTACACCTGTGAGTTTTTGTGGATAATACTGAAGAAAAACACATAAGTTTTTTTTGTACTACATGCAATTTACTATAAATAATAAGTTTTATTGATAGGTAGAGTAAAACGTTTTTAGGAGTTATTTAAGTGCTCACATTTCTTTTACGCCCAAAACGTAACAATGGACAAATGCGAAGAGGGTAAAAGAAGAAAAGAAAACTTACATCGATCAAATGTGTGCCGACTTCTTCAGGTGTGAATTCCAGGCGGAACACCCCAGGTCTTTCAGCCACATCCAGGACGCGGGCGGTCACCGGCCTCCGGGATGGAGCTGTCACTGTCACTCCAACCTGAAAAAGGTTTATCAGATGAACTACAATATCTGACCGAGCTCTTCTCGCTATTTTGTAAAAAAATGATAAAAAAGGTTCATAACTCTGATAGAAACAATATAAAATTTATCATATGATATCAGTGTAGAAAATCATTTACTATTTGATAATTGTTTATCTTATTTTAAAATAAATTATTATTATTATTATTTACACTGAGTATACTAATGTCAAGATTGTTAACAATATTTGTCAAGAAAAAAGAAACGGCCTTTACCCCATCCCCAAAACTCCCTATATAAAAAATTTCATGAAAATTGTAGAAGCCGTGTTACAGCTACAGGAATTTCTTGTCAAAGAGTAAGATATGGATGTGCAATATCTATACTTTTTGACTCTGCCTCGTTTAGTTAATTAAAACACCCACCAAGGTGGCAAGAACGCTGCTAGTTGTTTTCCAAGTTGGGCATAATCACGGTTAAAGTTAGGCAGATGAGATTGTTATTAACTGAAGAAGACGACATAATATTATCTGATCACCGTGATCACTTTTACCAGAAGTTAATACGGAAGCTTTTGTCCTGTATTCGTGTTGTCGGTATTGTCGTATGAATCACGGCTTACTGTATGGAAAACAGATGATATGCGAGTTACCCAAGCTTTTTAGGTTTTTAAGCTTATATCTATCTGGTAGTTATGTTGGTGTGGTGACGATGGTAGGTTGCAATACTCAATGATATAGAGTGTAAACAAATACTACCATCGATCAGTGAGGCAGAAGCTGTTGGGACTTTGTGGCTCTTCGAATCAATAAACCTGCCTACCCAATTAAATCGCCGATCATAAAATAAACGAGATAACCACGGAGAATTGGTAGGGTTTCGCGCACCCTATTTTAATTTGCCGTTCTTCTTTTACAAGTGAATTGGGAAACATAAATGGCCAGAGCTTGTATATCTATAATGAAATGAATCGGACATATACCTTGACAATCAAAGCTAAGTAGCTTACGTCACTGAACATTGTGATGAAAATTTGCTGACCTTGACATCATCTTTATGTACTTACTTGCTTGTAAATGTATGTCTGATATGGGCCGCGAAAGAATGCCTAGGGAAAATTCTTGAGGTGTTATCACCTCGGTTATCCCACTGGCCTTCTCACTAATGGCACGATGGACTCCCACATTTATTTTGTGGCTATACCCGTCCGTCATCTTCAGTTAATATAATCAATAAAAGCTTTTCTTTCTTTCTTTCTTTCGACTAGCCGTGGCAGATTTTCGCACAGTTCGTATACGAAAAAAGTTCACCAATGGAATTTTCTTTATCGGAACTTACTTCTTTCTTGGGTATAAACGGTTGTATTTGTATGTTGTATGCATCTTCCAGCGTTAAAAAAGGTGCAAGATGGATCATGAAAAATTAAGAATCTCACCTCATTCTTACTAAAAGTCCCAGTGCCAGGTGACGTAGATATCTCGAAGACGGCCGGCACCCTCGCGGGGATCAGCCGGGTGGACTCGCCCCCGTTCCCGCCCCCGTTTGCCGGCCCCGCCATCACCTCGACCTTCCACGGAGACCCTGCAAAGGAGGAAGGATACCTTTTAGTTCTAATTTATAATCGACTTCAAAAAGGAGGTTATCAATTTGATATGTATGTATGTATGTGATAAAGTTAGAATTCGATAATAATTGAGTATGTTCTCTAACAAAAATTCCAAACAAGTGATAGGTATATTTGTAGTGTACCTCCCTAGGTACGTATGTTTGTATATTAATTTGTACGTTTATCAACGCATTTATCGAAAAGAAAAGTACGGAAAGATTTTTCCTTTTTAGTTCAATCAGGTAAAAATTCCGCTCGTAAAAACCTGACTTAAAGCATTTGTCTTATACTGTTATTTTAAGTTTTTCTAAGCTTTTCTGTTATTTTCTCGCCATAACTTTCCTCTTTTCTATGCCTTAAAATGACGTTCTGCCTGTTCTTATTCGGATAAATTAGGGATAAATTTAGTGAAGCGTGATATGTTTACTAACTATAAAGTATGAACTAAGTTGGGATTTAATTATATTTTAAAGTGTTCACGTTACGGTTTGTTGGAATTACTATAAACATATGGTACATTATTTAACATAGCGTAAATTTTTAGAGTAAAGTTAGTTAAAGAATAATATTGGGCACCTGCTTAGACTTTTAGATTAAATTAGCTCAGTACTGTAGAGGTTTGTTGTACTGGTTCGACTCTTCGGAATTTGAACGCAGAAAAATAATCATAACGAGTCAATTATGAAAAATCAATGTCTTAATTACTAACGTCTTACATACAATCAATTAAACAACGATCTATTTTGCGATATTCTTTTGAAAATTAGAATAATTATTTTTAATAATGTATTTTAAAGTAAGCTTTATGTATGAAGAATAAAACAAGTTGCACTAAAAATAAGTAAGATTTTACAGAGCTAATTCAATCTAACCAGTAACAAAACCTTGCATTTAACTAATCCAGAGTACCTATCTTATAGAAAATACATACTTGTTGAAAGAAACTTAAACATTTTAGTTAAGTAAAGAAAACTATCTGCGTTACTTACATTTTACGCGTTCCGACTATTACCGTTTATGGCTATTTACGTGCACTAACTACTCGTTCTTAGGTTTGCAACAGAACACGTTATATGACATACGTGGCATTGCTTCGCGGTAGGTAACCACAAATGGCTAAGACTGAGTACCCAATTACGTAAATAAATCGTTTTCAGTAAACAGCTCACGGTACGTGGATACCGATCAATCTTGTCATCAAACAGCTCCGAACGACTTCGAATAGCGTGTACGAAAATTGCGCGTTTATGCAAATGGCTACACGCACCTGTGCACACGATATTAAATAATACTATGTAAAATTAACATACTTTAGCGAGGTTTCCCGGAAAGACGCGTTATTCAATACGAATACGATGCTATTGCTATATGTATGCATGTTGACGCGAGTTTTACTTACCTACTTTCAAGATTTGTTTGCGACATACAAGAAATATTTTGTGGTGTCTAAGGGGTTAAATTATTGCCATTTTTTAATGATTTTAATAATGTGTTCGGAAAGATTATGTGCGCAATAACGCTATAATATTTACCTAGAGAGAATAAATAAATAGACCGCTCATTTTTAATATGCGTTAAAATATTAGCTAAATATTATCAATCGTGGTTGCGCCGACCTCAAATTACAGCGAGCTAGCTCAAGCCTATCGAAATATATTTTATGAGCATTTTATTAATTTCTAACTAAAATAAACAGGGAATTTATTGCTTGTTATTTAGGGCACAGACTGCACAATAGAATGGATTTATTGATACATACATACATTTTATAGTATCCTGTTTTTATGTTTTGGGCTGTTTAAATGGTTAGTATTCATTATAAAAATAATCATGAAAGGGATTAATATTGTGTGTTAGTTCATACACATATTAAAACATAGCTAGAGGTAGATCAACACTTACGGACGGATATGATGCAAAAAAAATACGAGTAAGTAGAGTTTCATACTAAAACCTTCACTGGAATCAATACCTATAAATAGCTACCCAAATAAACATATTACTTCTATTAAATGTACATTGATTTTCGTTTTTCGAAACTAACGATGGCTCTTATTATGTCATCCACTAAGCCACATTGTCGCTATTGTGAGTAGAAAAACTATGAAGTTCATTCAATTGACGCTTAAGACCTCTGCCTCGAATTTGCGGGCAGCGGAGCAGCAATCGAAGCGGCACGGGAGCGGCAGGATCTTACGCGTAAAATCAAATAGACCGGTTCTCGAAAACGGCAAGCATCGAGCGCCGCCGCCGCTGCCGCCCCGCTGCCCGCAAAATTCGAGGCTTAGGCCTTAATGGCACCTGTGTCGGAAGTCTCGACATAGTTCCGTGTGAAACCACCAGGTGGCGCTCGAAAAATGCTGAGACAAAATTGGTGTTTTCGTGTATTTATTTATTGAGAAGAATTTTTGAATGATGCTTAAAAAACTACAAATATTTTTTAAGATTTATTAAAGATACAGCTACGTTAGTTAAAATGATATTTGATGAATTAGAAAATCATAAAATTGAAATTGTCGACGCGAAATGTCAAAAATGATACATCAGACTACGCCCGCTGAGCTAGGTTAATTACTTGGTTAGGTACCTTGGTTATTTAATCTTTAGTTAGTTCATTGCCCGTAACAAAATCATGAATGAAGAACTTTAAGAAACAATTTCATCTTCTTAATATAAACATTGTAACCCTTCGATGCTAACTCAAGCAAAGGTTATGAAAGTGAGACTGACCCGAGGTAACCCGCTACAGGTCAATATACTAAAACCGTGTGTTGTGGAAATTTGGATCCAACACAATATGACGTGAGCATGACCAACATTTTTTGTGCAATACTTAGTAGCTAATGTAGAAAATAAATTATCGTAGTGGTAATTAATCATTATTTGTTAATGAGAGTGATGTTCGATAACTTCGTTTGATTCAAATAGTGGCCTCAAAGGCCGCGTGTTGCCGCTAATTGCAAATGATGGAAACACTTTCAAAATACTATGGAGTGGAACCGACTAAATTAAATGTCTTTAGTACTCATGGAGTGCTAAAGAGATTTAATTTAGTCGGTTTATGCAGAAGACAACCAACGCCCAGTAGTCGGCGACAAATTCGACGCTAACGAAAGTTATAATTTAATAAAACGCGGCGAAACGACTCGTAATAAAATGTGTTATGAAATCTAAAGGTCAATAAATCCGATGTAGCTAAGACTGCTAAGAGGACGCTTGATTAGGTGGAAAATTAACTTTTTAATTGAGTAGACAAGGACATTTATGGACATTCATAGAGAAATATAAAATTACTGGTTGAGCTCAATCATCATAACTTAATTTACTTCCAAGATACATAAGCGTTCATAGATAAATAAATAATAGTAGAATTATTAGTTATTAGGAAACGTGAATCATTTAAAGTACGGACAACAGCAGTTTAAGTTAACACTGCGGTGTCTTATGCCGTTGTAATAGGGGCTAGACGGCAACAAATATGGGTAACCAGCGGGCGTAGTCTGATGCATCATTTTTGACATTTCGCGTCGACAATTTCAATTTTATGATTTTCTAATTCATCAAATATTATTTTAACTTACGCAGCTATATCTTTAATAAATCTTAAAAAATATTTGTAGTTTTTTAAGCATCATTCAAAAATTCTTCTCAATCAATAAATACACGAAAACACCTATTTTGTCTCAGCATTTTTCGAGCGCCACCTGGTGGTTTTACACGGAACTATGTCGAGACTTCTGACACTGATGTGCTGGCTACTGACATAAGCAATTTGGCAATGCAATATCACATACCACAAACCTATAAGAAAAACTTCCTCAAACATCAGTCAGACTACAATGCCAACTGTGTCACGTTTGTTAATGAGGAGATTTTAAACAGCATTCCTTTCGACCCTGCCACAATTCCAGCTGTCGGTATCTAGCCGACCTCGAAAAAGCACCTTTCGATCAAGTGTTCCATCTGCTATGTGTTCAAGCAATTTTACGAAATCAAAAAAATGTCAGTACATATCTAAAATACTTATAAAGACAGTTCGAAGTTCAAATGGATTGTAGGTAGTACACAGTTAAATATGCCGTATTGGCTTATACAAATGGCCGTCCTGCGCAACTTAATTTGCTTTATCGAACGCTCATGGCATGCAATAAATTACACACCGGTTCTAATAGCGTATTCTGTTTGTTTCGAATCTGTTTTAAGATTATTTTGTTTTTGTTTCGCGTGACATAATAGTAATAGAGCTAGACAGTAGAGGGGTGACTGTGTAGTCCGATTTCACGATTGGGTAGTAGGGTGCTTGGTCAGGTCTGGCGTTATGCCCACCTGTCCGGCAGAGCCGTTAGTGCCCTATGCTGAACATAACGGGACCGAATGTTCTTCAATGCTTAATTAGATAAGCCGGTGAGCAGCGAACGTTATTTACCATTGTGAATACGTAAGTTACATACTTACGTATTAACAATGGTAAATGTATGTATACGTGCATTTCAATAAGTCACTAACGACGTCATCAATAGAAATAAATTCAAGTTTGTATTCATAAAACTTTATCAAACACAATTTGTTGCATATTAATATCTTAAGCTAGTGAAATTCACGTAAATGCAGACATTTACCAAAGAAACATTTGCTGACGCAGATAGGAAAGTTGTAACATCGGACGCTAAATGTGTTCATCGATCTACCTACACTGATAAAGCATGTAATATCTGCTAATTTCATTTAAGAGATACTATCAGAAAAACGAGATTTTGTAACGTAAAAACATTGCTCAACATTTTACAAAATGTAACGTGTTCTAACTAAATAAGTAGTTCTAGCTTTTTCAGAAGTTGAGTTGATTGCAAAGATTTTTGTGATAAAAAATAGTTATAATGGACGACCATTTTAGGTACCTATACAAAAACAGGAGATTGGGTTTGTGAACTTTTTGTCACCATAAGAACAATTTATTCGCTAGTCCACGCTAGGCTATGTAAGAGGTTTCTCGATAGACTGCATTCTAAGCATACAAGCAAGCACACGGGTAGAAGCAAGTTTATAAAATCTAACGTACATGGCACTTCACTGTTCCTGCGTAGGTGATTATTTATCAGTACTCGTTCTTACTGTGACCATTCGAGCGCGGAACTAACTGTAGATAGCACAAATAACAAGCGATAGAACGTAATTGATAGATCCAACCTTTTGCGAGAAATTACGGTTCAAACATGTCTGCAGATTTGAAGATTCTATTGAATAGACTAGACAAAACTAACGATTTTGAACGGTAAAGTCGTTTATTTACTTACATAATGTTACGGTTTGTGACTCTGAGCTGTAGCTTTCTAATGTTTAGTGGGAAAATATTTGAATACGCGTAAGTCTGCTTTGAATTTATGTGTATTTAGCCGCTTTTGAGAAATTTATATATTCACGTAATCAAACTACATTAAAAGTTTGATATGTTTGCAGACATCATGACATAAGTTTGATAAGCTTGCTTTTGTCTTCATTATACAGATGATGAAATATTTATGTAAATTAATATATTGAGTATGTTTTGTTTATTCTCTCCAATCTCCCAGCTATCGTATTCCAATTCAAGTCTAATAATATTTCACGGTAGAATCTCCTTGTGTAAACTTCGACTTGAATAATATTTTATTCCTGTAATAGTAGAGAGATAAATGCATCTGGTGTCAGAGTTGCACCACGCTGCTATAGGTTTCAACTAACCTCATATTTTTTCATAATTTCCATATAAATCTGCTCCTGAGATTGGTTGCCGATAACAATAAATTGGAACTCCTACAATCTGATATGGTTTTGTGCATATATGCGTTGGATTTTCCCACGGATATATTGCAAACGTGTCGTGCAATTGCTATTAGATATTTACTATTTACAAATCAATCTGAATTTGTTTGGTTGGACGGTTAAATTTGGTCTATATAAAGTGACTATATAATTTACAGACTGATTATAGAGCAGAAATAAATTAACTTTTCTTCATAGAAATAAAGGTTATCTCTGACGAAAGGCTTCGTTAAGCCGTACATTAAATTTGCTGTTGTTTATCTTCCTTTACAAAGTTATATGAATAATCTACTAACATAAATGAATAAAGAACGTGTGCATCAAATTTTACTGCCCGCACGAAAAGCAAAGTCCTTAAATGTAAACCGGCTTTCATTTTAAAGATAAACTCCAAGCTTTACTTTGTATGCAAATACGAAGTGAAAAGTAAGCATGTTTCTCAAATATTTAAACTGAGGAAATCTCTGGGACGTCCAGCTTTCAGTGAATTTCCTAACCGGGTTTCTTTAGGTAGTAAACGGGATATGTTTAATAGATATATATGCTAGGAGTGTCATACACTCTAAAAAATATTTTTTCCCAATAGAATATTATGTTTGTTCAAACCTCAAAATGATCGTATTTCGGCAACTTGATTAAAAGTAGCCACTTTTAACTAGATCGTACTTCACAAATTATTTGCATAGAACTATTTTTGTATATTTTCTTTTTTACCGTACATAACTCAAGTTAACTTGACGCAATTCAGTCTACGTATGTATGAATTTGCAGTAACAAATATTCAATAGTCGCATAGTTTATCACTGCAACCGTTTGTAAAAAATTACTTGTTCCAATACCGCTTCAGAAACAAAAAAAACAATTGTAACAGAAAGAGATAAGTCCGTATCTAAATGTTACAAAAACTTATAGTCACGTAAACGATCCATACGGATGTTATGATTATGTGCGATATCGAATCAGCGTTTAAACTATTACGTGAGTTACGAGTATCGCCACAAAAAGCATTATTTAACAAAAGTTAACTACTTCAATTTTAGCAGTAATAGCAACGCTCGAGTCAGCAGAGAAGAGCTGTAACAAATTTGAATAATGAAACCCTACCATAGAAGACTTTATCCGTTTCTCAAAACGCAGGCGTCTTTGTACTTACGCAGACATGCAGTCTTTAGTGCAAAGGACGGCAAGAAAATAATACAATTAACTTGCAGAGTAGGCACCATACCTACCTGTATTGTGAAGACGACTGTACCGGTTAGTTGGTTGGTGTGTTACGTAAAGTGTTAAAATCTCTTCCAAAATAACAACGGTCTATGGGAGAAAACAATACCGGCATTGTACCTACATAATCGAAGTTCTAATCATAAAGAAAGTGAAGAAAACTATGCATTTAGGAAAAAAAATGAAGGCTTCAGGCAGGAAACTTACCGCTTTTTATGTGCGGTGTGAGTATAGTGAATACTTGTGGGCAATAACTTTGCTCCTACATAATTACTTGGTACGAACGTATACCTTACATGACAATACTATTCTAGCCATCACAACGTTCCGTTTGACAAGGTAAGTACTAAAAACTAAGTGCCTTTGGATGTCCATTCCACTTGTTTTTGTAAAATGTATAGTCCAAACACTCAAATTTAAAAGTAGCAACTGTGTTGAGGATGTGGCTGTTGATATAGCTAACAATGAAGTTCCCTTCAAGGCTTCATAAACATCCTATTGTTAAAAAGCACAAAGGTGATAGAAAGATTGTAAGATTAGATGAACTACAGCTGCGAGAGACTGGATGTCGATCAAGCAGAATAACTATTGAAAACATCAATTTTAGAATCTTTGTAACTTTTACAAATAACCATTTACTTATTTCAATTCACACGGGTAAGGCGGATGTTGTAAACAAAAGGTTTTGTTTACAGCAGTTCTACCAATTAATGTCGTTAATATAGTATTCTTTGAGTTGTTTGACTACGAGGTATTTCGCAATATATCTTGCCTCAGAGTCCATCTTTAGGTCTTCAAATTGTAGTAAAAGGCAGTGTACCGTTCCGACCCGAGGTCACGCATAAAATGACAGGGAGTGGCGATAGTCTGTTGCAGTTTAATGGTGTCTCCAGTCTCCACACACCAGCTTCTTTTTGTGAAGAACTTACGCACTACAGCACTGTGCAACATGGTGAGGTGACGTCTCTATAACTACTGTGGCTCTTTAATAAATGTTCTATACCGCAGACATAAAATAAAACTCTGCAGCGTTTTACGATTGTTGCCACTATGTTGACTGTTTCGGAATTTTTGCGACAGAACTCTTAACAAACTTTGCTCCACAAAGGGTAGCTTGAATGAAGATGCACCTTAATGGTGAAAATCAAGTGAGTGATTGATTTTCTCTGCTCAGTAGCTCGTACATAATCGGTGAAGCAAGTGAACCGTTACACGTCGGCCATATAAATCTGCATTCGGTTACGGACAATAATTTCGGTGACATTGATCATCACCCCACCTATAATCCATGCACAAGGTCGGCTTATCTGCATACATACAGATTAACAAAGGTAGTCGGTTTTCCATATGAAGGGTTCCATATCCAATACTTTTAGGCCCGTTTCACAATGTCCCAATAAATTCTGGCTAGCGTTATGTGTCCAATATTTCATACGATATGACGTCCCATTTTTGGATTATTAGTTATTTGTCGAAGGTGAAACGGGGCGGGAAAAAGAATCACTGAATCATGGTCAGTCTTTAATAGAGCAAGGAAGTCTTCTCCTATGTCATAACGGTCCTGATACCATGATATAGAAAAGTTCAGTGACTATTGTGATCACTCAGTGGACTTGGCTGGGCCGATATATTTCGAACATACCAAAAAATATAGCAACGGCATTAATTTATGGCTCCAGTTAACGTTTCGGGTACGGGACCCTAAAATGCTTTTAAAAACGACAACTCCGTAGCTCGATGCTGAAGCAGAAACGGGCAGACTTCTATTTTACGACATATTAAAACCATTTTACGGTTTGTCTATCTACGTGATTGATCAACATCCATTATGCGACCGTGTTGATAGGCAAGTCTGTAGCTACTTCTACATTTAAATAAAATAACTTACTACAAACATCAGCGAAGTGCCTAAGATATCCAACCAGATACATTAAAGGTAACCTCTGTTTATGTTCAGTCTGTAGTTTCTAGACCCTTACCTGTATTTGTTTCCTATTATTGTTAGGTATTAACGTCCTAATGAAATAAATCTTCTGATTAAGCTTATCCTCATTATTTGTAGCATTACTAATGTTAATTTAGCCTCCCAAGAAATACGTAATGGGGTATAATTTGAGAATTTATTTCCTTTGTTGATTATTTTGCACAATTAGGTAATTAATAATGGAAACGATATTTTTTGTTGTTGTAAAAACATTAATTATCCAATTCACAAAATGTTCCAGATTCATTTATAACCATCATGTATCATGTACACTTATTGAAATAATATAACAAATGTTTTACAGCTAAGCTAAAGTTCTACCATGTATATAACTGGTTTATTCGCCAACTTACATTTATATTATTACGTAATAAATAAATTGGGTACCAAAATATTATCTTCTTTTATTAGAAGTGCAAAGGGTACTGCCCAAACTACTCGCTTTGCTCCTGAAAATGTTTAGCCTTTAAACTGCCTTATGGCTCTACACTGTATACGCTGAACGTCACAAGTCATGATAAAGAGGCAACTTCGTCCGAACAAATTTATGCCTGCGAATGGCTGGCCGAACGTTTATCCTACTGTATTTGAAATCACATTGAACGCCAATTGTTCTCAGATTTTCTATTCTTCTATTTTCAAATAAATCGTTCTAAATTTGAACAACGAGTTTCCTAACACTATCGCTAGAGGCGCCGTCGATTTCCCAACGCGGGCGCGGCCGGATGTCACGAGTCCAGCTATTGTTTGGGCAGCGTGCCCGCCGCTTCCTACCGTGACTACGATGTGGGTAGGTGGAAATCGAAATTGTGTATAACATGGACGTGGGTATTGGTAATTTAATTGGGAAAGGTTATGCAAGATTGAGCGCAGCCATAGTTTTCATTTGAGGTATTAGATAAGAAAATATGATATTCGAACTGTTTTTTTTAATCAGTTAGGTGTTTCTGCAGTTTTAAAGGCGCACTGAGGCATTAAGACACTGACTCCATCAAAAACAGACTAAGTCAAAATTATGACCCCAATTTGAAGTGAGGTGTTGTTTAGCTGAGCCATCTTTTAACCTCTCACCGGTGATCTAGTTCTTAATACAATATCATTGCTCCTACGTCACTACGTCTAATACAAAAATAAATACAAAACGGCTTCATAAATGATAATAAATAAATACTGTACACCTATCATACATTGCTCTAGGGCTCTATTTTTGAATCACTCGCGTCAAGATGACGTGTTATATTCAATGATTATGGTCTGATTTCTGAATCAAAAACAGTTGAACTCCACATAACAGTGCTTCAAAAACGACAACTCAATTTTGTGAGTACTTAGGTCTATATTTTGCGTAATTTTCGTTGTATATTAATTAAATTCCAGGGACCATCACCCGCCATATACAAGCGAGTTATTCAAAAATAGAGCTCCTGATCCCAAAGTAAGTAGCCATGCACTTGTTTTATGGAATTTAGACACATTGGTAGTAACACAACACCCAGACCCGAGACAATATAAAAAAATATGAATTCTACATTGACCCGACCCGACAACATAAGACAAGATAAGAGAGTGTGTTATGAATTGAGGGGTGACTCAATGTAAATTTACCTATGTTAGTTCATATTATAATACTCAATGAACATTGTCACAACAATTTTTAAGAGCTGAGCAAATTCGTGTAGTACAGTAGGTATATAAAATATAATAACGTAATGACATGTTCATTACATCTGTCAGTCATTTTGTACAACTAGTTTGCGTTTATTGACGTTATTTGTGCATAAGTTACAATTTATAATCATTACATTGCTATTTTTTTTGTTAAAGCTTAACAGTAAAATTAATTCTTAAAACCGGTTAAATACAGCATCTAACCCGTCAGTTTTATCCTTATTTAGGTCATAATTAACATTTGAAATCAATTTGTACACTGATGGTGACAATAAAAAAAACTTCATTATGTTTTTAAAATGGGTGTGTTAGTATGACGTTAGATTTTAGGCAGTCCAAAGGAGACCTAACGGGGCATTAACAATAAATTAGGACCCAAAAATAACTGTTTGTGCATTATGATATGTAAAACTTAATCCGTTTCAGCATTCCTAATTTTATTCGAAAGGCAGAAATATCTATGCATGCCAGTTTTCTTTACAAAATTTTATAATTTATTAAAAGAATAGTCACGTGCGTTCTACTAAATTTGTGTTCTTTAAAAATATTTTACAAAACGTAAAACTTGAATTGCGAAAAGTTTAATTTAAAACGATATAAAAATGGCGGATGTGGCTATGTCGAAAGGTTGTTGTTTGTATCTCTCAGAGGTTAAGGTCAGACACAACTAGTTTACGACTGTGGGACACTCCTATTGTCTGCACTATCAGAAAAAAGAACTTGGATTTCGATGATTAATAGCGTCTTAAGTAGGAGTAGTTAGTTTATTTCCCCTTTTATTTTATTTATTCGTCATCTGTACACTTTCAACTAGTAGGTGCTTTTGTTTATAAAAAACAATGCAATGCAGTCTCAAGAAAATGCAGAGTCATTTACTTATGCATATACTAGGTACTGGTACATGACTCAGACAAGTGGTTGTTATTGGCATTCAGATATTATTTGTTGAATAACTCAAGCATTCTCAATCCTGCATAATAATAACTTTGCAATATAATCCCACAATGGGTGTAGGCGTAACATCGCAAGCCTTCTATGCAAACCATAATGAATCTTTGACAACCATTTGTGATCGATACTCGATAATCACAATCAACTTTTTTAAACTCTGTGCAGCTGCAAATAAAGTTTACTATTGAATGTTTACGGGCTGAAGGTGTTTGACCTTCGCATAAACAAAAGGGGGGACAAGTATTTTAGAAATATTAATTACGAAATGTTAAGACCTTGAGTGGCAAGTGGAATAGAAGTGTTTAATTCTATAATTTGGACCCCTAATAAATCAATATTATCATATAGACAAGCGCAAATTAGGTAAGTTGTTTAATTGAGGGAACGGATTTAGATTGTTTAAACAAGTAACCAAAAGTATCAATAGCTGCCATTAGGTAAACGAAGAGAATTTCGGTCACGCATTCCCATTTGCCTACTAAACCAGGTTACCAGAAGTTGGGTGGATGATTGCACCTGATGTTAGGTGTCACATCGACACCTAACATCAGGTTGGTTGTTGGACACTGTGGTTGGTTCATACATAACTTGCTTAGTATATCGGTTAGTCCACCCTTATTTTCAATTGAACTAATGTAGGATCACTATAGGATAGATAGTTTAGGTGACAACATCGAGTTACACAAGTACACAAATTAATTATGAAAATGACCGGAGAGCTGCGGAAATTATCAAGCATTTGCATTGGAATTCGGCCGTTCGTTCTACCGATTCACTAGAATTCGACGAAATTTTCAATTGACAGTGGATTAATTAAATGGTTTACTGTACCATTTACTAATTATATTTCTATGTTGTAAAAACTGGACTGGTTAGAAGTATATTTTTCGAGTGATTTTCAAACCTAGCCTAGCTGGTTTTTGCGTAAATATTATGGAACCGGAAAATATTTAATTATGTTTGCGAAGATAGTGTAGGAGAAATAAAGATCACGTTGTGTCAGGCACGATTCAGAATATAATTATAGACTGTTTCTAGACGCCTTTTTTCATTTGGAAACATAACAGACATTAATCAGAACAGTACGAAATAAATAAATAATTAAATAACATTAGAACTAGACCGATGTTGTAGCGTGTTACACATTTATATCTAAGGGTAATCATTAAATTATTAACACACATACATTTACAATATAAATACAATCAGGTATACGAAAGGTGGATGACGCTTGGCTGAGGTCATGTACGAGGGATATTATCGCGATTCAGCACAACTAATGAAAATCTTTTCAATTTTAGAGTTTCGTTCCCAAAGTGTAAAAACAGAACCCTATTATTAAGACTTCGCTTCTGTTAGTCCGTCTGTCTGTCACCGGGCTGTAACTAAAGATACGCGATAGCTAGTTAGAAAAATAAAAACATAAACTATGTATTGCTGATGCCGTCATAAAAACAAATAATAAAAACAATATATATATATACATATGTACTCGTATATATACCTACATATATTTTTAAGGGGGTCAATACAAAAAACGCAATTAATTTGGCCTTTTTTACTCGACATCAATAAATACAACAGGAAGCACAATATATATGTATTATATTATAACTTATGTTGTTTAACTAGTCAATGGTACAAGAGTGACTCGCGCTTGGCTGTTTTTTTTACAGTCTTATAGATATAGAGAACTGCACCTATAAATAGCGACCGATCTGCAAATAGGACTCCCATTCGTAATCAAATTGCAAATTAATTGAAACCACTTGCGAAATTTCCCCTATCACTCGACTAATCCGAGTAAATGATGTGATGAAACATTTTACGGCAGGAAATGCCGCAAACCTGTCTAGCTCAGTCTGAGCAAAATATTTCGAAAGGTAAAATGCAGTTTTTAACCCGTTTCTTGCAGGTGCGAAGACTGCCATACACGATCTTTTAAAGCTTTAGTTCGAAAGTCGCTTTATCATATTTATTTTTTATTTTTTTACACAACCAATTTTCTCCTTGTGTATACTAGCTGCTTGACCAGTGTAGGACAATGTTCTTGATCTATCTTACTTACAGAAACATCATGCACCGACTTCAAATGAGTTTGATTCTCCTATTAACGATATTTGAGTCCTCTTAGTTTTTTTAAAGCGGATCAATTTTTATATTATCTACTAATTAACGAACAAAAGGTTTACAAAAGCAAGATTGACCTTAACGTCTGTCAAGATTGTATTTGTACCTGTTACTAGCGTCCAGCCATGTTGTGTAACCGACGTAGCTCATGCAGATAACTGCTCATATTATTGCAGAGAAAACACTTCCTCCAAGTTTCCGTAATAACGCAATACAATACACGCGTAAGTTGTGGCCAGGTGCAGTAGTTCACATATGTTTAATGTTATTTCAAAACATATGGGCGACAGCCATTTTCTATGTTTGTACAGTTGCAATAAGTTAGTAAGATGCTAACGTAATAGTTGAGATTTTTTATGCGAAAACTTCAAGATCCTTGTAATTTTGCTTTTAATATCAACACTGTGTCTTTCTTAAATGTAGATTCCCATAGCAAAAGAAAGCGTTAAGAAACAATCTAAACCTGTTACCAGGTGAACTTAATCAAGGTTTGTGCTCTAGAAAAGACACATACAATTGATCACTAATAAATTGATAGTACCAAAACCTTAGCTACTTAATTCTATGTAACCATTGCTTCAGATGTCGCGTCTGGTGTAGTGATTAACGCTCCTGACTACTATGTGGGCCGTCGCGGGTTCAATTCACGCTAGAGGTAATTTGTGTGCACGAACATTTGTACCCTAAGTCATGGATGTTTATATGTATCTCCCCCGCCATAATCGTTGTTTGGTATTTGTAACACAAGGAAGAAATACCTTAGTACGAAATCACGTCAATTGGTGTGTTGTCTGGCGCATAATTTTTTTAAAGTTATTTTTTTGCTACTGTTTGATTAGGTATCAATTATTTTGATTGCCTTCTTTTAGCACAAACTTGCGCAATCTTACGTATAGGCACAGATTAATAAATACTAGGCTCTTTGTTGGAATGTGGTACGTATGTAGTGTTAGAGTGTTACCGATTGAATTTCGATAAAAAAAGGTCTTTAAATCGAATCTCGCTAACGACACCGCAACTGTAGTGCAGTGGGTTGCAACCAGACACGCGGCTGACATACGTAACGAGAGAACCGAGGGAAAGACTCACTGCACTCGCGAATGCAAGTCGAGCGTATGATTCGAGTAACCTCTTTTATTTATCACTGTAAGAAGTAAATTGATAGTGCAGCAGCACAAACTTAGCTGGATAAATCAGATTTTGGTATTTTATTAGTGATTCGCGTCTTGTGTCAGTTGTGTTGTTTTGGTCAATGACATCCAACTCAGGGATGATAATATGAGTTTCGGCGTTTTTAAAATAAAGCTTTTTTACTCGTGCGTAGCTCGCGTCTGTTTACGAAATGCTACTCCGTAGGCAACCTGGCGTTGGTGGTTCTGCCTTGCTCGCTTGTATTGTAATAATCAATTGATTTTGTGAGCTTTTCCATTTTTTTTACTAAGTAAGTATGTAGGTAGTAGATACTAGTTGTGTATGTGAATGTTGCTTTACTCTATAAAAATAGACCAAGAGTCAATTTTGTGGTTGAAAACCTAAGGTAAAAGTGATGATAAACTTGAGTGAACATGAATGCAATACGGAAAATGATACCGAACAAAACGCGAACGTACAGCAAACACGAATTCACACAATCGTTCTGATTGGCATTTCAGCGATAGCTCACCAAGTCATTCGACAAACAATCGATGACTTACATAACCCAAAAGCGACGGTACGGTCAACAGCACGTCAAACTAAACACTGTGTTTTCTTATGGGGTTCTAATAAGAGCTAGTTTGCAAAAAAAATTGGTAGCCTGATATGCTAGCGACTGTAGATAACACTTTGTATATGCGAGATTAAATAACTAGGTATTTTGGAACTAGACACATTCCCATTTGATTCGCACGAACTGCTTTCACTGTTTTATGGCATAGTTATTCATTCCGATAATAATATCGGATGGACCAATAATGGTTTCCATGTTATGTTCTCTATTCGGTCATAATTGAGTTAATTCCTTTTGAAATCCTATTAATATCCATAGACACGAGTTGCGAGATTAGAATTTTAAATGACCGAGGTAATTAAATTAAACGATTCTTCATTCCTAGTTTTAAAAGAACGTGTCTTGATAGATTGTAGACCTACTGTTGATAAGGCCATTGAACTTTTGCGTTTTCCACTTAATTAACTTGATATGTATGCGCATCTAACCGTTGAAATATTTAATTAACGGAATTAGCAAAAGTTGATTGGGCCGGGCGAGGGAAAACTCTATAGCTAAACAGCTTTAGTGACTGCAACTGCTGCAAACTTCATGATTAAAAAAGAAGAAAGAGTCCAAATTCTATATATTACTTTTATATTACGTTACTAGGCAGGTACGAGTTTAGTCCATCAAAGGTTGCATTTTCACTTTTAACATCCAGTGACTGATTAACTAATTGACTGGAATCTCGACCAAACGGCAAAAAGTCAATAAAATCACTAAACTGAAGGCGAAGTGAGCCCGAAATGTTTATTTTAAGGAATGAATTCAAGCGAGTATAAATGTTGATTTACGAATCGACTAAAAATAACAACAATGAAATAAAAATGTTATACCGCAAGTGAAGCGAGTGCGAAAATTTTCTTTTCACAAATGAATTTATGATTGCATTTTTTTCTGTTAAATATAATCGACTGAATACGTTAAGAACTATAACCGCGAATAAAGCGACCGCGAAATTATTAAATAGGTACCTAACAGCTACTACACAAGCGAAGCAAGCGATTTCAAATACAACAGAGCTATTGTTATCAAAATTAACTCATAACTGCGTGTAGAAATTTTAAGTTCACTGATAACAAAAAAACCAAAGAAAACGGGTCTATCACAAACAAAGCGATTGCAAAAATATACTCTACTCTCGACTAGCATACATATACTCCCATAAAATCGTTGGCTGGCTATTAAAATAGTGTTTAGCGGGTCGCAGTTTGTGCATCCCTGGTCTTAAAACTAGATTCGTCTTGACTTGAAACCATATTTAAGCGTACCGCTGTCCATCAAGGCAAAGCACCTCATGCATTATACGACCATAATCATGACAAGTGACTGCAGGCTACCAAGTTGAAAACCAAACCCATGTCGTCTTTTGCCGCATTACAACTTTTGTTGCAGCTATTGACCATGAGCGTGATCATCTGTGTGATGTTGTCATTTCACTCGCTTGAACACCGATAGATTTGAATGTCAAGTCAGTGTTTGTTTTACGCGCGGTTTTTAATGTAATTTTGTTATGTTAAAATTAGGGATCCCCAAGCTTTTTCAGCTCAAAGTTCATTTAGTGTTTTGACTCGGTCGAGTTGAATTATTATGTAGTGTGGATGCAATGATGCTAGCGAGGATCTAGGGGGGCGCAGGCGCAATGAAATCTTCATGATATTAATGAAGATTACAGTGCACCCGCGCATCCCAAGATCCACGCGCCCTAGGCTCTAGTCTAATTAGCCTAAGCCCCTAAGGGTTAATCAGGCCATATGAACATCAGGTACAACCGTGGCCAAATGTCTGGCTATCTAAATACTTAAATACATATATATTTATAAACTCATAAATTTTAAAGGGTTTTTAGCAAGTGTAAGTATCTAATTGTAATTATGGAAGTATATTTTTGAATGGTCATTAAGAATTGTATTATAAAGAATAATGAAATTGATGTGATTTGTATTCAAGGTGAACAAGGCTAAGTCAGATACCTAGAGTTTAGTAGCCTATGACAAAATATTTTTATTTTGTTCTTTCATGGATTGCTTTCACGAATGATGTATAGTTTCTGAGATAAAATAAATTTAGAGACGATTTAACCATGGTCAGAAAAGACTTATCCGACAAAATAAGCATTAAATGACCGATTTTAAAATGACATTAACATAAATGATCGCTGACAAATAGGTGACGTTTTAAACATATAAGTCTATGGTTTTAAAAGGCTTTATATGAATATTCTTTATCAGACGTTGAAAAAATTAGGCCTTAGACAAAAAAGGGACAAAGGGAAAAAGTTTCAAGTTATAAAATTACTCATTCCTTCTACATCGTTTAATGATATAGATACAACACAAAAGTACACTGGTTAATAAGAAAGAAAACGTGTCTTATTTTGAAAACCTTAATTTTTCAGCGTAACTATGTGTATATAATTTTATTTTTACCTTACATCGAAACGGTACAAAACGTATATTTTCACAAAAACTACAGTCAGTTTTCTAGTCGTTTTTTTTGATACTAAGTCCAAAAGCAGGGAGTGTAAAAGTTCTATATCGATCCCTGCCGGACATGTCCGTCGCCCTTATTACGGCCTTCTCTTTGACGCAGCTAAAAACTTTTAATTAACTCCTCCTCTTTATAACTTCCGAGAGGGATTCGGCATTTCGGCAATCATAACTACTATTTATACAGCCTATGGTTTAACTAAAGGTTGGGTTGGGACGATGTATAAATTAACAGTTTCCAGATAGTTTTTGATTGTTGTAGTGAACATTTTGACTATTGTTTTCTAGCAGCGTTTGTTTAATGAGAAGCGCTATAATTTAGAGTAAATTAAAACCACCAACCAGTTTTTTCGTGGCATACGAAATAACAAGCTTATCAATTAGCTAATTACTATATGCTGCAATTATAAAGTTACGTAGTGTCATCAAAAATGTAACAAGACCTCTTTACTTTACGTACCTACTTACATTTTGAGGCATGAACTCTTGCGCAAATAAAAACTACCAGTAATTAACACCGTTTTATCTTGCTAGCTTTTTGTCGGCCACATACTAGTCACGCAAGATCGGTTCGCGAGCGATCGGGTGTTATGAGTGTTGGCCATAAAAACCTTACATCCGTTATCCGATGAGTGCACCGAGATCATAGCTTTATAATAGCCACTAACCTACATACTTTTAAAGTGTTTTTTTGGTTGACCGCCCTTAAAGGGGTGAGTGAGGAGCGGCCCTTATAAAAGAGTTCAACGCACGTTCGCGCTTTGTTGGGATGCGTTCGTGCGAAACTATAATCTACATCTACACCTTGCTAAGGGCCCGCTGCTCACTCTAGTGATAAACTTACAAGACTCAATTTCAAGCCACAATGTCACTTGTACAGTTGGTTGTGTACCAGTGACCTAATACCAACTCAAAATACAAGTTTTTGTCTGCATTAATTACAAGTTTTGCAACTCGCATTGTAGTTTGAGAGCTAATGAGTTAATGGGTTTATTGGCAGTTTGGATGGCATATGTTGTAGATCACAATACTTTCTAGAATTGTGGTCCCAATTTTACTCAAAACGGCTAGGCCAGTTTATGACGTGTCGCGCCCACACTCACAAGAGACGGATGTAAGTAGTCAGTGTATGCAAATAGACTCACTTATCGAGGGCAAGGGGTCCTGAGAGCCACACGCTCCCTTGGCAGCTCCGATCTAGGCCGCTGTACTGCGACAAGAAGAAATCACAACAACAACACTTAGAAAACACACACTTCACTAAACTGACGCACAAAGACGCTCAACTGTTCTTATTTTAAAGATCAGAGAGACCAATGTATGTCTTAGTAGTTAACAGCACGTATACGGAAGAATACGCGACGAAATTGCATTTTTGTTTGGCGGAGGCATCGCCTCATTCGGGTACGAACGCGGCTCAAATGTCAGTCTGCGTGCGCAGGCGCTGCCGCCCGCGCCCAGTCGCGTGACGTCACTGCGGTATTCAAAATGGCGGCTTGGAATTCGAGAGCCTACTTCGTACAGCCAGAGACCGACTACTTACTCACTCACGTCTGTTGGACTAGTTATTTTTCTGACGATTGCCTCGTTTCCATTTGCATAATAACATACAACAGCACACATAATATATATAGCCTAGTCATACAATGACATTGTGTATTCAGTTGCTGTTTGCCTAAAATATTTTCGACCTAGATTTATTTTTAAAATAAAACGTTTTTACTAGATTTTCTATGAAATTTACATCACCTGAGCAGTTTTCGGATTATTAAAACCTATTGTCGATGCAAAATATTTTTTATTTTAGCTAGTTTTATCACTTGGGATGGTTTTCACCTTCCTACATTTGGTATGAAATCTTAGTGGTTGGAGAACTTAACTAAGTAGATGGGTAACCAAAATTACCTCCCCCTCATGACAAATTCTAAGGTAAAAAGATCTTTGTAAAACCAGCACTCTAAGTAGATGCATATTTTTGTTCAAACCGTACAAAGCCCCTTTCACTGTGGCAAGAGCGACAGTCAGACGTTTTCATTCATACTGTCTGAGAGAAATAGGGATAGACAATAAGGTTCTCCATGTAAACTTATTGCAGTATTTAGCTGGTTGCTATTCTGTCGTATCAAATGCACGTCCTAACAACAAATCTGCAAGCCTAAGAAGCAGACAGGATTTCCAAACAATTTTGAACCTTCCCCGTGTTGTTAAAGTGCTAGTAATTGTTTACAGAAGAATATTTGTGCACTAAATACACGCGGATGTATGTGAATTACGTTTCTCACGCTACTCCGCTAATGCCTAGACTTGATTTGCATGCAGAAATTACTGCAAAACCGTGCTTAGCAGGGCATTAGGATAATGTCGGTATTTAGGAACTGGTGGGTCTTAAATACAATTTAAAGATAGATTGATCTCACCCAAGTTTCAAAAAGTTATCTCTTAAGCAAAAAGGGTCTGCTGGCCGTTTCGTTTTCGATTTGTTTGTAATTCTGCTGATGAAAGATAGCAATTTAAGGTATAATGGGGTCAGTTTTTTTGCATTGTTAACGGCATGCAAGATCCCACTATTAAAACATGGCAGGCTCACTTACGAGATAGAATAGAACACAATATACTGTGTGTGAAAGCATGAGCAGTATTCATAACATACCACATACATGTTTATTAACATTTGGTTAATTAAATTTTCCACTTTACAATTCGTATTCACGAAAACAAGAATACTAATTAACATGAATGACATGAATTACGTAACATCTACATACTAAGTAGCTAAATCATACTTGAGTATATATACGATTTACGTCTGCATAAATAACAATAACTCGTCTTTATATACCGCTACACAACAACACATAAAATATTTTCCATCAAAAATATATAATGTTTGTAGGTACATACCTACTTATTCAATCGTATTACACAAGTCAGTTAAAATCTTTGAGAACCTGAATTAGTAATAACTATCACATACATAAAAGATAGGTATTATTAAAATATGCATCATGTTAGATTATGTTTTTAAAATTACACAATCGTTACAATATACAAACACTAGCAAACAACTTTCTTTTGAAAACCGTTCGTTATCCAATTTACTGTTTACTCCGACGGTCAGTTCAGATGAAAGTTTGTAATTAGAGACTGGTTTTCAATGCACAAGTTGATTGTTGACACTTTCATGGCCGGCATATTATAGTGATGTCAGCATAAAATGTTGCAGTTAACTTTAAAAAAAAGGTTTTAAAAAATAGAATTCGGTCCAATTCTAAACAGCAGTCTAGAGGTATGTAAGTAGGACGATACCGATGTGCGTATATATCAGTGCTATGTATGCATATATATACTAACATAAACAAATGTAGTTGAAAGATTGTAAACCTTCACGCCATATTATGCCTCGATCATGAGTCCTAATCTTTTGGTCTCATAAGCACTTTGAAGCTACGCGCTGGAACCATCTCTCATCTTTTTGCGAGTTACACATACATAGTTAAAGTTTAGCTAGCCGTGAAATAACTTTCGTTTGATGTTTATAAAAAAATAGTGCTTGTTTAGAATTTGCCTGGAAATAAGAACGAGATGGGATTAAATAAATATCCTTTAAATAAATAAATAAATATCCTTTGGACATATTTATTCTGTAACCCTGCAGCTATACCGAATTACACGCATCAAAGAAGAGTCACTAGTCACTTTCTACATGGTGTATGCCATTAAAGTGAAAAAGAAAAGCGCTTTACGTACACAAGTAGATCATTATGGAAGTGTAATCACTTCGTTACGTAACAACGTCAGTAAATTATATTTATATAAATTTTCCTCAAGAAAATGACTCGCATTAGATATTCGTTCTAACGTCGACATAATTAAGATAATTATAAGGCAAGTAATAACTTCAGTGATCAGCTAACTTAATGCGCTGCTACGCCATAAAAATGTTATACTATATTAGTAAAGAATATTAAGCCTGTAATCTCCCACTATTGGGCAAAACCCTTACCTCAACTATGAGGTAGTGTAAGCCATACTTCACCACGCGGGTTCAGTGCGGATTTGTGGAGGGGTGTTTGCACGGCAAGCGACTAACCCTGTTGTAATATGTGTAACCCTGCTACTGTTATCAAGCTGCCTATAAGGCCTCCTTCCAGGCTACGACTAATATCAACCGATATTACCCGGGACCAACGGCTTAACGTGCCTTCCTAAGTACGATTATGTTCGTATAAACGTCACTTACATGGTCGAAATGGTCACCCATCCAAACAAGACCGCGCCTTGAATAATACTGCGCTACGAACACCTCAATAAATATTCTATAATATTAAGCGTTTTTAATTCTTTTTTGGGCAATATCGATAAACTAAAATGGTTGGTTCTCATGACATTCAATAATTAATTTTCAAGCAAATAAATAACACTCAATCAGAGCGGTGAAGCCTACTAACAGCCATATTTCCGAGGGTTTCCTTTAAGCATTTCGTTATTTAGTTTTTGCGCAAATTCTCTCAGAGTGAATCGTTTAATTTACATTGAACGTCAGTTCAATTAAGTAAGCCGATTATGCGATGTCGAGCTTCCGCGGCGATTAGTTCGTTAAGGTCCCAATGCTGTATCGCCTAGTAATGCCGGCAATTTAAATTTAACCCTCATTCAGTAATCGTGCTAACTAAATTGCAAATGACAAAGGCTGGATTGTGTTGATTGTCTACTTAAATACTTAAGTCAATTTAAATAGACTTAATTCTTATTCGATCATGAGGCAGGCTATGTAGGTTCGTTCAGACTGCATTTCGTTAAATGGATTTTATCCTGTCGTACCCTACTCGCATATGACTCTGTGCTTATTTGTCCGCGTATATCTTGCGTTTGGTGGGACTGATTTATAGCGCTAAAGGAGAAAAAAACTCATTTCAAGTCGTGCATGATGTGAACGTTGTCGTTAAACGACAGCAGCAGTCTACGTATGCACATCATGCACCGTATTATTTCATCTTTTTAGTGTTTTTCTAAGGTGGTTCAATTTGTGATAAGCATATTGCACACTAAAAGCAAAAAAGTAAAAACCGACTTCAAAACCAAAATGCACTAAAAAGTCTTAAATAAACTCTTGAACATTGAAAGGAAAGGAATCCATTTTAGGGAAACAAATTCTTTTTGGCGATGTGATGGCACCGACTCCAAAAAGAAATTGTTTCCCTAAAATGGATTCCTTTCCTTTCAATATTCAAGAGTTTATTTAAGACTTTAGTGCATTTTGGTTTTGAAGTCGGTTTTTACTTTTTTAGAGTTAATTTTATTTCTCCATTTTTAGAGATTACAAGAGAGGGGGGGGAGTTGCACCTTATGACTCTGTTCTTTAAGAAGCTACAAACTACCTATCATATGTTCTGTCATTATAATTACTGAACTCCTAAGCGTTAAGGAGTTCCACCATCAGCTCAGCCCCACAAGATGTGGACTATCAGACGTAACAATACGTCAACATTAAGATTTTAGTAAAACAACACTATACGTGCCTTTAGAATTTGAGGGTTTCCCTCGATTACACCAAGATCGCATCTTCAGATCCAAAATCGGCAACAATGAGATCAACTAGAAAGTACACCCTCTAAGTAGGCGAAAAAAATTTTCGAATCGGTCGACGAACGACTGAGATATGAGGTAACAAACATACAAAAAAAAAACATACAGTCGAATTGATAACCTCCTCCTTTTTTGAAGTCGGTTAAAAAGGCATCGTAATCAGAAACTTTTAAGGCAGAAAATTTTAACCAACGACGAGTTCCGTAATTGCGGCTCGCGTGAGGAGCGCGTTACATTTTCTCCAGACGCTGTAAGTATAAAGAAAATTCCATGTTGGTACGTTTCGTCGTATGCTGTGACATTTACGTCAGACGCCGCGAGTTCCTTTTGTTCCCGGAGTCGCATACAATATGTATGCGGGGGGATCAAAACAGCGACGCGCCTAGTTTCCCCTGATTCACACGTAAACTCGATGTGGTGGTTCTTAGAATAATGAGTAAAACCACGGGTAGTTGGTAACAACAATAAGGTTAATAGCACATAATTAAGTACTATGATAATAAACGAAATAAGGAGATACGTAGAAGAAGTAGGGTAAAGTATTTAGAATTCTATAGAATGAGTAAGCTCAAGTGGCAAGTGCCAGGGTACAAAGCACTAAGCACTAATACTGATAGGACGGAAAAGTTCTAGATTGGAGACCTTTCGATTAAAGGCGCAGCATAAAGGTGAACGCACATTTATCCGAGTCGAACGTCGATAGAATCGAAGTCGATGAGGCCTCGCACACATATCCGCATTGGACGAATAGACTGCGTCGGACGAATAGACTGCGTCGAAGAAATCATGAGATAGCGCTATGGGTGACAGTTAAAGGAGAAAGTGAAGACACCCGCGAGTCGACAGAGTCGTCCGGGTCGACCACATTAGCCGCACCGAATCTGATGACGTCATCCTATTTTATCTGGGATTTCTGGGGTTCTTCCACATTCGGACAATTCGGCGCGGGCAAGCGGCGAGGTTTCATGAGATTTCATATAAAGAATTCTAAAATTCGTTTCGTTGGACTCGTTCATGGCATTCGGTTCGGATAAGTGTGCGTTCAGCTTAAGACGTACACGGCGAAACCGTGGAAGAGGTCTATTTTGGCTGTTGAGCATATAAAGTATTGATGGAAAAGGATTTGATTTAATCACCTAGTTCCTAAGGTCTGTTATTTTTTGTTTGTCAATCTTACGTTCACAATTACAACACAATCTTGGCGTTCCTTTTCACTGAAATAATACATTTTAAAATAAAATAAACACAAAGATCACCGAGTGTCTACATACATATAAAATAATTGTTTAACACTGATATATTTATAAATCGAATAGTAAATGGATTTTAGTAACTAATATTATTATAAAAATATTGTTTATACTGTTTGATAAGCAAAGAAAAACAGACTTTAGGTAAAAAACCTAAAGGGGTCGTATTGCGACCCAACTTTAACCGTTCAATTTCCAGGCAGCTCAATTCCGAATCAGTGTAAGAATATTATTAACTAGCGGTCCCCCGCGACTTCGTCCGCGCGTTTTGAGTTTGCTCCCTCCCCTCCCGTCGCAGCGTCATTTTTTATATCCTAAAGCCTTTCTCGATAAAGCTATCCAACACAGAAATATTTTTTCAAATGGGTCCAGCAGTTCCTGAGATGAGCGCGTTCAAACAAACAAACTCTTCAGCTTTATAATATATTAGCGCAAGCGCACGTTGTACTTAAGCTGCGAACATTATTTTGGTGCGGAGTTATGTTAAAACTGTGATAGCTCCTAAGATATTTATTGAAATCAAATGATATAAAGGGCAACATGGTTCAAAATGAAATGCTCGTGATGATGAATGTATTTATTTTGATAAGAATAAACACAGGTGTGTGTAAAACACCTGTAAAAATAATGCATTATTTTTTTACAAATATATTAACATAAAAAAGGTTGTAGTAAGTCAACCATAAAAGATAGACATATGCTGTCGCACACTTTATTATAGAACTCTTGATGCTGAACAATCCTGTCATACATGATTTTTGTGTAACTTAAGCGGTTTTCGCAGCGTACGCAGCGGAAGCTCTCAAAAGGAAAATCTTTCTCCCGTTTTCGCAACATTTTTCATTTCTGCTGTGGTCTTATGAGTAGTATCTTTGTGTTATATAGCCTAAAGCCTTCCTCGATAAATGGACTATCCAACGTAAAAATATTTTTTCAAATCGGGCCAGTAGTTTTTGAGATTAGCGCGTTCAAACAAACAAACAAACAAACAAACTCTTCAGCTTTATAATATTAGTATAGATACAATATTTTTATAATAATACTTTCAAAACTGCATCGCAGCGCAATTTGCGCCCAGTTAGCCTATGAAATCAGAAGGAACCCAAGCATCTGTCTTTCACAAAAGGAGATCGACAATTTTATTTTTTGAGTGTCACTTGAGCTTACCTTTTTGAACTAGCAGGTAGTGGAGTATAGTTGGAGAAAGGCATTCCTGATTATGTTTTTTTTATGGTTACCTGGATTGCTTTAAATCGTAACTTGAAATCCCTGTAAGTACACCACAGGATCGAAAGCACATAGAGTGATTGATTATTGGCAATATTCTTACTTTCTTCTACTCTACTAATTAGAGTCAATTTTACCAATGTCAGAAAAGGAATATTCGTCGAATCTATACTAATATTATAAAGCTGAAGAGTTTGTTTGTTTGAACCTGCTAATCTCAGAAACTACTGGCCCGATTTGAAAAAATATTTTACGTTAGATAGTCCATTTATCGAGGAAGGCTTTAGGCTATATAACATAAAGATACGACTCATAAGACCACAGCAGCAATGAAAAATGTTGCGAAAACGGGAGAAAGATATTCCTTTTGAGAGCTTCCGCTGCGTACGCTGCGGAAACCGCTTAAGTTACACAAAAATCATGTATGACAGGATTGTTCAGCATCAAGAGTTCTATAATAAAGTCTGCGACAGCATATGTCCATCTTTTATGGTTGACTTACTACAACCTTTTTTATAAAAAAAGAATGCATTATTTTTAGAGGTGTATTATACACACAGGTATTTATTCTTATCAAAATAAATAGATTCATCATCACGAGCATTTCATTTAGAACAAAGCTGCCCTTTATATCATTTGATTTCAATAAACATCTTAGGAGCTATCACAGTTGTAACATAACTCCGCACCAAAATAATGTTCGCAGCTTAAGACAACGTGCGCTTGCGCTAATTGCTATGGTTGCTGGCTTCTTAGTTACAATAAAACTGCGTATGTTTTGCGTTAAAATATTTTACTATTTTTATTCGAACATTATTTTTGAAGGTGTTTTATACACACGGGTATTGATTCTTATCAAAATAAATACATTCATCATTTTGAACAAAGTTCACATCATTTGATTTCAATAAATATCTTAGAAGCTATCACAGTTTTGAAATAACTTCACATCAAAATAATACTCGCAGCTTAAGTACTTACAACGCGAGCTTGCGCTAAGTATGGTTGGTGGCTTCTCACTTACATTAAAATATGTGTTTTGCGTTGAAATATTTTCCTTATACATACCTATTAGATTAATTTAGTCGGCTCCCTACGGAACGGTTGTCCCGCGCAACTGCTTTTTTTGCGATACTTCAAGTGATTTCAGCGCGTAATACATAGTTTTCCTTTCGCTACTGAGTAGTAAAGGATTTGAGCTCATTATTTTGATTGCAGATATTTTCTATTAGGTACATTCAGTAATACTTTTGGTTAAGAAAATTTCTTCAGATTTATGCAGGTTAAAGTTTTATTTTCGCCACTGAGTAGGTTTTAATTGTGAATGCATCTATTAATTATTAAGTTTAATAGATTTAGTAGGTAACTACTTTTGTTATTCTTTCTTCTGATTTATGCAGGTATAAGTAACTGTGAAAGCTCATCTCAGCATGTAATAAAAAAAATCTTGACTTAGTAATAAGTACCATTTAAAGTAGGTAGGAGGTAGGTATTAAATCTAAATGTGCATTTATAATTTGATTTTTTAGTAGGTAATTTGATTTGATATTGTTCTTCTTATTCTCTGTAAAGTGATTGATTACATTAGGTTAATGCTTAATTAATAGGTTGGTTGACTTAATTTATATTTAACAACCTTAATGCAAAATTTGATTACATTGTAATTGGGTATTGTTTTGTTGTATCTCTACAAAGCTTTGACGTTTTGGACATTTTTTATGACAAAATTGTTAAGTTTTGTTTATCTTCTAACCATTTTTAAATTACCTACCAAATTAAATTTTTTAATAAAAAAGTACGTACTGAATTAATTAGTAGGATGCCTAGAAAAAGGACTCAGCTTTCTCGGCAGTCTGCCACGTCTACAACGTCCATCCGTCTCAAACTGAATGCTATTATTTGAGAATATTGCTGCTACATATTCGCGGTATATCTTATTTGTAAAATAATTAGCCTAAATAATTACAAAATCTACCCAAAGTCGCTATTCCACGCGGACGAAGTCACGCGGGCACAGCTAGTATGATACATAACGCCTTATTTGAAAACGTCACATATAAGACAGCCATCATTTATAAAAATGGATTATTCGATCGGATAAGTCCTATATGACGTTGGTAAATTCGCCTTTTAATAAACCTTAGAGATTTAATAGTGAAAGGTAATGTGAGTATTGATATTGAAATATTTGTTTTTTTATTGTAGAAGTAACTTCGATGTGAAGTGTCTGGCGAAAATAAATAAGCATTTACAGCTATAGCCAATTAAAAGTTTTCTCAGTTAAAAGACTGCCAAGTCGCACAGTAACAAAGAAAATCTTGAGGATGAGAGGGATGATTAACAAAGCTGCTGGCAGACATTCTTATAAGAAATCTATTTCAAGAAATGATTAAGTTTTGTCCAGTGGCGTTAATTGAGGAATAAGTTTATAACTACTTAGCTTTTTGCTAGTATGTATTTAACTTGCTTCCGTAATTTCAATGCTAATATGCCAACAATTGAATTTGGTAGAGCCTGATTGTACAGAAAGTAAGTGATATAGACTGGCGGTAGATATTGAAAATGCTGCCTAAATTGCGTCAAGTTTTGGTACTAAATGGACAAGAGGCCGAGTTCTCCAAAGTGTCACACGACGCTGGCGTCCAGCATTCTGTTCCCGAGCAGTGACAGCACAACAAAGGTCTAGTTGCTCCTGCATTTTGACTCAGTTGGAATTCATGAGGATCAACTTAAGTTTACTAGCTAAAATCTAGATTTAGGTAACAAACCCACAAACCTGGTACATGCTCATCATTAAAAGTCACCCTGACGGCGTGTGGTTTCAACAAGCGCGGCGTGAACGAGGCGGAGTAGCGGTGGCCTCCGAGAGGCCTCACCACGCTGGCGACCAGGGTTCCATTCCCGCCTGACACTTCTATCTCAAGGTGACCGGGGCCCGCGTTGCTGCAGTCCACTGTATTAAAATTGACAACAATCATTAAAAATAAATGGATAAATGGTGAAGTGGTTATATTATGGTGCTTTTATTAGGCGGTGACCTTACAAGAAAATTTATTTGTTTTATAGGGAAATGTACATATGAGTAATGGTCAAAAGTGTACCACAAATTATTGTATAATTTTAAACTTTTTTCAGTGTTTTCGAAAAAACAGTAACACACTTAGATTACATATAATATCAACGTTATTCGCTAATGATTTGAAGAAAATATAATAGTAGCCAAGTTTTATACAATACTTGACTCAACGACTAAGAGTTGTTACACAATAGTGTTAAAATGATACAGAAGTATAGTCAAGTAATTACAGGTTTCCAATTACCCAAAACCCCATAATGATCCTAATTGAATAAGTGTGTGTTAGTCCATTTCTATTTTTCCCTCTTGATTAAGGGCATTGTAAAAGCTCATAAAACACCTTGGGGGTTAATTATTGTAAGTACCACAGATGCCATAACAACCCTCTGGTGGCATTACCTATGAACTCAACAGGTTGACCCACTGCTCCTTTGTAACTTGGCTTTACGATTACTCCTTTTGCACCTTTATTGTTATCCCTTTGAATTGGTCTGGAACAAACAAAAGAGTTGAGGAAAGAGCATTGATAATCATGTTACAAATGGTTGGAGCCTTGGCAAGATAGAGATTTAGATCCTAGAAGCCTTCGCACGGTTTATTAACTAATCCGAGTATGGTTTATAGTATGGTTTTAACACTCACAGTGTCATATTTTATATTCATTAAGATGAAATAAGAAACCAAAAATAAGCGCACCGGCGGGACTCGAACCAGCAACTTCTTGGCTAACCGGGTCAAACGCTCTACCAATTGAGCTACCATGTTGTCGGTCCGACTTTGCGAAATTTGTGGTCTCTTAAGGATACGTCATAACCCACTGTTGCATAAACAGACGGGTAGATGGCGCTCAAAGTCACGCGTAATGACGTATCCACAAATTTCGCATGGTCGGACGGACCGACAGCAAGGTAGCTTAATTGGTAGAGCGTTTGTCCCGGTTAGCCAATAAGTTGCTGGTTCAGTCCCGCCCGTGCGCAAATTTTTGATTTCTTATTTCATCTTTATAATCCGAGTATGATAGGGCGCAAGGTTTGAAGTTACTTTCCTAACGTACACATCACCAGCAGCCTCTCGAGGGAAAGGAAGGCAAAGTTTGGTTTATTTTTATACATTATAGACCAATATCAGTGATGTTCAGAACTCTTTCTCCTCGAACCCAACAAAAGCTATCTGAATTAATAGAAAACCCCACACAATGCAAGCGCTGTCATGGCCCATGACCGAGAAGATGCTACTGAGAAAATATTTTAAATTAAGTTACCTCCAAAGTAAGATTCATTCTGAGTGGAAAATATTTCTTACAATAAAATTGCTTCAATAGTTTAGGTACGGGTGTAAACTTTACAGCGTCGTGAAAACGTCTCCTCTATTCAACAGATTCATATTTTCAAGATGGACGAGTCATTTTATTTTTGTCGTCCTTTTCAATTTATGGAAACACTAAGTAAAAATAAGAATAGCCTTTAGCAGCAAACACCTTTCGATTTTCGTGTCAATTTAGGGAATGGAAAATGTGAACAGGAGGTGTTTTAAGTCTATAATAAAATGAAGATGGAAACTTTTCCAGCTGTCTGGGTAGAATATAATAAAAATAGATAAAATTAAATTGCACAAAGGAAAAATAGAACACTTTAAAAAAATATTAGAGTTATATTTAAAAAAAATATTGAGACGGGTAATGAAATGGGACGTTCTATTTGCTGTCTAGATAGGTACTCCGTATATAAGATAAGTAGTAGTAACAATTAAATGTCCTATACCGACTGCAAAACTAGCCAGTATCTTTTACATCCAAGGCGTATTGCAAACCTTAGCTAAGGAGTCCCAAGATTGCCATTCATATCGGATGTTAGGTTCTGTTGCTGGTACTAGTGGGGTAGAACACCCAAGTATTGCTCCTAAAATTACTTAGAATACAAAACTGGCTTGCTTGGCTACTTGAAACGGGCCAGCAACGTAGCGCTGATACTTGGTCGTAAGGGGCCTATTAAATGAAGGAGTCGACTGACCATTAGTTTCTAACATTTTATTGAAGCCCATACTTGCGTGATGGATACTTGGACCAATGGTCAATAAATAGCCATTATGACACGCATCTGGACCTTAGTTACTTAAATAAATACATAATGTCCTTACCTGAAACGGGCGTGTGCTGCGTCCGGTTCAGAGCAGGCCCCCCCGGTAGGGTCGCGGGGGGGCCTATTGGATAAAAAAGACTGCTGTTGCTGGTGTTTCTCCTCCACACTGCTGTATGAGGAGTCCCGCACCACGTACGAGCTCTCACGGACCTCCCGCTTGATCTCTTGCTATGAGGAAAATAGGACCATGAAAAACCAGGTAAGATATAAAGGTTGTTAGTGTTTTTTTATATACACTTTTAGGACAATAATATACTCGTACATGCATTATACATTTCCTTGCAGGAAAACTTTTTGAATGACGCCTTAAACGTTACGACCATATCTAAGAGTATATTAGTGATTGTTTAGAGGTTTTAGAACCACCTGTCGTAATTTTTGTCAAGCTAGTGTTCCATAGCTAAAATCTGTACTTATTAAAAGTTGGACAATGTGCTACCTAAAGCGGTTATTATAAGGCTCGGCTTCCTTGTTTTATCTGACACAACAAATAAAGAAGTTGGCTCGGTAGGGATGTCTTTCATGAATAACGAAAATCAAGTAATCAATACATATTATAATAAAATTGAAGCGGTCGAATTTCTGTTGGCCGAGTCAGGGGGATGTAAGGAGTGAATCAAAACTAATGTAGTGTTTTTTTAAATTTCTTATTTCTCTCTCGAATGTCTGCTTGTTTGTGCTGCGACTGGACCTATTTATATATAATTTTGTATACCGGTAGCTAATATACGCGGTCAACATTGGAATACTTTTAATCTCGGTAAACTAAAGACTTTCCGTGGGATAGTAAAAATAATAATAAGTTGAAAGATCTGCCATCTAAAACTTCAGTACAAAAACACACTAAATTTATAATAATCCTAGCTACACAGACTTTAGCAAAGCCACCAATACGATAAATATCTCAATGGTGCTTCTCACCACCATCCATCACTGCCGTTAGCTACCATGGCGAAAATTTTGTTTCAAAGAGTGAGGGGCCTCGGTGATGACTAACACCTGAATGCTGAGCATGTAACGAAGGTACTCCGAGACCACCAGCTTCCAGTACCACATCAGTGCACTCTTGCCTAGCTTGTGACAGACAACGCCCATCTGCCGTTCAGTCTTATCAATGACGTCCTTCATGAATGGTAATACATGAAGGACGTCATTGACAAGATAGTTTGAGTTACGCAATAATTATAAACAAAGCGCTAGGGAAAAAGCTGTGTGTTGCGGGGATTGACCTCAGCGTCAGTTCTCGTATGGCCAGCTTTAGGTTGCTTTCTACCGTGTAAGTGTACCAACCAACGCAACCAACCTATTTTTCCATGTTCTCAATCAGTTTACGGCAATTGTGTCTATATAAAAGCTTTATAAAAAAAACTGTGTTTTGGACAAGTACAAGTATGATCCATATACTTAAATGTTAGTAAAGCATGACTAACAAACTATGTTAGTATTTTATTAAGCATTTAGCAATAAATTATATTTCACATTAATTTATATGAATTATTTTATTTATTAACAAGAAACAATCAAATTAAATTGTGACATCAAACAAAATTGATAACAATAACTATAAAAAGTGCCCGTGTGATTGTGTCCTCCTGCACAAAACTCTTCTCAATGGATGATGTAAACTTATCTGCTATCGTGTTTGAGATGCTGTTGGAATTATAATTAAGTGTATAAAAGAGAAGTATAATTGAAGAAATAAAAAATACCACGCGTACGAAGTCGCGGGCATCAGCTCGTGGGTAATAAAAAGTAGCGCAAAATTCCATAGTATTCAAGCCGTTTTCTTCGCAATATTTTCCTTGTACATCTATGCAGATGTCTTCCAAGAGCTCCTATTTTACTGTCAGCTCTGAAGTGAAATTTAGACTTTACGTTCGCTGGTAGTATTTTTTAACCGACTTCAAAAAAGGAGGAGGTTATCAATTCGACTGTATGTTTTTTTTTTTGCATGTTTGTTACCTCATATCTCAGTCGTTTGTCGACCGATTTGAAAAATTTTTTCTCCTACTTAGAGGGTATACCTTCTAGTTGGTTCCATTTTTTTCAATTTGAGATCTGATGATGGGATCTTGGTGTAATCGAGGGAAACCCTCAAATTTTAAAGGCACGTATAGTGTTTCTTTACTTGAATCTTAATGTTGACATGTTGTTACGTCTAATAGTCAACATCTTGTGGGGCTGAGCTGATGGTGGAACTCCTCAACGCTTAGGAGTTCAGAAATTATAATGAAAGAACTTATAATAGGTAGTTTGTAGCTTCTTAAAAAGCAGAGTCATAAGGTGTCCCCCCCCATTCTCCTGTAATCTCTAAAAATGAAGAAATAAAATTAACTTTAAAAAAGGTAAAAACCGACTTCAAAACCAAAATGCACTAAAAAGTTTTAAATAAACTCTTGACTATTGAAAGGAAAGGAACCCATTTTAGGCAAACAATTTCTTTTTGGAGTCGGTGCCATCACTTTGACCATCAAGCATCAACTATCACAGCACCGACTCCAAAAAGAAATTGTTTGCCTAAAATGGGTTCCTTTCCTTTCAATAGTCAAGAGTTTATTTAAAACTTTTTAGTGCATTTTGGTTTTGAAGTCGGTTTTTTACTTTTTTTTTCTATAGAAATGAATTGAATTTAGCCAATATATATATAATTTAGTATTTTTATAGAAATGAATTGAATTTAGCCAATATTAGCAAATGATACATTATCCATCTCTGTCACTTCTGTACAATAAACAACTTTGAACAATTTAGTTAGCTATATTTTTAAAAGAAATTACATTTAATGCGTTTGGACAATTTTGCGTGGGTACGTTGCCTTGTTGTACAGAAAGTGAAAGATTTGCATTTTATGCAACGCTTTCGTTTTAGATGTTCTATTTTTACCGACTTCAAAAAAGGAGGTAATCAATTCAATGTGTACGTATCGTTAGAATTTGATAATACTTATTTAAGTATGTTGATCTATTAAGAATTTCAGACAAATGTGCAAAATTTCGTAAGTATGTTTTTATATTTATATGTTTGTCCACGGATTTCTCAAACACGAGAAGTTATAGCGGAATGATTCTTTATCAGTTCGATCAGGTATATTTAAACTAAGGGTACAGTGTAAGTTTCATCAAAATCGGTAAAGTAGTTTTTGAGATATGGGTAATAAAAAACTAAAAAGCATGAAATAAAATAATTTTTTTTAAAAAAATAACCGCCTGTAAAAACTGACTCAAAAGCTCAAAATAACACATTTACTCTCTGTTTAGGAGAAACAATAGGAGATTACTCCAAATGAATGTACTATTAAATTGATTGAAAACTACCATTGTATTGCTTACCCTGCTAGTATAGGTGTCGGAATCCCGATCATCGGCCAGCCGGTCGAGTTGTCGGTTGAACGAATCTCTCGATATATCCGTGAACTTATTCAGTTGTGTGTTGCGACGTGTCTCCCGATCTAGCGTGTTTTGGTGCCGGTCCGGTGACTCAAGCCTGCCGACAAGTATTTGTTCTATATCCCATGACGAATCGAATAGTTTGTGCACTGTTAATTGCTGTTAAGATAGATGGTTTAGGCTGAAAGTCTGATAGTTGTTCGAACAGCCTTTAGTTTTGGCTGACGGTCGATACGGTTAGTAAATTTATATAAAAAGGTTTAACGTTATTACATATTTTTCGAACTCAATTCTTGTACTTTTAAATAAAATTGTGGCTTACCTATTAGCACCAAGCATTTGTCTGGTTTTTTCTACTGAATCCCATGAGTCTTTTCTAGCAGCAAAGGGTTTCCCTCCAGGATCACCAGTACCTAACACAAAGTTAAATAGATGGATTTATCGTTAAAAGATAATAAATTAATGAGCTTTTATTTAATTGAGGTCCTTAATATAATCTACCTGGACTCCCAAGTCTTCTAGTCCGATCGTTTTCTAGAGACGCGTAAGGGCTGCCCTGGTCCAGGTTATCTTGAGACCCACTATAGGAGCTGTACATCTTGTAGTTAGATCGTTTTTCTACCACTCTCTTCGTTGTTGTCACTGGACTGTGTCTATCTATTGGACTGCTGACCCTGAATGAAAACAAAACACAATCAACAAAATTGCTAAAAAAATAAATTATTTTGGTAAAAATTTTCAATTAGTAAAAAATTGGTAGCTCAAAATTTATTAATTTGCTCCTCTTATTTATAAAATAAACGATCCAAGGTAGCCCGATTCTGGACGAAAAAACTACCAGTCACTCAAAATGAAAAGCGCCTGATTTATTCACTGCCCGCTGAGAACTGATTGAAAATTGATTTATAGCGAAAAATATGGGAGATCTGTTTTTCCAGCGAGTTTTAATGCGATAAATAAAGAACGTTGGCCTCAAAACTGTTCTAATAGCCGCCGTCGAACTTGGTAAATAATAAGACTTCACTGAGCACTCACAATGAAAATGTTTTCAAAAGGGCCGAAAAGGAAAACATCCGCGGAGGGAAAAATAATTCACGCCTCATGATTATTAATACAAAAGTGTAAGTATTAACTTTCGTCCTTAAGTCCTCTCGAGCGGATTTAGGGCACAGAGTTATGAATATTGATCTCAAACAGAGGCGTTTTCAACTTTTCCTGTTTAATTATGGATTCAGATTGTTTTACTTTGGCGTCTTAAAAAAAGATCAGTAACTTAGACAAAAACAATGACAGGCAGGGGGGGTTTTGTCAATATTGCCAGGGTAATTACGTAACTTTGCGAGTGATAGCGCGCATTTAAGTAGAGTCCGAGACGATTAGTCAATTGCTATGTAAGGTACGTGCATTCAACGTCTGGGAACACTTTCCTAACACTGTCATGAGCATGAAATTTAGTAAAGCGATCGAGTAACAAGCGAGTAGAAAATCGAGAAGCATGGAAAGGCACCAGCAATCGAGTGATGGTGCGCCGCCCTACTAGTGATGTTATCTGTCAAAGACGGTCGTGCCAAGCCAATTTCACGCGCTAAACGTTGTGTTGCTCTGTTTTCATTAATAAATAAATGGATTCATGGCAAAGTGTGTTTCAGTGTTTCAATACCTACCCTAGCTACAGACCGTGCAGAGCGAAGGTGATTTTAGATCATCGATTACCTGTAGTCGAATATCGCACTTACCTGTTAATTGGACTGGCTGTCCGATTCAAAGGGCTGTCTCGTCTCGTCAGCGGGCTAGCCGGGCTACTCGCTCGATACGGACTGGTCGCCCGGAACGGACTTGTAGCCCTCACATCGAGCCGCGACCCGTTCCCCAAATGTTTCGTTGTTATCGGACTCGCCGTCCTATTCCTCGGGCTCTCCGACCCGAACCTCGAACCGAAATCGTCCCTCTTAATCCTAGACGTCGAATACGCGGAGTCGGTGACGTCATAACTTTTCTCTTTGATCTCCGAGCCGAAGGAAGACTTGTAATAATCGCTCGAATCACGTCGCTCCTCGCGTCGATCTATCGAACTCGTGTTATGCTTCGCTGCGTTCGATTCGTATAGATTGAAATTGTTTAGAGGGCTTTCTGATCTCAGACGAGTCACTGGAAAAATAACAATAACGGTATCTTCACTATAGTAAAGCATCATATTGCATTTTATTTCATTGATATTCACTAGGTAATTTTTCAACGAATATCGCTTGCAGACACGACACCAAAACGAAAGTACCTTAAAAAAATACGATGTTAGTTGCAAGTGATTTTGGCTTGTGGTTAAGCGCGCAAGACCTCGACGGTTTCTACAGTGTATTATTGCACTAATAACTGACACAAGATAAAGTATTTATCATCATAACGATATTAACGTTATTATACAATTTAATATAGAACTTTCACAAGTTTTTATGTCATGTGCCGTAACTATTGAAGGGTTGTGAAGTGTAACTTGTAAGTACCTGGACTTGATATTCTCGCGTAAGCAGAAGGACTAGAGCTTTCACGTGGTTTCTTCGATTTGGAACCCACTCTGAACATGTGCGGCGATCCGTGCACATCGTAGCCGTTGAAGTAAATGTATAACTGCAAAAAAAATTCATCATTAATCCAAAAGCTAATACTCGTAAGAAGTAACGTGACCGGTACAATTTTTAGATGTAGTATCATGTCTTCAATACATGACGACCTCCGTGGTCGAGTGGCTAGCACGCTGGTTTCAAGCGTCGCCATCTCGTGAGGTTCCGGGTTCGATTCCCGGTCGGGTCAATGTAGAAAACGATCTTTTCTATATTGTCTCGCGTCTGGGTGTTGTGGTATCACCGTTCTGTCTGATTTCCATAACACAAGTGCATTAGCTACTTACTTTGGGATCAGAACAATGTATGTGATTTGTGTCCAATATTTTAAAAATAAAAATAAAAAAGTTTATTGGCCTGTTTCTGTTTCTGTTCTGTTCAATGGCAAGTTTCCACGTATGATAAGTGGGTGTTAAATTACGTCCTTTATGTATAGCTGATTACCATACCTACAGCCGCTGGAGTCCAGCTCGAAGGAGTAAGGCTAGAGCAGCTCAGCACTTTCCAGCGCTCTAGACAAATATATTTTTATAGGCAGACTCACCCTATGTTTTCCAGGTGCCTTAGGCATGAAAGTAGCGCGGTATTTCGTAGCAGACAGTTTTTCAAGTGCACACATGACGCTGCGCTTGTCATGGACGATGTCCAACTGCAGGTCCCCTTTGACTCCGCATCCGCTGGTATCTAGCTCGAATGAATGAGGCTTGAGAGGCTCAGCGCCTTCAAGCGCTCCGGGACTGAGACGAACACCCGCTGGGTCGAAGACTTCACATGTGAATGGGCCTCCCTGAAAAGAGGTGAAGGTTTTGTTGTGAACATTTTATCGGTTAAAACTTTAAAGTCAGTGTCTTAAGACAGGCAACGCCGCGTTGTATCATAAAGTAATAGTAAGTAAATGAAGGCACAATACCAGCTAAGGGAAAATAATTTCAAAATAGGACTCAGAAGATTAAAAAGAAAACAAATAAACAGCATAATCTTAGCTTCTTTTGGCACCAGATAGAATTTATTTAGAGAAGTTAGGTACCTGAATATGCTCTCCCTTGTAAGTGATAGCAATGGTCCACATTCCAGCCTCATCAGGTTGGAAGGTGGCGCTGGAGGCAGTTGTGCCAGGGGCTGAAGGTGGAGGATGACGAGCTTCGAGTGGAACTGCTCGGCCGCTGGGCGAGTGGGCTGTCACGTCGATGTCTTCTCTTCGAGGAGCACCTAGATGGATATGAGTTTCAAATTAGTAAACGGAGCACAGGTAAACACGGGTTACTTTTGAAATCATTTATTTCTTTGAACATAGCACGCGACGCCATTTTACGGCGCAAGAGTGAGACAGAAGATACACGTCACACGTTTGGCGCGAAAACCTGGGGAAAGAACTTCTCTTTATTAAATGCCTTTTTTTAAAAGTTTACATTGATTGCGGTCAACTCAAACGGGCTAGCCTATAGTAGTTTAAAGACACAGCAGAAAAGGATGATAAAGACTCCACCCAACAGAGTCGTGGTCCTAAATTAATGCAGATGATTAAATAAATTTTATCAATTCTAAGTTAATGAGGATGACGCTGTACATGATTGAACTATGGTTTCTAGCGTCGATAACTTTGTAGTTACACTTTACAATGTAATGGCTTAAATTATCAAATGGTAAAGTCAATTACACAAACTGATTAATTTGCTTATATGTTATTAATTATTTTACCTGTGGCACTGACGAGGACTTCAACGATGCTGCCAGCAGCACATGGAGCCATGCCTGGTGGAGGTACCATCACCAGCCTCGGTAGAACTCTAAAGAAGTACCTTCCATCCACTCTGAGAAAAACAGATGACAAATTAATTAAATTTGTTTTGTTGTTGAAAAAAATATCAACCCAAATGTAAGACAGCTCTAGTAAGATAACTAACTCAGTACCTACATTTACTTGTCAGTAAATAATTTACTATTCCGGAGGCGCATTGACGAATTTTGCAAACTGCAGAGTGGTTAGTTATTCAAATTTACATACACTACTGTTTGATGGAAATACGGGGATGACATGTTAAATGCTACACAAATACAAATCTCAAAATAGGGTTGTCATAATTGATTTTGCTTTTGAATTTCTGCTAAAACGCATGCTAATGGGATTACTCGTGCACATACGTTGGCTCTAAAATTAGATCCGATGGACGAAGGTACAGTCGACTTAAAAATACGAAGTGACCTCTTATAATAATGTAAGAGTTAAATAAAATTAGTGGATAACTGAGTAGATATCCGGTACCTTGTGATAGTTATTTATATATTGACGACCCGTCTGGTGTAGTGGTCGAGAAATCGCCTACTACGCAGCGGGTGCGGGTTCGATCCCCGCACAATACAAACATTTGTGTGCATGAACATGTCTGTTTGTATTGGTCTGGGTGTTTTCTATGTATATCATGTATGTATTTAATTCCGCCAATTAATTCCGCATTAATTCCGCCAATCGTACAACTAACAGTGCAATAAAGTTTTTAAAAAAGATATACATGTTAACGTCAACTTAAGTCTTAACTTTTTTTTCGTGTCGAGGCAAAATCAGAAAAAGTGATGTACATAAGTGTGTAGTCGTGAAAGGAGAATATGAGGCCATACACTTTGTTCCATCTTTTAAGAGTACCTAGGTACTCTTAAAAGATGGAATTCATCTAGATGAATCATCCAGGGTTGGGAATTGTTTTACTTGCTTTCAATTCGCCCAAAATAAAAACACATTGATGTCCGAGGTAAATACTCTTCTTATCATACTCAATGCAAAGCAATAAATTATAAGTGAATAAAATAAATTTATGCACACCGGTGCGCCGCGCTATATTACATAATTACAATAATAATGAAGTAGACAACATTAATTATTATCTTTACGGTGCGCCTGTTTGGTTTTCGAATTTTCGCAACTTTGCTGCATGCTTGTGCAGTCACGGTGCCACATCACCTACTAGCGGCCTCACCTGCATAGGAGCGTGTTATCAGCTTATGGGCCGTAATGCATTTTCATGCAATATTTCGGTCTGTAAGCCGAGATGAGTCACTTGGAGTCTAAATTACGTGACATGACAATTTAAAATTGACAAGCAGGTAGTGTGTAAAAAATCTTAAGCGACTGACTTTGAGAAAAAATGCAAACCTAGTCTTCATTTTCTATGCATGACTATTTGATAATCGAGCTTCGGCGACAGAATTGTAAAATTGTGTAGTAAAAAACATTTACCTGATATCGTCAACAGTGAGCACGATTTCATGCATCCCAGCGTGTTCAGGAATGAATTCTCCAGACCCTCGCGAATCCAGCTTAAGCCTGGACTCCTGCTCCAAAGGGTTGACGATTGACACCTTCACGTCGGCTATGGACAGCTCGTTTGATATCGACTCCACTTTTATGTATGTCTGAAAAAAAATGCTTATTACGGACAATGGTCAAAGCACTCACAAGTCGCGTAATAAAGATTAACTATGACCTTTTGTATTTTTTCTTGAGGAAATCTACTTTAATGAAAGGGGAATCGAAATATGCTTTAAGGGCACATGTTTTAACCACTTGGCTCGCATCGCTTAATAGTAGTATTCAGAAAAGTGGCTGTTATTAAGGGCTCGCAAAAAGTGCGATATTATTCGATAAGATTTCAGTAAGCGTTTAAGACTTCGAAATAAGAGCGCGACTGTACTAATCTAGGCCTTTCACGCGCATGCAACTAGCTATAAGGAATCCTGAGAAACGACAACCTGATTCCTGGAAGCAAGTGAAACTTTAGTACTACAATACTATTGCGTGATTATGTGTATATTTGCAATCAACTGGCTTTTATAGCTTTAGACCACATTGGGTAGCACGAATGAAAAAAAGTAACTAGTCTTATTTTTTACACCGCGTTAAATAAAACTGACTAAAATAACGCATTTGACCTCTACTTAGGAGAGAGAAATTCATTTTGAGTCGGTGCATGATGAGTGTAGAACTAATTGTAGACTGTTGGTGTAGGTAAGCTTGATATTATGCACCGACACCAAATGAATTTGGTTCTACTAAATAAAGGGAAATGTGTTATTTTAAGTTTTTTAAGAAACTTATTTTTTTTGAATTATGTTTTTATTTCATATATTTAATTATTTATCCTTATCTTAAAAAACTAATACTGATTTTTATGAAACTCACACCGTACCCTGAGTTAAAATATACCTAACCGAAGTAAAAGTCAACTCGCTATGACGTATGACTCGTTATGACTCGCTTGTTTCCGATAAATCCGTGGACAAACATACATACTCATTCAATATGATTATTAAATTACTCAACAATATTATTAAATTCCAACAATATCACATACATATACATTAAATTAATCACCTCCTTTTTTAATTCTGTAATAATAAAGTTATTTTTCAACGAAATACATAAATGTGCGAGCGATCGTTCATTTAAGCGGAACATATTCTGACACTTAAATAGTAAAATAATAAGTATTTTTACCTCTTCACCAACCCTTCCTGAAGTGGAATCCAGTGCGACTCTCAACATGTCGTGGACTGGTGGTCTTGGCGGAATGTTCCGGAACTGAGAAGCCCAGGCCATCACTCCTAAGTGCTCACTGTCATTCTGGCTCATGTCTTTCGCTGATAGCACTGGTTGGACACCTAAATAAATAAAAATACGATTTTAGTCGTCAAATAACTGTATATAAATAACTCATGATCATTTTAGGGTTTAAAGCATTACTGTACCTTTTTATTATAAACTCGCAAATTTTTTTTGGACTTCATTTTAACACAATACTTCGCTGATTGTAAACACTTTACGGATTTATTTCGCGCACATGTCCTGTGACCTCGGAAGCTGTAAAGCATTCGAAACGTCAGGCGTTTAGTTCCAAATAATCAATAATGTTTAGTTGTGCGAAATAAATCCGTAATAGTAGATTATTCACCCAAACGTAAACGTGTTGTCTTTAGGCGCGGGTGCTATCTTGAATCACGAGGGAAGCGTAAGGATTATAGATTTGAGGCCCGAGGGCATTAATGGTTTTACTCCCAAAGGTAAGCGTGAAATATTCTATAGCCTCCCTGTCATAGAACATCTTGAGTGTAGCGAAGGATTTAACTTCGGCGAAAGACACCACGCCCGCGACGAACGATACCACTGGGTGAATCCGAACAGAAGAGATGAAAAGTGTTGTAATCTATGAGTAGATAGTATTCACGTATACTTCAGGACCAAATACAATACTTCGCACTATTTAATTTTAATATTTATTTGTATTATCATAAAGCACACACACAAAAGAAACGGCCAAGTGCGAGCGGGACGCGCGCACTAAGGGTTCCGTGCCAACTTTAACTAAATTTGGGTTCCACACCCTTCCGGTTAGCCAAAATGCCACAAATCTTGGTGACAGCAAAAATAACATTGTTTTCAAAGTATATGTAGAATGGATAAAGTTATATTTGCGGTTGTTGATAATGTGCTTTATCTCAAAAACTACTAGTTCGATCTTGTTCAAACCAATTTTCGTTGAAAGCTTTTGTAAAGCACTGCATTGTTAAGTTAAAAAAAAAGTTTAGGCCTGACTATTTCTACATATGCTTATTTATATGCACACACCGGTTAAACAAGTATAGACTTTGCACTTACCGATTTTTTTGGCAGCATCAATGGCCATCTGGTTGTTCTCTTCCCATCGGGCAGGGTCGCGCCGCAGCCGGCTCGGTGGAGGGGCAGGGCCTCCCATGGACCTCACCAGCTCGTTGGCAACGCGCCCGTCATTCCAGTCGGTCTGATGTGATAATTAATAGAGGATATGAGTATAAAAGTTGTTTTCGAACAGGCATTTATTGCAGTTCTGTTGGACGCCTATTTGGCAACGCCATTCGTCAGAATAGGCGTCAACAGCTATAATGATACTTATGACCAGATTCATCATCATCATCATCATTATCAGCCAAAGGACGTCCACTGCTGAATATAGGCCTCCCCCACGGCTTTCCACAGCGACCGATCACTAGCGGTCTGCATCCAGTTTGATCCTGCGATCTTTATAAGGTCGTCTGTCCATCTTGTTTGTGGACGTCCCACGCTACGTCTCTGGTCGAAGGTTCTCCAATCTAGAACTTTCCTGCCCCAACGGCCATCTTCCAGTTCTTCGTGCTATGTGCCCTGTCCATTGCCACTTGAGCTTACTGATTCTCAAGGCTATGCCCGTTACCTTAGTTCTTCTACGTATCTCCTCATTTCTGATTCGATCCCAGCATAGCCCTTTCCATCGCTCGTTGTGTGATTTTGAGCTTCATTATAAGGCCCATAGTATGACTAGATTCTAATTTCATGAAAAGTATTTCGCTCGCGATTTGTATAATACCACTTTCTTGCAAGCCTCAGTTTCTTGCCGACTAGCCCCCATAATCATAATAACGTATATGTCACTGTTTTTTCTCGTTCTTTTTTGGAGCTTTTATAATTTGTCAGAAAGTGATAAAACTGTGTTATAGCTAAGATGGGTTTATTAGACTGTTTAAGTTATTATAAATAAGGGGGCAGATCTTTTTCTTCAATTTCTTTTGGGGTTGCCAGAATTTCTCAACATTTAAAAGGGTGGTGAAATCAAAAAGGTTGTAAAACACTGATGTATTGTGATTCCGTACGTAACAGAGATCACCGTAATACGGTGAACATACAAGTCATAACGGTGACCGTAAATGTATTACCTACCTTATATTATTTACCTACTTTTTGCTTTAAATCGTTATTTTCTAAGAGTATGTTATATTGTTATTCATAGTTGTCAGCTTTTATCCTGTGAAGATTGTTTAAACGTGTAGGTTAGATAAGCTACTTATATGCTGGAATAGACTTAAGTCGAAATAAATCGACTAAATTATTCATAGGTTTTACGAATCACAAATTGACCCTTAAATAAATGTTACTTATCTAGCCCAGTGAGTAGTTAAGAGGGATTGAGAGGTTCAAAGGGAATAATAAAGTACGTTTTATGTTCGTCACAGCCTGACCTCTTGATTATTGCGAAAATGAGATTTTCTTTAGTAGTTAATTACTTGATTTGCCTTCGTCATTTGTTGATAAACGTTACTTACGTGATGTCAGTTACATTCATTTACCTACCCGTATACGAGTACTTACTTTCGCATACTTAATTATTTTCAGTACTTCTAAACCTGAGGTAATAATCTGCAAGCTTTACTAACCGAAGCTCTTTATAGGTAAACCGCTTCATTGAGTCTTCGGCTTTTTCAAGGAGACGCGTAGATTCGCGCGACGCGTGCGACGTTTTTTTACCGTTTAGGGTTGTAGCACATCTGTACACCCGTTACGGAAAAAGCACCGTATCAACTTGAAGCGTTCAGTATTATTTGTATCAAACTCTATATTTCAACGCACATCTATCAACTTCGTAAAGTCACCACTCGGGACCCACGCCGCCTGCAGTTAAGCATGGACCCGAACTTGAGCGTAGATATAACTAGTAATCACAGCTAGATGTTTAATACTCGAACTGTCTCAGTTAAAGACTTGTATTTGGCCTCGTTTGTAATAGATAAGAGGACCTAAGTCGAAGAGAGACTTATATCACTAAACGCACACAAAATACCTGAAATTTATGAATTATCTTTGTAGACTCCAAAATAAACGCACCGTGAAATTAGTGATGCCTCTTTCAAGACGCGAATTGACCCATTCCAGTGTAGCCCTATAACCAGGGGACCCTGGCTTCATGAAGTACGACAGATAAGTCATGCCGGAGAGCTCATCCAGCCATGGTGATGCGAGGTACTCTGGCTCCAGGACCATTGGAACGTCAAACTCACGGTGAGCTAGCTTCATGGCTCGCCTGCAGTTTTCAACGGCTTCGTGGCGGTCTGTTACAAAACATAATGTTACAACATCAGTTAACATTTTAGATAACTAAAGTAAACCTCCTTCGGTTTGTTTTACAAAATAAAAAAATACCTGGTTAGCGTCATATGCGAAATCATACGTAACGGCGTTTTATGTATTAACTATAACGGTCTATCGGTTAGTGCTTACTTGCCGATTGTGAAGCAGGCCTTTGTTATTAAAATATTTTTAGCAGTATGACTAGGTACTTAATAGATAAGAGCAATACCATCTTTTGTTTCAGTGTGTTTTCCTAATAACTACACAGTAGCTAAGATTTGTCAGCTATGAGATATTTTCTTAACTTTATAACTCGCAATATTCACCATAGCAAAAAGATGTCTGAAGGGTATATTTAACCAAAGCAATCTTGCAGCTAAGATCTTACAATGGGATGTTAATCTTGATTTACGATGAATTACGAGGTGTGTTATCCGGCTAGTCAAGGTTTTTGTAATTTATGTATTCGCTTCAGGAAAAAATACTTACAGGTAAACACTACTTTACCTGCTCTGCAAAACACATGGTACGTACTTCAAAGGTGGGTAGATTGGTAGCAACTAATTACTATCGACATTCATTTATACTAAACAACTTTAAAAGTAAGCGATTCATAGTCTTTTCTAACGGACAACAAGTCAATGGCAAACGGTTACCGAAAATGCTTTAAAAATATGAAACTGATGAGTGCGTGGAAATTAAAAGGAGATCGCTCGTTGCACTATGAAGCTTGGGCTCTCATTAAACTACCTATTTAGTATGAGTACAAAATCGGAGGTAAAACAAGAGTGATGTTATCAAGAAAAAGCTATCCCGATACATAGGACCTGATAGTGTAAAAAAATCAAACAAAATTTTCTTGTGTTATTAACACATATTAATTAAATATTATAAAGCTGAAGAGTTTGTTTGTTTGTTTGAACGCGCTAATCTCAAAAACTACTGGCCCGATATGAAAAATTATTTTTACGTTGGATAGTCCATTTATCGAGGAAGGCTTTAAGCTATATAACATAAAGATACAACTCATAAGACCACAGCAGAAATGAAAAATGTTGCGAAAACGGGAGAAAGATATTCCTTTTGAGAGCTTCCGCTGCATACGCTGCGGAAACCGCTTAAGTTACACAAAAAGTATGTATGACAGGATTGTTCAGCATTAAGAGTTCTATAATAAAGTCCGCGACAGCATATGTCTATATTTTATGGTTGACTTACTACAACCTTTTTTATGTTAATAAATTTGTAAAAAAATAATGCATTATTTTTTAGAGGTGTATTATACACACAGGTATTTATTATTATCAAAATAAATTATTTTTCATCACGAGCATTTCATTTAGAACCAAGTTGCCCTTTACATCATTTGATTTCAATAAATATCTTAGGAGCTATCACAGTTTTAACATAACTCCGCACCAAAATAATGTTCGCAGCTTAAGTACAACGTGCGCTTGCGCTAATATATTATAAAGCTGAAGAGTTTGTTTGTTTGTTTGTTTGAACGCGCTTATCTCAGGAACTGCTGGACCGATTTGAAAAAATATTTCTGTGTTGGATAGCTTATTTATCGAGAAAGGCTTTAGGATATAAAACATGACGCTGCGACGGGAGGGGAGGGAACAAACTCAAAACGCGCGGACGAAGTCGCGGGGGACCGCTAGTAATATTATAAAGCTGAAGAGTTTGTTTGTTTGAACGCGCTTATCTCACGAACTGCTGGACCGATTTGAAAAAATATTTCTGTTTTGGATAGCTTATTTATCGAGAAAGGCTTTAGGATATAAAACATCACGCTGCGACGGGAGGGGAGGGAGCAAACTCAAAACGCGCGGACGAAGTCGCGGGGGACCGCTAGTATTAATTATAAAAATATGACTTAATTTTTTTTTTCATTTCAGGCTTTTTACCGGCAAACATAGAGTAAGCCAGAAACGGGCAATCCCCATCATGTGTCCCCCTGTTTCTTGTGACTTAATATTTTAAGTATTTTTACCAATCATATGTCGCTTTGTTTAGTTTAGATCCTCGATGCAGAAGATGCCTGGCTTAAGGCGACTAAGAATATTTTTCACCATCGCAAAGGCAGCTACGCCTTATTCTTTTTGTATGGGTTTGCTCTTGACTTCAGACTAAGCTAATCGTCATCATCTGCTGAATAGGAACTTGATGTGTTCTTTATTTAAATTATACCTTGTAACTCGTGCTTACTTTTGATTTGTAAAACGCTTTCAATTTTAGATTGTAGATGCTGGACAATTTCTTCAGCCAAATTGTAAAATCATGTGTTCTTTATTTAAATTACTCCTGGTAACTTATGCTTGCTTTTGGATTGTGAAACAAGCCCTAGATGACAAGTCAGATGTGTTCACTTACTAAGTTCTCGCCAATGCGGGAAGATGCCAGGCTTGCAGTGGTCGAGCAGAGCTGATAGAAGCACACCGCTGTTCCAGTCGCTCGTAAGGTTGGACACACGACACTCTGGCAAGGCTGTCTGCAGCCATGATAGCATCACCTTTCTGCAAGAGATAATGACTTGTTAAGGACAAGATAGGTTTGAATACGAAATTTTACATTTATACACGGTGGTGTTAGGCTTATTCTAAAAGAAATAATTTCCTTAAATTATATGCAAGTTTTATTAAAGAAGATCTCTTCACAATATTCTAAAAAAAATAAAACGAATGGGGAAACTCACATCCTCGCGCGTAGCTAGCGCGTCTACGAAAAACTATATCGTAGCTAGTAAACTACGACGAGGCGAGCTGGTGTTGGTAGTTTTTTCGCTCGTGGTATCGCAATAATTAATTAATATTGTGGGTCTTTTAACACATCCTGTATAAGGAATCAGATAGTTAATTGCCAGAATACATACATAATCGAAAACATTAGTTTTCGATTATTATGTTAATACATACAACAAACTTAAACATTCAGTAAATGCATTCAGCCTGTATGCAGACGTGCAAATTATAAATGATACATTGGTACTAGATTAACTAATTTGTCTTATAATCTCCAATACAAATAATGAACTGTAGTTTACTGTAGATTCTGTTTGGTACAATGAATGTTAGTGTACAAAGTAACTACTGTAACTACGAGATATTTATCACAGCACTAATTACGTTGTTTACAATATGTTTGTCATAAGTTTCCAAGTTTATTTCACAAGTATGCTTTATTTTAATACATATATGAGTACCTAAGTAATTATAATCTTTGAGTAAATTATGTGGTTGTCTTGTAATAGCTATCGATATTGCAAGCCGTTGTGGATAAATGCGGTAATGTGAACTTGCATCAAAACTCGTGACTAACGCATTACCTATCTAATATGGTTTGAGCTAAGAATTGCGATATCCACTAGTGTAAGAAATGTACCACTTACTGACTTACTCAGATATATCAAGGTAAACACAGCAATTACTTACAAGCCGTATAAAACAAAATAATAAAAATGCTTTTTAATTATAATTTTCGAACATCTACTGAACAAATTTATCGAGAGACCAATTTAAAGAACATTAATCTGCTATATACCTACAACACATGCATTTTTATACGCAAAATAATAAAAAATAAAATTCACATCGATCTAAATTTTATCAAACGGTTGGGTACCCCTGCAGTCGACGCGCAAGCTTTATAGTTCTGCCAAAGACTCGAACAAAGTATGATCGAACCACAATAACATGCGAAGGAGCGAGCCTCTATAACAAAATACCCTCGGACATAAAACATATTGATGTGGTACAACATGTTCAAAAGACGACTGGCAAACCATATTAAAGTTCACAGAGAGTGATCACAAACCTAGTTGGTATGTTAATATTAGGAAGGAGGATTGTGTTAAGGACTGATGGTTGTGCGTTTGTGCGCGTTTTATAACTTATTTATTGATACGAGGGTCAAACTGAAAGTTCTTAGAACTGGCCACTTATAAACAATATATTAAAAACAATATTCTTAAATTTGAAAATAGAACTCTTTGCCAATATTACTGAGTATATATTTCATTCATTTGTCATTTGTTTTACGATTTGGCGGCAAATTGAAAATTGTCTGTGTCACGTCAACATGAATTTAACACGAGAAAATTTTCGTGCAATGATTTTTTATGACTTTCGATGTCATTTAAGTCAACAAGAAAGTTATGATAGACTACGATTGGCCTTTCACGATGAAGCCCCATCTCGTGCTACTGTTTACAACTGGTTTAATGAGTTTAAACGTGGTCGCACTAATCTCACTGATGATGTACGTGAGGGACGGCCTTCTACGGCGACGACTGAAAATAACATCTGTGTTGTGCGGCGTATGATAGAGACTGACAAAAGAGTGACCTATCAGCAGATTCGGACAAGCTTAGGCATCGGTATGAGTCAAGTGCACAAAATCCTCCACGAACATTTAGCGGTCAGGAAGCTTTGCGCCCGGTGGATACCTCATAATTTGACTAAGGCTCAAAAACTCCATCGTGTGGATTGGTGCCGTAAAATGTTTGAAAGATTTAACGGAGGTGACTCAAATGCTGTGTTCGACATACTAACAGGTGACGAAAGCTGGATTTACTGTTATGATCCTGAAACCAAAAGACAATCTGCTCAGTGGGTGTTTCCTTTCGAGGAGTTGCCAACTAAAGTGAAGAGAGATCGAAGTGCGGGAAAAAAAATGGTGGCCTCGTTCTTTGGAAGGATAGGTCATTTCGCAACAATTGTGTTAGAGGATCAAAAAACAGTTTCTGCAGAATGGTACACTACCAATTGTTTGCCACTTGTCTTGGAAAAAGTTCGAGAGAAACGACCTCGCAGTAGGATCCTCCTTCACCACGACAACGCCTCGTCGCACACCGCCAAGCGAACGATCGACTATTTGGCGACATCAAACGTTGAATTACTGGGTCACCCGCCGTATAGCCCCGACCTCGCGCCTTGTGATTTTTATTTATTTCCAAAAATTAAAGAAAAACTTAAAGGAAAGCGGTTTATGAATGCTGAAGAAGCGGTGGCTGCGTATCGCGATGCCATTGAAGAGACCCCTAAGGACGAGTGGGCAAAGTGCTTTTCCCAGTGGTTCCATCGCATGCAGCGGTGTATTGACGTCAATGGACAATATTTTGAAAAGATATAATAAAACTAATAACTGGCTAATGTAATCAGTTTTTGATTTTCTAAGAACTTTCAGTTTGACCCTCGTACAATGACATTGAACGTAGTGCGACAACGACTGAAATCGTGTATTTAGTTTAAGTTCTCATGATAGTGGCTTACTGTTAGTTTTAATGAGAACAAATGTCTTTAAACCTAAACCTACTTAACATTTGATTATTCAATAAATGAAATTACTTAATTAATTTAACTAATCAAAAGTCATAGTTTATTTATACAGGGTGTTTGGCGAAACGATGTTTACAATTTCTAGGGTCATTTTATGTCACATTTGTTGAAGTGATAAGCAGTGATCGGATGATCGGATGCATATTTATCTAATGTTCATTTTTGGTTAAGATATTAAGGAGGCGGATTCCATAATATATATGATATTAATAAATCCTGGGATTCCAGAAAATTCGGCAATGTTAAACTAATCTGTTACATAGGAGGAGGTTAGCATGTGGTATTTATTTATGAAAAAACCGAACTCTAAGATGACATATTATCAATTGTACCGGCTTCTTTTTGAAATTTATTCTAAACTCTCCATCAATATATGAGTATGTTGAGTGTAAGAAGTGCAAATGACAGTACAAAAACACACAATAGGACACCCGATTGGTTCTATAATAAAAACAGATAGTTTGCCAATTCCACAATCCCAAAATTTTTCGATTCAAAAGTGCATTCCATAATGTCCAACACCTTAACTTTAGGTAAAAATCCGATTATCCAATCACTAGTGATAAGTGTGATTAGAAAAACAAATGAAATTTGACGATAACTTAAAAATTATCGCTCGTATCCCCATAACATACATGGCTTTAAATGATCGTAAAGGTGTGTATCGGCCCCAGAAATATCTACATCGGTTCGCAAAACATCCTGTAATTATTTAGAGTCTGAGTTATTAAATGTCTTAGCGGTCATGCCCATATCTAGACTACTTAGCTACCTAGACGACTTTTTCTTTTTTTCTGTTTTATGGTTACACAGACAAATGTGATAACTTGAACACTACCTCTTTGTTGCAAGGACATTATAGATTTTCACGATGCTATTTCGCTAATAACAATATTGCTATTTCCTGCTATTATAAACGCAGCGTGTAGGCGCAAGATGTTCTACAGTGCGCCCGCGCAGCCATTCTTGCTAATTGCTTTTGCGCCTAAACCAGTGGTTCCCAACCTTTTCTAAGCCGAGAATTCTATTCTCTTCGTTTTACGTCTTAAGGTCTTTGTTTTTGATAAACGGCATAATAAAGATAACTCTTTTGCAAATAAGTAAGCGAAGGAACGCATTTAGATAACGCTAGTTTTTTTCGAAATTGTAAATATAATAGAAAAAAAATAGGCCATCTATTTCATTGCTTGTTGCCCTCAGACCATATGTTGGGAATCCCTGGTCTAAACGCTCAGCTGTTAGACACAGTTAGAGCCAAAAGGCGCGGCTGACGGATATGGCTGTTTGTATTACGACATTTGTCGTGATCTGAATGTTATGTGTAATAATGAAAACATATAACACGTTTTAGGTAAGTCACTTTCGGTCTTAAGATTTACGATTTTGTCTCAAAATATTTTGGAGTTTTATTACTTTTGTTCGTATATTGATTTTAATGCAGTCACACCGATTTAACATGTGACGTAGTAGAAACTACGTTTTCCTCTGAGTAGGTATGTATGTATATACAACCTGGTTATCTGCTACATTTACAATTGCGGCTCGCGGCTTTGATCCAAGTTCTTAGGATAATCGGGTAGTATTTGTGGTGTGATCAAAATTATTTTCTGATGGTAATAGTGTAATCTACACGTTTTAAATAAGTAGTAACAGTTTTATTACTTTTTAAAATAATAAAACTGTTAAGTTAAGTTGAGGCAGCTAGTGGTGACTGAGTTTGTTCCAGCGTTTCTTCTCAGCACTTGCCAAATTGTCTGTGTTTTGTCTCGAAGCGCTAGTAGGGCCCAAAAGATAAGGAGACATGTTTGTTCTTGCCCCATACGGGCCAAAATTGATTGATATTACACTAATTATTGACGTTCATAAGTGGCATTTTGTGTCCTAAATTGAATAAATTATTTTTGATTTGATTTGAAAAACATTATTGGTCTGCTAATAACAGTGTAAAAAAGGTGGACTCAATGCTGAAAGCATTATCCCTCAATCATACCTATAGGCCATGCAGTAAGATTTTACTGGATTTATAATAGAACTTTAGTAACAATCTGGGCACTCCATTATTTGTTTTACACCAAACATTTTCAGCAGTCAAGAAACCAAATAATGATCAAGCATTTTACACTTAATTATCTTGAATAATTTCCTAGCTGATAAATTAAGCTTACATTTCCTGCATTTACTTCCTTTACTGTTGCAGAAACAGCTTTTTCTGATATAATAATTTTCAGTATGTTTCATCATTCGTACCACAAGTACGAATAACAAGGCCACTTTAGCGAAAAGTAAAAACATTGCACGGCATTAAAGCAAAAATATTTTAAAATAAACCTTATTCATTGAAAGGTTTGAAACAAATTATCTTAGCACAGGAAGCGTGATGAAATTGAATTATTTTATGTAAAATGTAGCTTTGTTACATCGTTTTAGTTGCAAAATATTTAACGAAATGCTTTCTACGAGTAAGTATGAAGTATGACTCGCAAGTATTATATACTATAAATATACTTATATTTACTAATACGATACTTCGTACAAGGTATTCCAAATCGCTAAATTCTGTCAGTTTAATAATTGAACTGCGTGAATTAAGATTAGCATCACTGATGCATAATTAGATAAGCTACCAGCCTATTAGTCTAATAAGAACAATGCATTTAGTTTTGTCGGAATATGTTCAGAAGTATGCGTTAGAGAGATAAAATCTAGTCTATGATTTGAGATGTCAAATTAAAAATATATCTTCAAAGCTGTCATGAATTTCGAGCTCATCAAGAATGATGGATGGTTGCAATAAGTACTGTTATTATCCTTTTTTGCGAAATGGCAAAAATATTTGGATGACAATGCCCATAATAGTACGATAGTTATATGGTCCGATCTTGTTTTAACGTACTTACTTAAGCTAGGTCTAATAAATTATATCTACTTTAACATAAGAATTAATAGAGGAAAATTCTCCAAAAAGACAATATTATCTCCATAGCTCATACTATGTTCAAGGAAGCGAACATATTTCCTATCTATTAATTTCATTACAAACTGTAATTAGATTATAAAGGCATGTAATTAGGTCGAGTACTTACCTTGGAGGGAACTTGCTTCGTCCTATCTGATAGCGGACAATGAGCGACCAAATCAGGCCCAATATCAGCTTCAGATTCCCGTTCACGATGTCCACGTTGCCTGTAATATATTGTCAATTAAACCCCTTTGTTGTATGTAATAAGTTGGCTTATTATGGTTGATAATGTGTCTTTGGTATTTGCACGCATCAAAATTAAACGAAAATTAAATTTTGATGACCTCCGTGGTATAGTGGCTAAGCACGCTGGTTTCAAGGCGTCGCCGCTCCGAGATCCCGGGTTCGATTCCCGGTCGGGTCAATAAAGAAATCAAAATTATCTATATTGCCTCGGGTCTGGGTGTTGTGGTACCACCGTTGTATCTGATTTCCACAACACAAGTGCAATTAGCTACTTACTTTGGGATCAGAGCAATGTATGTGATTGGTGTCCAATTTTAATTTCTTAAACAACGGCAATACAGTCAATCGGTTAAGCCCATTTATTTTCCTATAATTAGGTTACATTTAGTAAGTCAACATAGGCTTTTAATTTCGTAAGCGGTTTTCACGGGATGGCAGGAATTTACAAATAAGTAAAAGGTCCTAAGTTTGTTTTACTTTTTTATACAAATGGATCAACTATGGATGAATAACTAATATTTCGTTTATATTCTCTTTGTGCAATGTAGTACGTTTGTTTTGTCCCATGAGTGTTGATTGCTCATGAAATTGACGACCTATGAATAACCTTAAGATAGGCCAAAATGACATTAGAAAAAAACTGTATCCCAAATAGGCTCACTCCTTTAATTATATAGATTAGGATGCCTTACCAATGTTTACCAGCTTGACGCCATCGTCTTCTATTGCCTGCAGAGCAGTAGTGACGTTCTCCAGCTTGTGGTGCTGGTTGCTGGGGTTAGGGCTCCAGCCTTTGAGCCTTCGCCCCTGCAGTGCCTCTACTAGAGAGCACAGAACCATGCCATCGCGGAAGTCTTCTACTAAGTCTACCACCTAGGAAAAGTATATACTAGAATTATTGTACGACATTTCGTAAATACTCATGGTCTAAGGCAAGCAAAACTTTTCCAAAAAATCAAGGTTTCAATTGGCGTAGAAACTGTAAAAAGCTCCTAGGACCTGTACATAAATATACGTGTGTATATAGTATAATATTTCAATCAAAAGTTATGTTTATCAACGAATAAGGCCTCTCAGATGATTTCTACTAAAAGAATAGTATAAAATTGCTGAGTTCAAGAAATATTTGAAACAAAACTGGGCTAAGTAGGTCCTTAGCTTACAGAGAATTGCAAATACTTCAGAACTTACGTGTACTTGAAACATCAAACATAGTCTGTATAACAAACGCATATTATCATAATACATCGCGCATTTAAGCGGCATTTAGGTAATGTGTCGTTTAAAATATTTCACTGGCTCTGCGATTAAAGGACATACTGAGCAAAGGAGCTTTGTAATTTCGCAAATGACAAGAAATTTAAACTCAGCCTGTAATCTTGGTGTCATTATTTTAATTACATATGACACGTTACACGTTGAAAGACCTACCTTGATATTCATAGGTTTGAGGGTCTCGTTGACCCAGTTTCTGAAGGTGTTAGCTTGGATTTCCACCCATAGGTCTTCGTGGCCTTTGATGGCCATACCCTTGGCTGCGGTACCCTCGGTGCTCCTGGCAGCCAGGCCAGCCTGGGTGATCCTCCCTGCGGAGCCTTCGGCGGAGTGCGCCCGCACCCCTTGGTGCGATACCCTGACCCCTTCCATCTTTTTCTTGTTTGTCACTTATAATAAATTCGTTTCTTACTTGGCACTTTTTCTTTGGCTTTGCACATGGCTGTCATCTGAAACAATAAGTCAATGATGAATGAAATCAGTCAGCTTTAAAGATCGGAACGTCAAGATATCCAAAACACATCAACGTTCTAAGTAAACGTAAACATAACATAATATATCATTGAACGAGATACAAAACTTTATTTTTTTATATCAGAATAATTTGAATCGTACAATAACTATACCTATTAGAACACGCAACTGCAATTAATATCGAAAAGTCAAGTATAGGTAATCTGTGCATTAGCACGGCGGAATAATCCTATAATGATTGGTTTTATCAGCTAAGATTTTGTGACCTCGGGATGGTTTTCGTTGTCATTGAAAAGTTTTAAGTGGATTGATGACGTATTGTCACTTGGGCGTTGATTGATCACGACAAGAGCGACGCAAAAACTTGAAGCGAGCTCCCAAAAGGAGTGGGATACTTGCGTATCACTCCAAGGCTCTCGGAGTTGCTAATTATATAATCTCAAAGCTGACAAAAGTAATTCACAAAGTTACAAAATATGTCAAATTATTTAATGTAATTTTATTGATAGGCAAGGAACTTAGTGGAGTGTTTATTATTGGGTTTCGTTTAAGATTACAAAAGCTTATCCTTCATGAACTGTCCAGATGGCTGGAGTGTCATCAGAGTTTTATATGGTATTTTCACAGGTTTTATCAAAACAAAGTTAAGTTAATAACATACAGAGACATTAGCAGACTTTGGAACTGTCTCTTTTAGTCGTATCTTAAGACATTATCTAAACGCTAAGCCTGACGACGTTTGTCTAATGTGGATTTCATCACTCTAAACATCTTTTACCTGCAGGCTCATCGTCACTTTCTCTCGTATTAAAGAAAATTTAAATTGAGCTTACTTTTTTCATTTCAATATGTTACAACAAATACTGACTTTGAATTATTACAGACGCTTGTACGATTAAATCTTAGCTCGAAATTATCGAAAACAATGATTTCGTACGAGTCAGTAATAAAGTCTGCCAGCAGAGCGTTTCGATGAAAAACTGCATAATTAGCAGTCAGGTAACAAAAACAGTAGCCAATTAGAGTGCTTAACTGAACACATCCGTGCGTGTATACCTGCCCCTGTTTTTTGAGCAATGATTAAAGAGAGCATTGTCATCGGATTAATTATAAAGTCGTGTAGATGTGAGAGTGGAAACAGCAGCAAAAAGCAAAGAATAAACGCAGGGTCGCGAAAAACGTACACATTTAATTTGCACAATGTATTGCATTTGCATTTTTATACCCAGCCTGCTTAGCTTGAGATTATCTTGAACGATTCTTGCCCCGATGTTGCGTAGCTTTAATCCATAAATATCTAGCAAACATTTGCATAACCTATTAATATTTATTTCGCACTGGTATGCGCTAACCCACGTGTTTATCTACTTTTTATCACTAGACAATGATATAGTCAGTCATAAACATGTTATTGTTTTGACGAAGAACATAAGAGTAAATAAAATATAGGGAAATGATTACTTACAAGGTCAAGGGATACCAAAAATACACAAGGAAAGAATTTGTTTCCCATGGTATATTTTTTTGTATTTTATCGATCATGTTTTGGTAGACATTCATTAATCCCATGCGAGTACATCTATCAATAAAAGCACTTCGTGATCGATATTTTCCAAGATTAAAATTCAAAAAACCCCCGACCCGTCATATTTAAAGTCATTGTTACCTAACCATGTTATTTCAATATCATTGAAGTGCCGTGTCTACAAAATTTCGATAGGACATATAGAAGATAGTCAGATCCCCTTATCAATTTATTAAACTTTAATTATTAACTGTGTAACTTACAAGACTAACCTATATTATTTACAAACAAAAAAGAGCATGAAGCATTAAAGCTAAAATAGTAAATAAAACAAAAAACTTTAAACTAAAATCTCAAAACGAATTATTAAATAAAATAGCTGATGATTTTCAAACTGCTGATAGGGTCATGGATATCATACTATATACTGTCAATGTCATCGGCATCAAATTTGGATTCGATAACGCCAAAACAATAGGAAAGGACTGATGATCTTCAAATGGCTCATCAGATGTTCATAAAACATGGCAAGGAAAACTCGAGATAAATCATTTTTTTTTTAAACAAAAAAGGAAACGGAAATCGGGGTTAAAATTACCTACATTTAAGAAGTTAATTCTTAAAAGAACACCTACCTAAACTTAAGATACTTCCTCGTAACAGCTATACATAGGGCTACTTAATTTTATTCTTCAGTGAAGGAAGGGAGAAAAACAACTGAAAGTGTTCATAAAGATGAAATAAGAAACCAAAAATTTTTTTTTGCGCACGGGCGGGACTTGAACCAGCAACCTTTTGGCAAACCGGGCCAAACGCTCTTACCAATTGAGCTACCGTGCTGTTAGTCCGACCCTGCGAAATTTGTGGTTTCTTATGAAAACGTCAATTGCGTGACGCTTAGCGCCATCTAACCGTCTGTTTATGAAACAGATGGCCCAAGCAGTTATTCTTTACAGAATAAATTCAACTTGGAAATTGATGTCGCTTCGCTATCTAATGCTTTAGAATGTTTTTAACACTCACAGTGTCATATTTTATATTCATAAAGATGAAATAAGAAACCAAAAATTTTTTTTTTTTTTTTTTTTTTTTTTTTTTTTTTTTTTTTTTGCGCACGGGCGGGACTTGAACCAGCAACCTTTTGGCAAACCGGGCCAAACGCTCTTACCAATTGAGCTACCGTGCTGTTAGTCCGACCCTGCGAAATTTGTGGTTTCTTATGAAAACGTCAATTGCGTGACGCTTAGCGCCATCTAACCGTCTGTTTATAACTAACGGACTAACAGCACGGTAGCTCAATTGGTAAGAGCGTTTGGCCCGGTTTGCCAAAAGGTTGCTGGTTCAAGTCCCGCCCGTGCGCAAAAAATTTTTGGTTTCTTATTTCATCTTTATGAATATAAAATATGACACTGTGAGTGTTAAAAACATTCTAAAGCATTAACTGAAAGTGTGTTCATTTCATTCCGAATTAGAGTAGGTAAATGAAATTGCAACGCAGCTGAACAACCAATTCGTGGAGGCCGATAAAGCCCTAATGTAATTCCCACACGAAAGCCCATGGGGAAGGTGGTTGGGCACATTTGTTTTTCTAATTACTGATGAATTTATTTTCCTGCTTCTCAGCTCCTTTATTGCACGTTAAAAGATTGTGTAGCAAAAATAAAGAAACAATTGAGTAGGTTTCAACAAGATGGAGATCACGAGTCACTCAATTTGATCCTGATTTTTTAAGTCAAAAAGGTAAACTCAAATCACCTCTTACCATCAGATGAGACTTTTGTCAAATAACTGATTGGGTTTGTTCATTAAAAAAAACCTAATCAGTTTTAATGGTTTCAGTTACCAACACTATTGGTCTGATTATAAAAGTGTGATCAAATGTGTGATCGAGAATGTACTGCTCGCAGCTATTAGGACTAACTGAAACGATCACAAATTCAAATAGCTATTTCACAAAATGTATTCAGTTATGAGCTGATGCATGTTGAATACCAAATGAAGATTATAAGCCGCAAATCGGAATTGGAACAATAAGCATGCTAGTTAGAACTGGAGGAGCGTGTGTGGGCTCGGCTTTTAAATTGGTTCGTCGACTATTATTATGTATTTTCTATATTATAGCCGTGGGTCGATACGAGTTGTAGCGACAACGTTCAGCTGATGCTCTACGTCATTTCTATTTTAGCTGTCCTTATGTCACTGTTCAAACTATCGAGTCAGCATTATTACGACTACGATTTGCTTTTTAGGAAGTCCCTACAGCCTACATATGCTCTGCTTAGAGCAGTAGTTAAAAAGTTGTTGTGACTATATATCAGGCCTAAATGGTTACGTAACTGTAAAGTTAAAAAAACACACACACACACACACACTATTCAATGTTGTTTCCATTTAGGCTTATTTTTTGACACGGTTAAGTTCTGATATATAGAAAGACATGTAAATTACTTATATTGTATTATCACTTGGGATTGACAATGCTCCAGTTTCCCTGATTTGATTGTTTTAGGATTAAATCAAGATGATAAGTGTATCGTTAGGCTAGAACATTTTAACCAAAACTCCCATGCCAGTTCCTTTGAAATATTGGTTTAATTTAAAAGGGTACTGCTGATTTGAAATCTTTAGGCCTAGTTGCGTAATCGATAGCAATGGTTAAATCGTTACCAGCTGTTGAATATTTATGATTGCGTGTGTTTTGTATTAAAAGCCATTTATATTTCTGATATTTGGTTACTGTATTTTTAATTAAACACACAACAATCGTAATCGTAATGTTTAACCGCCTCTACTCATATTACGACATTTTACCATTTATCGAACACGCAACTGGGCCTTAGTCTCTATTATCATTTCCGTACCTTAAGTACGTTAAACTACTTAACCTATTTCGCATGCTTTGCGCTTTATACTTGTATGTTGCTATTGTACTACGGCATTGAAGCACAGTGAAGTGCAAAAGGAATTTATGCAAATATGGTAAATAGCTCATCTCATAAGGTAAACAGGTTTTAAAAACAGAATACTGATTCACCTACAAGCGTACGCTAACGCCTTATATAGTGTTTATAATAATCTTTGAAAGATAATTGGTACGATACGTATTTTAATTGACGATTATAGGGACCGAGTATATGACATGGCTTCATCGGTTGGTTTAAAATACATTCATTATGTCCACAATTACACGTTTATTACTAAAGATATTATAAAAATACAATTGAACTCCTTTAATGATTTCCTAAGAATAACTCCATGTTTTACAATTATTGGTATGTTATTACAAATACTAACTTTGGAGTTAGTGCAAGGATAATAATCAAATCCTCATAATAACCTCATTACGAAGTATACTAATCAATACATTTTAATTTTGAACGCGTTAATTTCAGGAACTAATTGATACATATGTTTACCAGGAAAGGCTATCTATAGATATGTTACAGTCAAACCCTTATTGACCGGAAAAATTGGTCAATAAGGTTGCCTAAGTGCGCCTTCACATTAGAGCGTCAGCAGCGCGACAGCAGTGCGGCATCAGCGGGGTGCGGGTGCCGGGGCGACTGCGGCACGAGCGGCAAGGCAATTGCCCGCCGCCTGCGCCGCGTCCCTCCAGAACGGTTAATGCAAACTTAAGCATAAATATCAAATCGCGCGAGCACCCCGCGAGCCTCCGCGCCCGCACCCGCGGCCGTCCAGTTTGCGGCCTAACAGCGCGACGGTCACGCGACTGAGTCGGTCCCACTACACCCATTACCCATTTCAGTGCTAATACGGGGATAGTATTACCACTGCAATGGGTAATGGATATAGTGGGACGGCCGCGTGAAACTTTCGTGCCGCTGCGGCGCTGCTGCCGCGCTGCCGTGTATAGTATGAAATCATCGGCAGCGCGACTGTCGCGCGTAAGTCGCGCTGCTGCCGCGCTGCAAAAGTCGCCTAAATGTGAAAGCGCTCTAAGGGTGTTGGACAAAACCTACCTCACCTTTATTGATCTCACCGATTATGACCGACACCCTCAGTCAATAAACCTTTTTGACTAATTGAAAAACAGACATTTAGTTAGTATAGATTTTGCTCCCATTGGCCACAAGATGTGATATTGCGGATATAATTTATCTACTCAAAATCATTTCCGCTGACATAGATTATTCTGAACTTTTACCTAAATTAAATTTTCATGCCCCTAAAAGAGTTCTTCGTCATAGTGGTCCGCTTCAACGGTGCATTCAAATTATAGGCGAAATAGTTACATTTTGCGCGCTTGTAGCGACTTAAATAAAGTTGTCAAAGAAACCGGCATTGGCATATTTCATACCAGTGTTACAGCGGTAAGGCGGCTGTTAAGTGAACTTTCATTCATAGATTAGCAATTGCATAAATATAGCATTGTAATTAGTTTTTTTTACTACTTAAGCTACCTAAAATTGTTATTCCTTAAATAAGGCATAATATTACTATTTTGTTTTAGTGTATTGTGGATTCTTTTCGATTTGTGCGTTCGTTTTCTTTAAGTCATTACCATTTGTGATTACCAATAAGTGGTTTAAATATTGTATAATTTGTAGCTTACTGTTCACTTGTAAACCCTATTATCATTATATATATTTATAAAAATAATAATGAAAAGTTGGCGTGGTTGGAGGGGTTTTGACGCCCTTAGAATTAACCTTAGTACATAACCCCTTTGACAAATTTTATCAGTCAATAAGGTTTTTGACTAGTTAAAAGTTTTGACTGTAACAACATTTGTGTATATACATCAAAGAAAGCGTGTTAGTTACACCACTTATAACTCGCGATCGGGTGGACCGATTTTACATAATTTTTACTTATTTGTCTTGACATGATTTGATAAATTACTCAACTTCGAGGTATTTCAATTTTTAACCAAAATGCATCTACGCTTTATTTCATAGCCACTAAGATGAATTTTAGATTTTGATACGTCTGAGATAAATAATGATATTATTATGATCAATAAACTTTATTCAACTTACAAGTGAGTACATTAATTGGTTTGGTACGACTTCTTTTAAGTTTATATAAAAACTTGTGTCAGAAGTGTACCTACCCTCTTCTCTCGGTGGTATTTTATCTTTGACCCTCGTTTACAGATTTGCAGTAACGCCGTGAGAAACACCTAGTCCAGTTCTGCGGGATTACTGCTCCTAAGTTCTGTCAACTTCTGACAGTGTTATATTTTCTGTGGTCATGTCTATTTCGCTCGCACTTACCGACAAAGCGGCGCGTTGTATATTCCTCTTTCACAGCGTAACCATGGTAATTTATGTGCTGGTTAGTACACATAGTATGTCCTAGTAAATATAAGCATTAAAACGCTTATACTACTAAACCACGGTAATGTTATCTACAGTATTGTAACTCGGCCAACTCTTTAAAATAAATACCTACAGCCGCGCGGTACCTAAACGTGCGATAGGGCTGCCTGCCCGCCTCCAGCATTTTACAATTGCCTACTTTAGTGTTTACATTTAGTTTTGTGATCGTAAATATACTTTTTATATAAACAAATAATATATTTTTGGGATTAAATAGGAAGTATTCAATAAAAATGGGTGTTGTTTTTTGCTTGTTAGATTTAATTAAAAACATTTTTATGTTTAAATGACAAATCGATCTTATAAATTTGCTACCGAAAAATAATTGCGCAACGACTTAGACGTATAGAATGCTCAATTATTAAATTTTACAGTATAATTAATCCGCATTCTCATATAAAGCTTTATTAAAAATCAAATCAGCAAAATATATCCTATTCGTCTTAATAAAATGTACTTAAACTTATTTTTCGAGAAAGAAATCGCGCGACTATTGTTAAAAAAACAACGCACCGTCCATTCGTCATTGTGGCACAGTCGCGACTGTCTGCATGCCGAACGCATGCCGAAGTCGAGGCGCGTAGGTATAGCTCGCGTTTCGTCCGTTTGTATGGAGTTGGAATACTGTTTAGATAACATTACCGTGACTAAACGGGGTCCTGCAGAAAACAGTACGCAGAATGTCTCCGTGGGAAACGGCCCTAAATGTCATAGTTACATTTCACAGTCAAAGGTACTACAAGGCTACGGTTTAGTTTAGAAGGGATAATAAGTAAATTGAAAAGGCTTGTTGGTTTACTCATTACCATAATTTACAACAAATGGTGGTCAGTGTAACCAAGACCTACATTTCTGAACATAAGTAGGTGGACCATATCTTACGTTTCATGTTTATAACGTTCATCCTAATACCAGCAAATGGATGACGATAATGTTGAGAAAATTGCAATATCACCGTCTAGATCGCGTATCGTTAAGATTTATGAGGCTCATCCACTTTGAAGCATTATTATTATTGTTTTTATAGCATGAAATTGTCGTCATAAGGCACCCGGAATTGTTATCATGAATATATCTGCACATTTTAGATCGCTATGTGGGCAGTTGGGTGTCGATGTGCTGTTAGACCAGGTGATGACTGTTATATCAGAAATCGTTCATTTAATTAAAGATGATGTCCTTTATGTTTTGTAAGCTTTTTACATTAAGGTATTTTCCGACTGCAACGTACCATACCATGACTGTGCCATGACCGTGCTAGGAATGTGTCAGGCTCGAAAAACAACACAATACGCTCTATCTTGCCGACTACTGAATCCGTATAAAGCCCGTAGGACTAGTATGATACCCGTATGTATATGTTATTTGGAGAAGACGAACTACTAGTCTTATATTTTGCTGGCAAGGTTAACCCTTCTTCTGATTCTGACCCAGAAGTGTCGTAATCAATCCCACGGTCTGTGTCGGCAGGACTATCAATGCACAAAGTTACGGCAAAGTCTTTAAGGCCATCATACGCGGCTATAACCCGTCTGCTCAGAACGTGGAGTGTCAGCACCAGCAAAGATGAAGCTCCGTGCATGGCACGCAACTGTGTTGGTGGGTCGTGTCGGAATGGTTAAGTAGGCAAGGTGTCATAGTTTTCGATACCATACAAATAAATACCATTTTTTTTGCCGGACTCGTTCCTGGCACGGTCATATGGCACAGTCATGGTATGCCTATCAATAAGTAGACTAAGTTACGGCAATGCCTATCAGTAAGTAGACTAAGTTACGGCAAAGCCTTTATACGATCATCATACGCGGTTACAACCTCTATGCTTACAACGTAGAACATAAGCACCATCAAAATGCTTCGTACATGGCACGCAACAGTGTTGGTCGGTGACGGAATGGTTTAGTGGCCAAGGAATCCTAGTTTTCAACACAAATAAATTCCAACTTTTTGCCGTACACGTTCCTAGCACGGTCATATGACACGGTCATGGTAAGCTACGGTGTACTGGGCAACTACCTTTTGAGCTGTAATTAAAGATACACATAATTAAAAAAAAAACAACTGTTAGTTTGACTATGGCATAGTGAAGACTTTCTGGTGCGAAGTTATTATCATCTGTCTCGGTAAGAAACAAAATTAAACCTGAATGCTATCAGTTCCTTCGCCTTAGCCGTCCATTATTTTTTAAGACTGTTATCCGAAGATAACAGTCTCTAAATGTCTGTCAATAAAAATTTTATTTCGATATTTAGTTGATTTATGTCAGTTGTATCCAAGCCTATAGCCACCCACTCGCCGTTTTGAATCAACTTATGGCGCGCGCGTCAGTACGCTGAGCGGTTTAGATCAGATTGTATTGTCAATGCATGTAGGTAAATAGTTGCTTTTGTTGTAATGCGATAAATGAACCGATATATCCTATTCTGATTTTTTTGCTAGACTTTGCTTAATAATTTGGAACTTGCTGATAATCACCATTAATAAATGATACTAAAAGTTGCTGGATCACTATACCTTGTGTACAGTGATCGAATAATCGGATGCATATTTACATAGTTTAGATGTTGGCTATTATGGAGAGCACTTTTGAATCGTAAAACTCCAAATTTGGAAAATTAATAAAAAATGATTTTATACTATAAAAGAAAGTCGGTATTAAGATGTTGGATAATAAATAGTGCTATTTTATATCGAAAAAAATCCAGGAATTTCTAAATCGACAAATCTAATAGTTTTATTATGGAACCGAACAAGGTGTACTACTGTGTGTGCATGTACTGTCTACTAGTCTTATTACATTTAATATACTCATAAACTGACGGGGAGGTTGAAATAATCTTCAAGAACATATAAATAAATAATATGTAATCCCGGAGCAGTGTTTTTTTAAATAAAATACCACATGCCTAAAAACGTCGACTCCTCACCACGTTACAGACTTGTTTTACATTTCCGAAGTTATTGAAATCCTGGGATTTATATTAAAAAATATGTTTTTTTTAGGAATTTAAGAAGCCACCTCCATAATATAATGACTGAAATGAAATGATGACTCCTGTTACCTATTAGTTATTAAATGTCTGAATGTATGTTCTTCTGTACATACAGAGTTTAAGAAAATTAACTGCATTCCTTTTCGGTGGTGATTCTGTTTCTAAAATAAATCAACTTTTTGTAAGGGACCAACATCGAAATCCCATATTTTTTTAACTTGTCCATACAAACTAGCACCAGCTGCTCGGCACTCTAGTACGGCAAAGTAAAAAAATCTTTTGGGATTACTATGTTGGTCCCATACAACAAGTTGTATTTGAGCATCAGACTTAGCCCCAAGAAGAAATGCAGTTAATTTTGATAGACACTATATATATAATAATAATGTAACTTATGAACACAATATTATGTAAAATGAACAAGTCAGTTGAACTTTGTCTGAGTATTACTCTGTTTTTTGAAAATTAAATAATGCTATCTTTGAACTAGTAGTAATATTTTATTGGAAGAAAACCGGTACCAGGTATGATGACTACCACATTAAGGTTAAGTCATAGGTAGAGCACAACGCCGAAATACACGTAGTTGACTTACTCTCAACTAATTAGAAGGCATTTTACCAAATTAAATAATGAATAGGGGAACCTTAAAGCATGGAATGTTAGGTGTGGTCAAAGTCCTTTCAACCTTCAACCTTTTCTTCAAGCAGTTAGTTTAGGGTTAGAAAGCCTTTGCGCCATTTTATTGTTCAAGGTGTTCTGAAAAACTGTATAAATACGTGTAGAATGCGGAATGAGAAAGTATAATAATTATAATTTATTTATCTTTTGCACTTTTCGATGTTTCTGATATCGGTAGCATAAGTAAATAAATTAATGAATATTGGACACCAAGCACATACATTGCTCTGATCCCTAAGTAAGAAGCTAAATCACTTTTGTTATGGAAATCAGACAAAACGGTAGTATCACATTAAAGTTACGGACATAGCCTTGAGAATCAGTAAGCTCAAGTGGCAATGAGCAGGGCACGTAGCGCGAAGAACTGATGGCCGTTGGGGCAGGAAAGTTCTAGATTGGAGACCCTTCGACCAGAGACGCAGCGTGGGACGTCCACCAACAAGATGGACAGACGACCTCATAAAGATCGCAGGATCAAACTGGATGCAGACCGCTAGTGATCGGTCGCTGTGGAAATCCGTGCGGGAGGCCTATGTTCAGCAGTGGACGTCCTTTGGCTGATAATGATGATGATGATGATGATGATGGTAGTATTACAACACCCAGACCCGAGACAATATAGAAAATTTTGATTACTATATTGAAACGACCGGGAATCGAACCCGGGACTTCAGAGCGGCGACGCCTTGAAACCAGCGTGCTTAGCCACTACACTACGGAGGGCGTCAAGTAAGTACTCGTATAATATCTAAGATTCCGTAAATACTTTGTTGCTAGCTGTAAATAATTATTTATTTTTGTGCAGCGCCCAGCGGAGTTATTTAAATCAGAAATAGGTATCATTTATACACTCGACATCAACCAATCTTAACAATTTCGCACACCAAAAATTCTCACCTTCCAAACACGTATCAAAACATTCTTTAACTTAATGTCTTTAGGTGTCAATGCCAGCTGACTTCCGTTGCGATAATGCGCGATCGGTAGAGTGCGTTCGCGCGGTATCCGTCATTATATGGCAATAAGTCACGATTCCCACAGGACGATGTGACCTGCACACGTAATAAACACCTTCCTGGGTTATAAGGGCTACTTTGGATGTAAAATAAGAGCTAAGCACTTGGGAACGGACCTGCGTGTCCATAGTCAACGCTGGTGGCTAGTCATATTGCCATTTTTGTTTAGATCATAGATTGAAGTTGGAGAGCTTACCTATTAATGTTTTCTAGTTTCGTTTGCAGAATTCATTAATTATGCTCATGTATTTTCCATTGATGTTCACTTCTTCAATTTATTATGTGTGAGTATGTAATAGACAGTTGCTTGGATGTAATAACGTATAGAGTTTGTAATTTTATAAAATATTGAATTAAATCGATAACGGCTTTAAATCATACTATGATCAGTGTGTAACGGTAAATTAGCTAGTTGTTACGCTTCATCGTTCCTCAATGCACAGGGGCCCTATTTTTGAATCACTCGCTTCGAAATGGCGAGTGATTATCGTTCGACAACGAGTTTTTTTCTATGACTTTTAATTTATCTTCGAACGAAAATCACTCGCCATCTTGAAGCGAGCGATTCAAAAATAGAGCTCCTGGACTATGCTGTAATAATGGGATTACATGTGATTTCAGGCAATAATGTCAGTCTAATTACGGCACATGTTCTTTGTTTACAAGCTAATTCTATTAATGCTATATAAGCTTATGCTATTAGTATAATTAGTATAGTTTTAAACTGCTGAAGTATCTTATAGAATGTACTATATCCCTTTTAACAAAAAGGTAAATCAGAAAAATATATGTTCATTCTTAAATGTCGTGATAGTAACATTATTTTCAATTTGGCTGGTTAATAATTTAGTGCGGTGCTAAGGTGCTAACTTCTTGGAAAAGTTATTTCGTTTTCTAATTTTGTAAGTTTAGGTTAAGTCAAGGTGTCCAAAAGTCTTTACTGTGTCAACAAAAACAGTGTCAAATTGGAATATAACAACAACAAGGTAGAGTCATTTCTTTGTGCAATTAATGTTCTAACGTCCATCACAATAGGCTAGTTGACACCACCAATCGTTGACGTACTTTTTATTAACTGTCAAAACGCTACCTTTCCATAGATTTACTATGGCGATTTGAAAGTATGACGTCATAGTTTTCAGTGTTCAACTGACGCATTTTATACTATTAACAGAACAATTAAAAACCGAATTATGTCAATTACAAAAATATATTAATAAAACAAGGTCTTAAATATTGTATTTTCTTTCAATGTTGGGGCTGGAAAATTGTTGGTAATTGTAGGAAACTTCCCAATTCAATAGCTCCAGATCTCATTCACTCTAAGAACCTCTCGACCTAGCTCTACTTCAATAGATGAAACC